>CM031243.1:688310040-688706594 GCA_018340775.1 Taxus wallichiana var. yunnanensis
ATGTTAGTGAGCAGAATGCACAGAACATAAAGTAGATAGAGATCCATACCGATATCCATGTAGATTGATGTCGAAAGCATGCCGAGGGACTAGACAAAGCGTGGAGTGACAAAAAGATGCAATGTGGAGACTTAAGATGAAAAAGTGTAAAATATGATGAAAATGAACCTAGGGCAGAAAATGCGTGTGTAGATGTTGATGTTGTACCTGTTGTTGGTCTGGATGTGTGTGATGTTGGTGATGTTGTTGAATTATTTCTTCCCATACGGGAAGACCTACAAAAGATAAGACAATCAAGTAGTCAAATACACATGTATATGTATAAAAAGAATGTAATCAAGTATGTAAAAGGAAATGCTAAAAAAAAAAAAAGTGAAAAAGGAACATTTGCACCTAATCTGTGATGAGGAAAGATTGTAGAAAGGATCATGTAGATGATGTCAATGTGCGCAAGTTTTTTGGTTAATCTTACGCCAATGTAATGGAAGAAGTTTAGGGAGAAACTGTCTGGTGTTGTCCTCCAACCTTTAACTGCTCCCTGAAACTATAGATATCTTTGTATTGTCTGGTTTTTTGGGTGATCCGACACCCGACAAAAGTAGTGTAGAGAGGAAGGTTTGGTGTTATCCTCTAACCTTTAACTACTCCCTAGAATAAAACACCACTGCAGATGATGTGTACTAACACATGTGCTAAGGACAACCTGCCTTGTAAAATCTATTTGTATGATTTCTATAGACTATGTTGAACCCAATCGTTTAGAACCGCCCCGGTTATAGATGCTCCATGAAAGGCTTCACTATACTAAAGACCCAAGTTTGATTCTGAGCCCTGAATTGTGTTGTACATGTACAATGTTGTGTTATGTACTATGTGTAAACCTCTATATGGGGTGACTGATTCACCCAAATGATGCCCCCTCTTTGGGGGCGCATGTGACGTCGCAAAAGGAGTATCTAACCCAAAATAGGACCAATCGCTGAAACCGTGTGTCCTTGGGGGAGGGGATGTGCTTTGTAGAAACCAAGGCACATGTAAATAAGTGGCTAGGAAACAAGTGTTAGTACAAACAAGCATGCATGTAGAAGACAAGTGTAAGCTAAACAAACAATGTATATGCTAAGATGTAAGTAAACATGCAAGAAGACAATGTAGACTGCAAAAAGAGTGGGTTGCAAACATGGGACATCACTCACGATGTCACAAGACAATAAAGGCCGATGAAGCCAAAGACATACAAGTGTGTACACAAAACAAAGGGAAAATCCCACAAACAAGAGCATACAATGAAAAACAATAGAAAAAAATGTAACAGATAACCTTGGTCCAAAATAATCCAAAGTAAAATAAATGTTGCACATGAAGCACCATAAGTTAGCATGTTAGAAAGATAAGAAATATGTAAAAGCGGTTATAATATGATAATGTATTTTGCTATGAAAAAATGAAACAAGAGAACCTGTAGTAGTGTACGAAAGTAGATGCCCCTTGAAGCCACGATGGGACTAGTAATAGTTATTACGCTAAACATCCCTACTACGCTTAATGGATCTGTAGAGTCTGGGATAACAACTAGAAAGGAAGTGAATACGCATGTGTGTATGATAAATATAATGACATATAAGATATCTATCTAGCATGTGTAATAAAGTGAACATGTACAAATAAATGCAAGCAAGAGTAAATGCAACCAATATATGCAATATGTTGTGGATGGATGGAATGGAATGCAAAGTAAATGATAGGACCCAGTTGCCCCCCAAGTGAATGGAACTGTATGGAGTGAGGTTAATTTATTTATGCCCCCTCAATAGTCAAGAATGAATCGTAAACGAGAGTGTGTCATTGAGAAATGGTTTGAACGATGTGTTATATGTGAGTTGATAATTATAGCAGCATGTGTGGTGAACAGAGATAGTGATTATATGCGATAGAGAGTCGAGGTGTGATAATGTGTGATGATTTAACCTAAAGTGTATATCGCAAGATGAGTAGAAGTGGTGATGATGTAGCCTAAAGCATATATCTCTAATGGATGCTAGAAGAAGTGTTTATGTAGCCTATAACATATATCACTAATCTCAAAATGTCACATGAGAAAAAAATTAAATGGTTGGATGTATGTGTGTGATGTGGTCCATTTGTGATGTATACCCTCAACAATCTAGTATGGACTGTGAGACTAGAGTGCGTCATCGGGTAGTGAGTGCAACATGTATAAGTAGATGAGTAAAATGTGTAGTAGATGTGGTGAGGAGAAATCATCATGTGCTATGTAGTGTGTAGTGTGTAAGGTAGGATGTATGCAAGATGCGCGAATGATATTAGATGTGTAGATGCATAACATATGTAAGGCGTAAGTTGTAAAATGAGGATGTAGGATGTATGTATGTAGGATGTGTGAATATGTTCTATGTGCAAAGGTGTCTATTGTGTATTGTGTGAGGTTCATGTGTATATGATGCCCTAAACAGTCAAGTGTGAACCAAAACACAAGAGTGCGTCATCGAGTAGTGTCGATATGAACTTATGTGTAGTTTAAGATGTGTGTTGTCAATTAGGGGAGGGGGATAAGTGTGATGCCCCTAAGTGTGCATGATGTAGAACACAATATTGTAATATCATCTAAAAGGTTATCAATATCGTGGTTAAATCCAAATGGATAAACATCAAAGACTTGGTAAGCAATAGTGTCGGGTTGATCACGTAATGAGCCATTGAGGCGTAAGTTGTACATACCCATGGCATACTCCTCATCAGTGAAGGGTGGTAATGGACATCCATGTGCATACAAACGAGTGAGATTCTATGTATATCCAAGAAAGGAATTGTTTGTATGAATACACAACTAAAGGGCATAGGAAATGATATATCAGTATGATCGAATCTAACATGCCCCTAATGTAATCAAGCCAAGATTTTCCTAATGTAAGTGGAGAAGAGCGAGGACTCGTGCAAGAAAAATTGTGAGATGAAAGACACATAGACCATAAGCAACAATAATGTGAATGAATCCATGATAAAGGTGAGAAGAATGCGGTGGAGGATAGAGATCCTCAAAAGAAAAACCTAGCCGAGTCAAGCCATCATGTGTACATACTGTGTCATCACAAGTAGGATCGAATGGAATATGCTCCCAATAAGAATCATTCATGAAAAGTGTGCATGTGAAAGGAGGTCGTATTGATGGAGGATGGGAAGGTGGAGTAGCTAGAGTGACATCCATTGTACAAACATGCCCTTGATAAAAAATCATAGTAGTGGTAGAAGCAGGGGGAGGCGTAGATGTAGTTGGCACAAAATCTATCATGCAAATAACACCTTCAAGTGGTGGTAAATGTGGTAGCTCATCTATAGGTTGTGGGTCATTAGTAGTGTTAGCTCTTGCAATAGGTAGTGTGCTATTTAGATCATGGTAGCAATATTTGTATGGATGACGGTCATGAAGAATAATATACTCGACACCCTCATGTAAAAATTTTACACAATGATGCACGATAGAGGCAACAACTTGCATGGCATGGAGCCATGGCCTACCAAGTAAACAATTATATGAAACTGGAAATTCAAGGAAAATAGTAATCTTGTGATTGACGATAAGTGCATGGAAATGGGTGGCCAAAAGCCGACACACATCCGTTTTTGGTCATTTTGGCCATATAACGTGACAGAGAAGATGCAAGGTCACGTTATAATGCAAATGGATTATGGTTTGGTAAATCAAGCTAGAATGCGAGCGCGTTATGGCTCGAAAAATCGAGTCATAACGTCCTCGCGTTTGTGTTTTTGCTATGTGGCATATGTACTTATCGGAGGGATATATTTACTAAAATAAATTTAAAGTATCAGTTTTTCTTTTATTAATCTTTAATAAAGTATAAAGATTAATAAAAGAAAAACTTATACTTTAACCATTTATTTTAGTAAATATAAGAAGTTAGGGTCACTCTGCACCTTATGGAACTAGTCTCACAACTCCATCTGTCACGGTTTAGAAGATAGTTTTTCATATTCTAATCTAGTCAGTACATAGGTATTTTTCAGGATTTCAGCATTCAGCCTTCAAGCTTTTAGGGTTTAAATTATACAATCGATATATGTTTTGTGAAAGAATATAGTCTTTGTTTAGGTTTTGGGGCCTTTTGGATTGGTTATTGACATTTGTAGGAGTGTTAAATGTGTCAAAATTAGAATTTACAAACCTCACAACTCTTAAAGGTAGCGACAATTGATCGAATATATGGACTCATGAAATTCCTTATAATACATAATAAATCAAAACACATATGTAAGTTTTTATTGATTCAAATAATCAAGGGAATGGTCATCATGAGGTCTGTGAAGGATTTGAAACATCATGAGGTGATGCAGAGCTCTAACACATTTGCATGCATTCATCAACTCATAACAACCAATTTCAATCATTCTCATTAGTATCTTGTTTTTAGAAGTCTTTCCAATAAGCTCTATAGGCTCAAATATGCAAAAATGGCACAATCAACCTAAAACTTACCCTTCCAACCCCCATATCCTGCTCTCACATTTTGTACACAAGCCCAATCAACTGTTAAAATGAACCCTAAACCCTAAACCCTAAGCCCTAAACTATAAACCCTTAAACCCTTAACCTTGAACCCTAAACCCTAAGCCTTAAGCCCGAAGCCTTAAACTCTATTAATTTTCAAGGCCTCCACAATTAACCCTAGTGACCACAAATCAACTCCATGATTCTCAAACCATTTTTTGATTATCTATCACTTATTGAAATAGGTATTCACCATGTAGATGGAAGGATTTATCATTGAATGATATTCTTGTCATGTGGCCACTGTTAGACTGAAATGAGGTGGTTGTAATGTCCTTCCTCCTTTGAAGTGTGATCACACTACAAGGTTCAAATGAGTGTTTAATAACACTACCAAGTGAGTGAGATCAAGTGAAACTCGAGATGATTTCTCATTCTTACATATATGGTGCTCTATATGAAGATCATCCTCTTACCCCTCCTAGCTCCAGAATTATCCTCGAATGGAATCAACTTCAGGATACTCATACACCTCTTTGCTCATATGCCTCTCATGGAGATAGATGATGCCTTGATCCTTCACACATGATGGTCATGAATGCCTCAAGTAGCTTGATTATCTCATCTTGGATTGTTCTTTGAAGAGGTTTGAACATGATAGTAGAGTCAAGATATGATGATCCTCAAATTACTCTATGAGCTTCCCATTTCACCTTTGAACATGATGATACCCTTTTAACTTCACAATTCACTTCCCTGACCAAGATATCACATGAGTGGAAACATGCTTTTAGTATCTGGACACATATTCACTCAATTTCTCCTCATGGAAATAGGTTTCCTCCTCTATATGGAAGGATTGATCCCTGAATGAGATTTGAAGGAATGTTTGAGGGTGAGATCCATCTTCTTGAACTCCAACTACATTGAATCATTGTGAAAGCCACTCTCTCAATTGAATCACCTTGTTTATGAGAGGTGGGACAAGTAACTAAATGGATATGACATCTACCTTGTGCCTTGTAATGCATATTACACATCTTTTCCAAACCTGTTTCTCCCCACATATACTTGCGCTCTTGAATGTCAATTTCTTCACACTCTGAAACAAATTTCACATTTCTCATATTTCCATGTATGGTATTATGCAAGCCAGGATGACCCATTGGAAGCTGGAAAAAATAACCACATGCTCATATTCACATTCATGATTCACTTTGATACATGTTCATATTCACAAGAACCTCTTCTTCCTTGAAAGTTCTGGTTTGTCTCACTAACTCGGTAAGGATTATGCATACTCTAGAAACTTCACATTTCTCATGACAAATATGGTCGTTGCCACATAGATGTTCAACATTAGAGTCAAAACTATAAAAATGATCCTTGTATTTTATTAAAGAGAAAATATTCAAAGGATATCAAGAACATTTGAGGTAATTATTTTGGATCATCGCAATTGGCCAAGGAAAGAAGTTATTTAATTAAATTTGGACATATATCGAGTGTCTGAATCAAAATGTCATTGCATCTAGAGAAGCCTCAAAATCCTCTCAAATTTCCAACTTACACAAGCACTAGACATATCAAGCTCTGTTCTTCGAATGAAACCTTCGTTTTTGACAACTTCGCAATGAAAGAATTATTCTAAAGAGAGTAAAAAATGATCAAATTTTCTTGGTATCCTAATCTATCAGACCCAAAGTACCACTAGACTTGTTATTCTTAATTTATAACATGTTTGGAGCTCCAAATATTTCACAAGCTATAGAAAAAAGGAGATAGTTGTATTGGGTAACATTTCTTTGTACCGAATTGTTCTTGGATATCTGGCATTTCCCTCCTTCAAAATATCAGTAGATGAAAGGAATCAAATTGTGATGACTCTCTTTGAATGTTCTCGAATCTCTTTGAATTGTGATGACTCTGCTTTGTAGGTAGAACATTCGACTTCCAATGTGTAAGGAATTTTCCACTCCTCCTTATTTGTGTGTTCATGATTCATACTTGTCAAACATTGTTCTTTTGTTTATTGAGCCACCCTCTTTAGACGAGTATCTATTGAACCTTCATTGTCTCTTTCAGTTGCCTAATTGTGATGTAATACAAGAAGTTTCTCATCCTTCTACAGGTGTTTCAGAGGATTCCTTCATCTCCTTTTTGGGAGTGCCCCTTCTGGGACTCTTATCTCTTCCACTTTTTTGGATACCATCACCAATCCACCTGCTTGTGGATCCTCTTTCTACTATTGTGAGGGTTATTGTTGGGCCTTCACTTCATATGGACATTCTTTTAGTGAATGATCCATACCCATACTCTGACAGTTATAATTTAGTGGCATTACCTTTTGTTCTTGAGCACCTTCTTACCAAACCTATGTCACACTTTAGTTGTGGACCAACTTCAGAGTTCTTCATACTGCTGCCTTCGTGTTCCTTCGTGGAGTGGGCAAACTTTTAATACACCATTTTTTCTTCCTAAGGGAAAAAACATTTTTCGATGTGGATGGACCTTCTTCATTCTACATGTGGAAGACCACATCATCGACACTCTTCTTGGAGACTTCATAGAGTTACATACTTTAGATCCAGTTGTAGAATTCTTTACCAAACCCTTTGTTGAAGCCAAGTATCCTTACTTGTGCTCTTGTCTTGGGGTGAGGTCCACTACTTCTGCACATCTTCTTCATATTTTCTTGTCTCCATCTCCTCTTCAAGATTCTCTTCCACCTTTAGAGACACTACATGTTCCTCCTCCCTCCACAACTGATTACATACTTTCAGGTCCTTCTTATTTTATGGGAGTTTATTAGAAATCATCTTCCAAAGTAGTTGGCTAGTTCTCTTCTTCTCCTCATATTCTTCTTATAGAAAGATTGCAGTTTGTACTTGGGTATCTTCTAATGCCTTTAGTTTTCGGGACCCATATGCTACATAATTCTTAGGTTGTTTAATTGGGTCTTTTATCTCTTGTAAGTGGATTTTTTTCCCTTGGGGTTTTCCTCCATTACTTGAGATCCTTATTGTACATGGGTACCTCATCAGGCCTAGTTGTTAGGACTCATTTTTCTCCTTTTCTTTTCTTCTAGGAAGATGGTCTTTGCACATGTGTACCTTATCATGCCTTTAGTTTTCAAGCCCCATTAACACATCTTTGTTAGTTATCTAGGGGAGTTCTCTTTCTTTCAATTTCCATGACCTCTACCTCAACTTCGATGAAGGGGGTGTTGGTGTATGTGACTTGTCTCATCATCACTCGGTGTCTTGTCCACCTCACATGGTTAGTCATCTCACTTAGTGATATCATAGGTCATTAGGGTTAGTTAGGGTTTCATGTGTCCACGTGTCATGCATGAGAGTTACACAACACTTCTATATGTACCTTCTTTTTATCTATGAGAATGTTAGACATTTTCTTTCATACTTGATTTTCCTTTGTGATTCAATCTCTTATTGATTACGTGGAGCATTCACATCACCATTGGAAGTGTAAATTTTTCAATGTGCACAAGGTTTTGTATTGATCCTTGCAGTAACAATCTAATAGTTTCCCACGTAACATGAGCATATAATTTCAGCAAGGGGGTTTGACAAAATGGGTGGGTAGAAAAGATACAACAACGATGGATAATGTAGAGGTTATGGTGGATAGAATTATAATAATAGAGGTTATAAAAGAGGATACATATGAGGTTACCAAGGTGGGAGAGGATATCGGGGACATCAAGGAGGAGGATACCAGAATAATCAAGGAGGTGGTAACCAAAACAACTAAGGAGATAATAATGGATATCGGGAATGGAGAAAGGTGACTTATGATGTGTTATCGTTGTGGAAAAGAGGGACATGTGCATGAGGAAATGCAATGATCCTAAACCTAACATATTTGGGTTTTTCTATAAATATGAAACACATGGTTCATTTAGTTGTTTGAAAGCAACACAATTTTAATACAATGGTTGTAAATAATTAGAGGCACTAGGGAATGAAGCTAATAAAATCATTCAACACTTGAATCAAGTCCTATAACCGGATACCTCACTAGAAATACTTGAGAGACATAATAGAATGGAAAAAGGAGAAAATGGGTAGGTCTCGTTAAATTACCTAGAAAAAGAAGTAACAAATGAGAATGGGGGAAAAGAAAACAAACAAAAAAATTATAGGATAATAAAGAATCTATACATAGAGTCATGGTCACAACCAAGATGTCCATAAAAAAAAAAAAAGACAAGGTTAAAGGAAGAAAATGGGAAGACATTTCAAGTTCAAGTGACGATGAGCCTACAAAAATATATCCCAATCTAGGAGTATGCGATAAGGTAGTCACTAAAATGCAAGATGTGATACAAAAAAATCAGGAATTAGAAGAGGAAAAATTAACATATTTTGAGGAAGAAGTGGTAGTAATAAAACAATTAGTTAAAATGGTAACAGAGCAAGGTGTTGTAGAGAAATCAAAAAAAGTTTGCAAATATTGAAATAAAAAAGAAATGAAATATTGCATCAAACATGTAGAGACAAGGAAAAAAATTATGTTCAAAACATATAGAAATTAGAAGAAATATGTCGCCTATTTGGACGTAAAGATCAATGGGCAAAAATTATAAAAGCAATACTTGATTCAGGAAAGATCTTAATGTGATGTCCCCTAGAACATGGGAAGCATTAAGAAAGCCATGATTACATCATATTAAATATGACATAGTTTCTAGTGGATGGTACCCTTAAGGCACCATTTGGAGTCTTGAAAGATGTACAATTCATTTTTGTAAGGATAACACGATGTATTGATCTTGAATTATGATTTTTTCTAAAAATAACATACTCTATATTAGTAGGCATCTATCTCAATATAAACTCTTGCAAGATAGGTTTAATTGGAAATAAATAAAAACAAACTATAAAGATCTAGATAACTGTGAAAGGGATAGTTGTGAGGTGGCGGAAGACTTAAAACTCATAAGACTAGTGTGTTGTCTTGAGTTTAGCCATAACCTACATGGCGGATAACTTTGGCCAAAGTAATGCATTGATGGTTGTGCATTGTCTGATCACCTAGTCCTCCAATTAAATAAATAAAAATTGTTTGTAACCTGATCATGGGAAGTTGAAATACTAAACATGAGGTAGACAATGGTCAGATACTGAATATGAAGTTAGGAAACTAGCTTCATGGTAGACCCAAGGACTTTCACATAGTTCCCATGACCTTTAAAAAGGTTGAGCCGAAATGCTAGTAAGCATTGTCACTCAAAGTAGTGACGAAGGGAGATCGTGGAGATCTGGATACACCCTTCTTAGCCGCACATGGCTTACATGGATGTTATCGAGATAGATCAAAAGAGCAAAATTGATTAATGAATTTGATTAAATAAATCTATACGATTGCAGCTGTGTAATTTGTTATTATGTTTATGTGTTAAAAAAATCCTCATTTTTCAGCTCTTGTAATTTTGAGTGGTAAATTTTGGTTCATTGAATGTAATCATATCTTTAATAATGAGGATGAAGATATTTCATTTGAAGGTAATGGTATAGTAGCACATGCACCACTAGAAACTAGGATGAGTGTCACATGGATAGAAGAAGTCTAGCATGATGCCAATGATGATCAAGAGTATGATACATAAGGCATTCATATTATTATGAAAACTCCAACATCCAGTTAAGAATTTGAACCAAATGAAGAAAGAGAAATTGACATTGATAGTGAATAAATTAAATTAGATATTGACAAAGACATTAAGGCATGGTTATATAGGAAACCTTAAAAAAAGGGTCCACAAGCTACTACACTTGAGAAGAGTGCAAAGAAAACATTGGTATGATGCCAAAAATGGTCTAAATGAGATATCCGTTGAGTAATACTTCTCATAAGAAATAAATATATATTATGACTTCGTAGAAGAAAACGGATAAACCGCTAAAGTCGTGGATCAAGAGATGAAGTTGTAGCTAAAACTAGCAATCGAATGTGAGTAGTGCAATGTGAACATCAAAAGGGATTGGGTGTAGGAATAAAGAATGGAGGAGAGAAAACAAGGAAGAAGAGGAGGATGAAGTGGAAGGTAAATTTTGGGATGGAACACGACATAACATAAAATCAAAATGGCTTTGATGGGTATGCAGGAACATTAGAGGAGATATTTGTGGAAAGAATGGAGATGTGAATATAGTAATGAATAGATTGAAAAGATAAATCGAATAATGCAATACAAAAAATGGAATGTATAGTAATATGTAGAAAAAAATTATTTTGTTATCCGGACAGGGTTTAAAACTATGTCAAAAGTCCTCCATCATTGAGCATCTATGGGGGATCACTAGGCATAACAATGTGGAGGTCTACCCATTTTGTGTATGTCGCACAAAGAGTTAAGAAAAAAGTAGGTGGACCTAATTGCTTGAACATGTCCAAAATATAACTTCAGGTTTTTTCTCCAAAACGAGTGCGCTCCTTGAAGGTTTGTCCCAAAATGCAACACACTATCTAGAAGCCCATTATGGGGGCAACCCTAATTTTTTTTTAGAGATCCCATGTAGTTGGTGGGAGACCATGCTTGAAATTTTACCTCATGAATACTATAGTTTTTGAATGGCTCTTGTCATGCATTATGAGGTTTAGTAGAAAGTATCTAAACCACGGATGTTAGTTCAAGGTCACTAATTCAGGATTATGTGTGGACGAGAAGGATCTGGCACGCTGTCAGAAAGGTCTTTGTTTTCTAACAGGGTATACACCTTTCAGCGTAAAGAGATGAAAGTGGATTTGAATCAAGATACTAAAAAGTACAAGTTGTCCTCGCAAATAATGTTAAATGTATATGCAATTTCTTTTCCCTAGGATAAAAAATGAAAATGTTTATTGAACAAATAAAAATAAATAAATAAATCACCAACAAGAGGATCATCTTTCAACAAAAGCCATCTATGATTGTACCTAAGATCTCATAGTTTTTCACCAGTGATTCATAGTTGTAATGGGTTTGTACTTCAACGTCGTCTGCACCATAATCTGCATCATTCATCAAACTCTCATTTGTCAGAATTGGGTGGGTTCATTCCCATTTGAAATGTTGGTTGAAAGATGTGCTACATACTCTCTTTACTACAAACAACCCTCCTGTAGACTCTTCTACATATATTTATTTATTTCATTTGATTTAAAAAACAACACAAATGTTTCCCCGAAACAAGAAAATGGAGATGGTTTTGATGATAAACACAGACAATTTTTAAATATAATACGATAGAAAGAAGAGAGTAAAAAACAATCGAGCATACACACAAACTACCCTCACACGCCATTCACAAAACATATACATTGAAAATCAATAATATTTTGTTTAGCCGAGTTGTCATAACAAGTTCTACACGCCAACTATTTCACCTACCACTACCAAGCTGATAGGATGTTCAAAGATAGATGGATCTTTGTTGTCCATCTTCTGCAATATGTTAGCGACAACCACCTTGTTAGCGATTAGGGAAAGATTTCAATTAGGGTTTTAACAATCATCGATGGATTTTGCGAGACACGCCATTGGTGCTAGAAATAACAATATTTTCTTCTCTATGCCCCTGCAACAAGAGGGAAAAGACACAACCCACATAAATTTTAGGGGTTTCTTATAAAAACTAGGGCAAAAAGTCTCTTTAAAAATTTTATACAACCTACAAGCTACGTAGTTGCATGCCTTTCCTGCAAGGCTCCACATACGTGTGTGCAACCCATATTTCATTTTTTCACCCTCCAAGTGTGTGTGTACACTATATGCAAGTACTCACGTTGAGGTACCAAATGGAATATAACAATTGAGTTTCACCGTCATAAAATGTTTCACTAACCTTAGGAGAATAAATAAATATGGCTAGTATTAGAAAAATCAATTTAAGCCCATAGTGAATATAAAAACAAGGGTTGTGTTACAGTAATAATACTCGTAAATGTTATTTGCAAATGCAAAAGGAAAAAAATAAATTT
The DNA here is from genome assembly GCA_018340775.1 of Taxus wallichiana var. yunnanensis. Taxonomy (NCBI): domain Eukaryota; kingdom Viridiplantae; phylum Streptophyta; class Pinopsida; order Cupressales; family Taxaceae; genus Taxus; species Taxus wallichiana. The sequence goes on from CM031243.1 coordinate 688,322,552, forward strand.
GTAGATTATTTTGGAAAAATAGAAATGTATAGAAATGTGTTGTTTACATATGAAACAGGAAATGGATAAAGAGCTAACAACCAAATTTCATTTCATCAAAGAAGAAACATAACGTATATTCTCTACTTTTATAATTGTTGTGAAATATATAGAAGCAAGAACATATGTGCATATTCTATAAACTATTAGGCTTATGTACAAAAATAATTAGTTGAATTTTTTTTTGTGGATCAGGAAAATATGCATGAAAAGTAGTTGAAAAACAATGTATCTCTATTGACCAAATTTTCCAAAAGTAGTTGTATCTCTGCATAATAAATATGGATTACTATCACAAGTACTTTTGTGTTTCTATTCACAATGAAGTACCTATAACATGTGAATACGAGGTCAAAATTGTTTACCTTAAAACGATGGAGCTGACATTGTGTGGCTTGAAGCCGCATAGCTTCTTTTTGCGAGAAAGAAATTGAGGTTTGGTGTATGCACTTGCATTCGCTTTTGATTCAAGATCCTTTTTAGCATAAAAATTAGGTGTTCTGGGAGTGCATCTTTCCACCAGCTGCGCTTCTCATGTTGACGTTTTTCCATCCCACAAGCAATAGAGGTGTGTCCTAATCCAAAACACCTTCTACACCGGAAAGGTAGACCTTCATAATCAAGAGTTTGTAACTAAGTTCTATTTTTCACTCTAAGGTCTATGGTAGCAGGAAGATTTTTATCAGTGTCAAGTTCCACCAGGATCCAGGTATAGGTAGTATGGGTGTAATTAGTGGTTTGAGAATCTATATAGAGTGTAGTACCCAAGGTATTGCCAATGGATGTCAGATAGTCATGACTCCAGAATTGGAGAGGTAAATGGGGCAACCTGATCCAAACAGGTTTCCATGAGAATGATTCTGTGTGTGGGTTAAAGGATGGGAACCAGGGTTTCATGACCAAATATTTGGATTGGCAGGTCCAGAGCTTGGAAGCAATGATGTCTTTATCAACTATTGAAGAGAAAGTCATAATGAAAATGCCTTTAGCACATGGATATAAGTCTATCTTACTAGTTAAAGTTGGATTCCAATGCTTAGAGATCCACGCATGAAGAACAAGAAGGTTGGGCCACAAACCCCTGAATCTACAAATCAAAGCATGCTCTTTGTAGTAAATCTCAGATGAAATGACATCTTCCCCAAATGTAATACATGGGGTAATGTCTGTAGGTTTCATGGAGGATTCCTTACCTTTTAAAACATCTTTGAAGGAGGTTCCAGGAGATCTGCGTCTAATCTCTCTATCCAAAGCGTTGGAATAACAGGTAAAGCTCCATGTTCCAACCCACCACGAACAGAGCCTTCTAGCAAGGATTTAAGATATCCATTGCCCAACATATTCCCAGGAACGCCCAGATGGAGCTTGAAAATGGATAGACTTTCAGACCGTCATCCATGGGCAGAGAGGTTGATCCACACCTTAATAAAGTCAAGATTGATCCACAACCAGAGCAAATCCCTAAAACAGCCCCGATTCATGCCCCCACCATCACCACCTTCTGACCGAGGAGCACCAGTCGGATCCTTACGTGGATCAGTAGTTACTGTGGTTCGCAGCTTGTGTGTAGCGAGGGCTAGGGCTCGCGTAGAAACCATCATAAAAACCCTCATACTACACACAATTCCCACAAAAACAAATTTATCATAAGAATCAATGATATGTTTCATCAAATATGCATAATTGTTGTAAATTTCTACATTCTAGATGGTGTTCTTCCAATTTAGTTTTTCTCTATATTATTGCACTCTAAACATGTTTTATTCTTTTAGATATTTCTATCCGACCATTCTAAAATTGTTTCCAAAAACTAAAATGATATAAAATAATCACCATTTATTTCAAATCGTTGAAAAGACCTTGTCATGATTAGTCATGTGGAGATTACCGAAGAAAATTTTTTGCAACATATCAAAGTGGCAATCCACCACATGTCTTAGGAAAGTCTGCTACACTAGTGTGGATCATTTTTTCCTCCTAGGTAGTCTCCATCAAATGTCTTGTGAAGGTCGGGTTTGAGAAAACGTGTCCTTTTGTTAGCAAATAAATACATTTCATGCCTTTTTCATCTATCTTTTATCTATGTATACATTACCTAACATTTCGGTTGGTGACATTCACTATTTACTAATAGCCGTATAAAATTGCATACCCATCATTCCTTTTCTAGTAAGAATAAGCTCTACAAATCAAACTATTTAAAAAGAATGGGCTAGGTTTCAAAGATAACAATATTTCATGTATATTTTTGTTTTCATATATTTTGCATCCAATACATATAGTGATCACGTGATAAAACATCTATTTTGGATTTGTGCCTAATTAGTAACCTTACAAAACATAGCCCTAATTTTGTAGGTCTGATCAAAATACAAGTTCATGGGCATCTGGGATTATTTAAGCATTTGTGAGAACTGTAATTTTGTGAAAACAATAAATCTCAGCATATCCTACAGTAATTGAGGGGCATAAATTGTCTCATTTCTAATGGTTATATTAATTCATGAATTTGAGTAGATATTAATAAGCCTCATATTTTCAATAAGTTTGTATTCAGATATTTTTGGCCTTTGTGGGGATCAATTTGCACACATAAATTTTGCTAATGGGATACAAAACAATAATGATAATAAGAAAAGAGAAGAGAAAGAATTTGAAATTTGAATGCATGGAACCATTAACAATGCTAAGTTAGAAACACATTGCCATATTGCAAACAAATTAAAAAGTTTCTAGTCTACTCGAAAAATCTTCAACCAACTACAATAAAAAGCATCATACAAGAGATTTTGAATACTGACCAAAAGATTGCCTCATTTTGAAAGTTGCCACAACATCGTTTGAAGGAAGCATGATAAATACCTCGATGACTCAAAATCATTGCCCAAAGAATCGGGTAAAGGTCTTCTATTTCTGATCTGTAAAATTCTACTTTGGAACTCTATGAATCACACAACTATGTTGTTCTACTTTCAACTTTGGAAAATGACTTATTTGCTTGAAAATTAGAGCTTGACTCGATTATCTAGTGCTATAGAAAGGAAATTATAGAGAAGGAAATAATTCAAACTTCAACACAAAAATTTTATCGTGGAAAACCACTAATGGAGGAAAACCGGTTGAGAAGGGCAAAGCTGCTCTTTCTTCCCACTTTTATTGGTCTAATATAGAAAATTACAGATTACATAAAAAAGTATGAAAAGAAGCAACAATGTAAACCTTCTCTCCAATTACTTGTTTGCTCTGTTTCTACACCTTGCTCCTACAATTCCATCCCTGCCTTTCAAGATATTACTCACGCTCTCATTAAACTCGCTTCTCAATCTCTCCGGATCTTGAATGACTATTCTCTTGTTCCTTTCATGCATTTATAGGCCCTCACATGTCCTCCTGTGCATTGGAGAATGTGAAAGGGCATGGAAGGGAAGAGACGCGCCTGAGTGCTTCAAATTCATGTCCATTCACGTTCCATTCTTCTTTTCTGTTCGAAAGTATCAAGACCACCACCCTGAGCAGACCGGCGGTCTCAGGACCGCTGCCCTACCGGGCGATGGTTCATTCAGAACCTCCGTTTACCTCATTTTTCTCACTTTTCTTGTTTCTCCTTCTTAGTGTTGATGGAACTAATGAAGTGGTGTGTTTTCTTGATCCCTATGGATCATACCTCCCCTACTTAGGAGGCTTTTGGTCCCATAAAAGCTTAGTGGGGGAGTGGTAGAGGAATCAACTCCCTCTCGTGCTCATTTGAGTACCACTGGGTCTGCCTTGGTGTTTTCTCTCGTCCAACCTACCAAGACTCTGTGGATCTCTGGTTTTTTGTTCCAGTGCTACATCCTCCTCTGATTTCCCTCGAGTACAATCCTCTTTGGAAGGTAACTTTTGTATCTTTCCTTCTTTTTCATGCATAGATGGCATTAGTGGATGCGATCTCGCAACTTACTATTGCGTGCATCTGCATGAAGTATGGCTTGAAGGTTTCTTCTCCAACCTGCTCAAGTATGGTGAAGGTCCCATATTGTAGTGGTTTAGTCCTTGTCTCTTTGTTTCTTGAGATGGATCAGCCAAATCCTCTCCAAGTGTCCGCTACTTTAGTCACCACTGTTCCTTGTATCTCTTCTTATTATTTCGCCTCACGGTCGGATCTAATGAATCTATAAGTAGATACGGTGACTGCATAGCGGAAGTTTGTTTTGCTCCTTAAATGAGCAGTTCCTATGGTGGCTTCTTCTGCAAAAAAAGACAAGTGCTATCAAAATTCTCCATCCTTTGGTCAAAAATATTCGTTTCTCATGTCCATTTTGCTTTTCTTCCAATGAAAGTAAACAAAGCGATGATTCTCCCGAATAAGTCTTGGTGCTTGGTTAACACTTACCATAACCTTCTTTGATTTGCCCTAGTGTGCCCCGATGTTAAACCGACTCCATCCTTGATCCATCTATACCAGTTCTCCCTCCTTGTGAACACAACATCCCTGGCATACAAGTAAGGACTTTCAAGACAACGTCAAATGCATTAAGTGGAATAATATCTCATTACGCCCTTAACCTATTACTTGTATTAGGATATGAATAGCCGACTTGTGGCTTACCATATCATTTTATTATATCATTTATACTTTCTCATGCTTAATAGGTCAGCCTTGGTGATGGTCATAGCATATGAATAGTATATATAGGGGATTATAGGTAGTATTTCATTATCATTTGAGCATTTGAGTCTTATTATATGGTTTGGAAGTTGCCCCCTCAAAGTGGTGAAGCTATTCTAATTGCATATTGAGAGCATTATTCTGAAATATTGTGTTATTGGGTGTTCTATTGTTACTCTTAATCTGAATTATACAAGTAATTTCATTACAAGTGGTATCGGAGCTGTGATCTGGGCCGAAATTAGGGCAAAAACCCTAATTTTTTTGTTTCCGCCACATATTGCGAACTAGAGAGAATTTGTGGGATATTTTTACAAAGTTGTGAAGCATTTCAAGTAAGGTTCCCTGAAAATTTCATATTTTTTGATTTATTTTGCAAAAGTTATTACAAATTTAGGGTTTTTAATAAAATCACTCCCTAGGATGTAAATTGTGGAAAATTTTCAAGTTCTTTACATTTTCGAGAAAGATCTCAAAAAAATAGTATTAGTATCTTCTCTGTGTTTTTTCCTGTTCGGCCAAAATTGTATCGAAACCCTAAACCCTAAGGTTTGACATCATGGCGGGGCCTTCCACAAGAGCAAAAAAGAATCGGTTACTCTGGGTAAAACCCCAGATAAAGATGGGGTAGTGATTGAAGAGATGGAGTCATAAGGGGTAAATACAGATTCCTTAGCACTAGGGTTTACCTTAGTTGATCATAAGGTGAGCCAACTTGAGTATGAGTTACGAAATGTACAATCTGAGATGGCCTCTAAAGGAGACATAGCCCAAATCAATCATCGGTTGGATGATATCATGCAACATGTAAAGGGTAACCAATATGGCCCCATCGGCCCATATCGACCAAGGAGGACCTTCAGTTCAAAATCATGGACAAACTAACCATATTGGATCACTTTTCTAGTCCCATCAGAATCAAACTTATTCGCAACCACGAAACATGATGTCGAAAGTGGATATGCACAAATTTGATGGTAAGGATCCCCTGAATTAGATAAATCAAATGGAGAACTTCTTTGAGTTACATCAAACACCATCAAGACAAAAGGTGACATTGGCATCCCTATATCTTGAACCCGACCAATTTTTTGGTATCGTTGGTTATGTGCTCGAGAGGCGAAGAATGGTGTAGGTGTCATTTGTTTTTACCGAGGAGTTGCAATTGCACTATAGTTCCAGTGTTTCAGAGAACTACTTTAGTCAATTAGCAAAGTTACGGAAAACAAGATTAGTCAAAGATTATGTGCATCAATTCCAAAACCTATCCTTAAGGGTGGAGAATATTCTAGAAGAGAATCTGAATGACCTGTTTCTTGGGGGTCTTAAGGACCACATCGAGCATGAGGTACGTATGTTTAATCCAATCAAGCTTTTTGATTCTATTATCATGGCACGTCGTGCAGAGGAAAAAAGTTCTTTGTAGTAGGAGGCCACCTTTCATTAACACAGAGACCGTAGTATCTCTTCCCCTTCATTTGCTAGGCCAATTAGACTGACTCCTCAACAAATGGAAGAAAAGAGAGCAAAAGGATTATGTTTTAACTGTGATAGCAAATATGGACCGGGACATAAATGTGCTGAGAAGAAGTTGTTCTATATTGATGGAGGTAATGAGGATGATGAGGAAGCTGAAATTATAGGAGAGGCTGAGGAACCAGTAGAAGATGAAGTAGAGGATCACCAACCTATAATTTCTTGCCATGCATTGTCAGGTATTAGTACTCCTCAAACACTCAAGGTTATTGGCTATCTCAAAAATAGAAGGTGACAGTGTTGATTGACTCAGGGAGTACTCATAACTTCATAAATAGTAAGTTAGCCCGCCTCAATTGTTTTATTTACCCAGCTCCATAAATGCAAGTTATGATTAGATGGTGGGATAGTCAAGTGCACAAGAAAGTTCCATAGTATCAAGCTTTCCATGGGAGACTACATGTTAGACTCACCTATGTTTGTTATTTCTATGGGAGGGGCAGATATTGTTTTGGGGGTCCAATGGCTCACAACCTTAGGTACTATAGAGATGAATTTCCAAGAATTGTTCATGCGATTTCATTCAGATGGAAGGACAATACAATTGAATGGGATGGTAGCTAAGTCTCCACAGATTATTAGCTCTCATCAGATGCAAAAGGTTCTTAGAAAAGGAGTGGATGGCTTTATAGCAAAGCTATTTTCCATAGAAGTACAAAATACAGAGTCTTCAATGCCACCCGATCTTCAGAAGATTGTGGATGCTCACTCATCTATTTTTGATGCAATTCCAAAGGGACTACCACTAGTTAGGGATCATGATCATGCCATTCAGTTGATTCCAGGGAGCCAAACACCTAACATCAGACCATACAGATACCCATATTCCCAAAAAAGTGAGATCGAGAAAATGGTTGGAGGAAATGTTGAAGGCAGGTATCATCAAGCATAGCCAGAGTGCATATTCTTCACCAGTGGTCATGGTACGTAAGAAGGATGAAACATGGAGGATGTGTCCAGATTACCGAGAACTCAACAAGTACACCATCAAAGATAAGTTTCCTATTCCAGTAATTGATTATTTACTTGATGAATTACATGGTGTTGTTTATTTCACAAAATTAGATCTTCGTTCGGGGTACCATCAAATTAGGATAAAAGAGGAAGATGTTCATAAAACGGCTTTCAAGGACTCATGAGGGCCATTATGAGTTTTTGGTAATGCCTTTTGGTCTTACAAATGCGCCCTCAACCTTTCAAAGCTTGATGAACACTATTTTTAGGCTATTTTTAAGGAAATTTGTATTAGTTTTCTTTGATGACATATTGATTTACAGTAAGACATGGGAAGAACACTTACAACATGTAAATAACGTGTTGGAAGTTTTGGAGAAACATACTCTGTATGCAAAGCCATCCAAATGTTCTTTTGGTGTACAAGAGGTAGAGTACTTGGGTCATATTGTATCCCATGAAGGCGTCAAAGTTGATCCTCAGAAGATCAAAGCTATGGTGGAATGGCCAAGGCCCAAAAATCTCAAAAATCTTCGTGGGTTCCTAGGACTAACAGGGTACTACAGAAGATTTGTGTGGGGATATGGTAGAATAGCAACCCCACTCACTGCATTACTAAAGAAGGATGCCTTCCATTGGATAGACGTAGCCACTAAATCCTTTGAGCAGCTGAAGGAAGCCATGTGCAAAGACCCAGATTTTAGCTACTCCCAACTTCTCAAAAACCTTCATTGTTGAATGTGACGCTTCAGGATTAGGATTGGGAGTAGTTATAATGCAAGAAGGAAGACCAATTACATTTGAGAGTCACCAATTCAAAGGAAAATATCTGCTCAAACTTGTCTATGAGAAAGAAATGATGGCTATTCTTCATGCGGTCAAGAAATGGAGGCCCTATCTCATGGGTAAACACTTCAAGGTAAAAATTGATCATGATAGTCTCAAATACTTTTTGGAGCAAAGGTTATCATCTGAGGAACAACAAAAGTGGGTAACAAAAATGTTGGGTTATGATTTTGAAATCATATACAAAAAGGGTAAAGAAAATGTAGTAGTTGATGCGTTGTCCAGAAGGGATACATCCGCAGATGCCTTACTATGTGGAATGTCCATGTTGACGGCCGATTGGGTGGATGAAGCCAGATTGGAATGAAATCAAGACAAGGATACACAATCTATGACATCTAACAAATTTGAGTGGAAAGGTAATGCCCTATGGTACAAGGACAGGTTATACTCGAGTAAAGATTCGAGTTGAAGCATAAGATTCTTGCAGAGCTACATGCCTCACATGTTGGAGGAAACTCTAGGTTTTTGAAGACATATCATAGAATAAAAAGAGAATTCTTTTGGGAAGGACTCAAGGGGGATGTACAAAAGTTTGTATCAAAGTGTTTAGTGTGCTAACAAAAAAGGGGAAACAATTAAGACACTAGGTCTGTTGCAACCCTTACCAATTCCTAACCAGAGATGGGAGGAGGTCTCCATGGATTTCATCACCGGATTGCCTTGTTCAGAGGGTAAGAATGTTATTTTCGTGATTGTGGATAGGCTCAAAAAATATGCCCATTTTTGTGCCCTATCACATCCATTTGCAGCTAGCCAAGATAGATCATGCAACTATTTTTTTGGAGAGACAGTTCAAAGGTTACATGGAACCTCAAAGATAATTTCCTAAGTAATTGATCTATTTCATTAATGTATGTATTTTAGGATGTTGTTAAGTATAATTATGTTTGGGTACTAGAAGATAGCTCATAGTTCATCTTATCATCCTCAAATGTATAGGGCAAATAGAAGTCAAAGTCAATAGGAATGTTGTGGTAAAAGTAAATATTTGTCGTTGTGGTGAAGAGTAATGTTAAAATGTCAAAAGTTTGGGTAAGAGATAAAGTAGGGTCTACATGATTAGGAATTAGAAATATTATATTGGTAATAAGGACAAGGAGTGAGGTCATAAATATTTTGTGTATTTTATTTGTAAAAAGTCTAAAAATGTGGAACCCATGTAAAATGATAAGGTTTATCTTATCTTAAAAAGATAACTTATATGAAGATAAGAGTTAAGGTATGGAATATGAGAAGAAATGGGAAGATTTCTTATCTTATCTTAGAGATAAGATGGATAAGCTGGAAGTTCTATAAATAGAGAGGCCACCCCCTCATTTAGCATAGAAGGAAGTAGTGAGAAATATTGTAGGAAGTGTCAAAGGAAGCCATCGGTTTAAAGGTGTGTTGAAGAAGCCATTAAGAGGTGTAATTGTAAAGTTTCTCCCATAGTCTTGGTGAAAGGAAAGTGAAGTCCATAACACTTGAAGTACCTCGTGGGTGAGATTGTAACAATTTCATGTTAATATTATAATTTACTTTGATATTTCAGATTTGTCATCATTCCGTCTTATCATAGTCGATGGTATTCTTGTGTTACGTTTGACAATGCTTTGTTTCAGATTACATCCACCAAACTAAAGGTTGTGCATTAGTAAATAATCAGAAGACGAGGAGTTCGGTGAAGAATTCTCATAGTCGGATTGGTAATGACATTTTGGTTCCGCTTCCGAGGACCATTCCTCGTTGGTGGATTTTACGGAGAGATATTCCCACTTAGTCAAAAATCAATTGGAGGGTAACCTTGTTTTCTTGTGCATAGTAGTTACCATGGTAAAGTCATTTTTGCCATGAATAGTATTTGGCTTAAAAAAAGTCACTTTTGTTGGGAATAGTATTTTTACCATTGATAAAGTCACTTTTACCATGAATAGTATTTAGGCAAATGATAACTTCAGAGGAAAGTGAATAGTGTTTATCACAAAGAAAGTCGGTGATTTTTTGCATGATGAAGTCAAGTTTTACCATAGTTTACCGTGGTCATTTCTATTTTTTTGTAGAAAGGTGTAAAGTCACTTTCTAGTATAGTGATTCCAATTATTTGTGCACATAAGTTTGTTGATTTATAGATTGTGGGTTGGTATTTCACGGTGTTTACTTTTGAAAATGTGAAAGATTCCTATTTTTTCAGCTCAATCTAATGAAGATGCTTCTTCTTTCATTCAAGAGTTTAAACGATCTTGTATTTGTAATGGCCTTATAAGAAGGGAACAATGACTGAATTTTTCCTACCTTTTTGGATGGTTCAACACTTAGGTGGTTTGAAACACTAGGTGATAATGTGAAAAATTCATGGGATTTATTAACTAAAAGTTTTCTTGAAGAATTTGGTGAACAATGAAATATGGATCTCATGATCGAGATCACAAAGCTATCCCAAGGAGAGAAGGAGAAGATAATGGATTATCATGCTCGTAACAAGAGCTAAGGAGGAAGCTCGATGCCCAGGATGCGGATGGGTTGATGAATGGCGTGGATAATCTCTCTATAAGCACTTCATTCTTGAGATGAAGCCGAGAGATCGACAACGAGTGAAGTATGACCGCCCAAATTACCATTGAACAAGCAAAGAAAGGAGATTGCAAGAAGGAAGAAGAAAGCATGGAAGAGGAGCCCAAAGAAATTGTTTAAAGTAGAGCCTACACCAACACCTTTGGTCGAGAATCGAGAACCACTCCCGGTGAGCACAAATATTTCTTTTTACATCTATTTGAGTATGAAGATCTGCTCAAAAAGATGGGTCGATTAACTATTAATCTTCTTGAGGAAAAGAATTTAGTTCTCGGGGAGGAGATAGAGGTCAAAAAGAAATATTTTGAAGTTGTATGTTATGGTTGTTATAAAAAGGGTCATTATAAGTATAATTGTCGAGATAGAGCTTTTACATTTGGTAAAGGAGATAATGATAAAGGAAAAGCACCTGTGAATTCTTTTGATGTAGTAGATAAGAGCAGAAATAATGAAGTAGATGTGTTTGTAACAAAAAAGAAAGAAAGAAAAAGATAATCAAGATGGAAATGATCCTAAGAAGATGAAAGGAGAAAGCAAAATCCTAGTAAGAAACATAGGAGAAGAAAGTTGGGTGTGCGGGATTTTCTGGGCTGATTTCACGGGCAAGGACCATACTCCATCTTGGAAGATCTGTCTTAAAAGGCTCATAAATATTACATATGGTCAACTCTTGGCTATGTCTTCGGAGAAGAGGCGGGAGCTGCGAAGTGGACTCAATGCTCGATGAAGAAAAGGTTGAGGTCCCTGTTTTGGAGGAGAGGCGGATCCATGCTAAATGAGGTATTATGTAATGGTATTTCAATTCATGATGTCTTAGTTGATGGAAGTCTTCATTAATGTAATGACCGAGTCACAGTAATGAATATGTTGGGTTTAAAAATTGATCGCCCTTCAACACTTATGTTAAGGTCATTAAATAAAGGAAAAACTAAATTTTGAAGGTGTAGTTTCAAATGTGGCAATATGTCCACTTGTTATGGGTGTTGTATGTGTGGTAGACTTTCGGGTGAAGAAAAATGGTATTGTTGCGTGCCCAATCCTGGGAAGACCATGGCTAAGGAGAGTTCATGCAAGAAACACCCAAGGAATGAAGGTTTCATGACACTTGGACGTGGTAGTAGAAGTAACGTCGATAGAAGATAATGGCACATGCCGTCTGGGACGCCGCCAATAATGTATAAGTACAATGTGATCAAATCAAAGTACAATAGGAATGTTGTGGTAAAAAGTAAATATTTGTCGTAAGTGGTAGGTAATGTTAAAATGTCAAAATTTGGGTAAGTAGAGAAGTAGGGTCTACATGATTAGGAATTAGAAATATTATATTGGTAATAAGGACAAGGAGTGAGGTCATAAATATTTTGTGTATTTTATTTGTAAAAAGTCTAAAATGTGGAACCCATGTAAAATGATAAGGTTTATCTTATCTTAAAAGATAAGCTTACAATAGATAAGAGTTAAGGTATAGAATATGATTCGTCGGAGTGGATTTCTTATTCTATCTTAGAGATAAGATGGATAAGCACTGGAAGTTCTATAAATATAGAGGCCACCCCCTCATTTAGCATAGAAGGAAGTAGTGAGAAATATTCTAGGAAGTGTGTAAAAGAAGCCATACAAGTTTAAAGGTGTGTTGAAGAAGCCATTAAGAGGTGTAATTGTAAAGTTTCTCCCATAGTCTTGGTGAAAGGCAAGTGAAGTCCATAACACTTGAAGTGCCTTGTGGGTGAGATTGTAACAATTTTATGTTAATATTATAATTTACTTTGATATTTCAGATTTGTCATCATTCCGTCTTATCATAGTCGATGGTATTCTTGTGTTACGTTTGTTGCTTTGTTTAGATTACATCCACCAAACTAAAGGTGTGCATTAGTAAATAATCATAACGAGGAGTTCGGTGAAGAATTCTCATAGTGCCGGATTGGTGATTTGGCCCAAAGATAATTGTAAGTGATCGTGATCCTATTTTCACAAGTAATTTTGGATGGAATTATTTTCATGCTTGGGTACTCAACTAGCTCATAGTTCATCTTATCATCCTCAAACTGATGGGCAAACAAAAGTGGTCAACAAATGCTTAAAGGGGTATTTACGTTGTTTTGTATCAGATAAGCAGGAAAGGTGGATTAAATGGCTACCACTGGCTGAATGGTGGTATAACACATCTTTTCATACCTCTTCTCAAATGACCCCATTTTTAGCATTATATGGTTACCATCCACCTTCTATCACTTCCTCCTTGAGGGTGCAAACTAAGGTCAGAGATGTTGAGGAACACATTCAACATCAACAACAGGTTTTGGCTAGTTTGAAGGAGAATTTAACATTAGCACAAAACAGGATGAAACAACAAGCAGATCAACACCGTAGTGAAAGAAATTTTGAAATTGGTGATTGGGTTTTTGTACGTCTCTAGCCTTACAAATAGATGTCCCTAAAGTAACAAAAAAATGAAAACAAACTTGCTCCTAAATATTATGGCCCTTATCAGGTTCTACAGAAAATTGGTAGTGTTGCTTATAAACTAGAGTTGCCTCCATCTTCACACATACACCCAATATTCCATGTTTCCTGCCTGAAGAAGGTTATTGGACAGAAATTTAAAGCCCGAGACAAAGTTACAAGAACTTGATGAGGAAGGAAGAATCATTTTGGAGCCAGAGAAGATTTTGCAAACACGTACTAAGAGGTTGAGAACTAGAGACATTAAGGAATATCTGATCAAGTGGAAGAATCTGAGCATAGAAGACGCCACCTGGGAGGATGAAGGTTTTCTACAGCAACATCCAAGATTATTCAACATTGAGGACAACGTTGGTTTGAAGGGGAAGGGCATGCTACACCCTTAACCTATTGCTTGTATTAGGATATGAGTAGCCGACTTGTGGCTTACCATATCATTTTATTATATCATTTATACTTTCTCATGCTTAATAGGTCGGCCTTGGTGATGGCCATAGCATATGAATAGTATATATAGGGGATTATAGGTAGTATTTCATTATCATTTAGGCATTTGAGTCTTATTATATGGTTTGGAGGTTGCCCCACGAAGTGGTAAAGCTATTCTAATTGCATATTGAGATCATTATTCGAAATATTGTGTTATTTGGTGTTCTATTGTTGCTCTTAATCTGAATTATACAAGTACTTTCATTACTGATATCAACCTCTAATACATCTATGTATTGGGTATTTATCCCAAATTGAAACTTACACTTCCTTGTAACTTGTATTTCTACACCCTTCCTCACCCATCCCAGTGGGTATGGATGTGGATGCGCGTAAGTCTCTAGACCAAACTATTCTGTTGCATCGAGAAATCAAATTTAGCGAGAACCAGAATCTACTAAAGTGTTTACCTTAGTCTTCTTGATTTGGATTCTAATTTGAAATGGCTTACTCATCTCTTCTTCTTCTGCTTTACCCCATACATGTCGGTAGCCATGCATCCAGACCTCTCATCTACATCCGAATCATCCTCAATCTCCCTCTCTTTTTGTCTTCACGGTGGTCATGGATTTCTTGGAATCCTTGGTTCGGTGCTTTGGGTGCAATTCGGATGCAACTTCCCGACATGTGGCGTCGGTATGTCCATTTACATCACAATTCTTACTAAATTCTTAGGATCTTTACAAGTATGCAAAGCAAGTAGTGGTATGTTTACCTTTCCATTTACCTCTGCTACTTGTCTTCCCTTGTTCTTTGTCTGTTGTTCTATTGACTGGTCTCCCTTTGGCTCTATTTCTCCTTGTTTCTTCTCGTCATCAATGTAGTATGCTTGTACACAAGCTTCATTGAGATCCTTGGGCTTCGTGGAGATTACCTTCCTCTCGAAGGTGAGTGTGAAGTCCTCCCAAATACTTGGTCAGAATGTCCTCATCCTCCAAGTCCATATTAAGCAACATGGCTTGTCTCGAAATTCCATAGTGTAGTCTTGCATGCTTTGACCATTTGCCCTGTCTAAAGTACTGCCACTTAATCATCATGTCAGTCTTATGGCCAATATGATAGAAGTTAACTCTAATCAATTCTTTAAAACCTTTCCAAATACCTCCATGATAGGACGTTTCTTCTTCTCACAAATGGCTAGATGGATTTCCCACCAAACCAGAGCATGACCTTCCATTTTGAGACATGCAAAGGTGACCCTTTGTGCCTCAGTGACATTATACACACTAAAGTATACTTCCAATTGTTTTAGCCATTTATCCAATAATTCTGCATCTACTTGTCCTTCAAAATTCTTTATTTCCACTTTTGTTTCAACTTTAAAAGGTGTATGTGCAGATTTTACCTTCTCGCTTACAATTGGCATCTCTTCATGCTCTTCCCATTCTTCCTCTTCGTGGCTCTTTCCGATACCTTGAATTTTTGGCTAGTGCTCGAACCACCAAGTCCATGGAATCTTGCTTAACCAAATCCATCTTTTGCAGATCTGAAAGCTCTTCTTGTTTCCTATGCAATCTATCCATCATGGTCTCTAGCATCTCGACTCTACGGACCAAGTTCTCTTCCTCCATTTGAGCTCGAATTCTTTGTTTCCACTTCTTCGTAGAAATATTTGGCTCGCAAGGTAAAACTTCTTCACCTTTGGACCTTGTCATTGTCATACAAAATCACAAGAAAGATTTGAATACCACAGTCCTGGATATATAATCAGCTCTGATACCAAAATGATCCATAAAATTCTACTTTGGAACTCTACGAATCACACAACTATGTTGTTCTACTTTCAACTTTGGAAAATGACAGATTTTCTTGAAAATTAGAGCTTCGTGACTAATTATCTAGTGCTATAGAAAGGAAATTGCAGAGAAGGAAATAATTCAAACTTCAACACCAACAATTTTATCTTGGAAACCTCTAATGGAGGAAAACCAGTCGGGAAGGGAAACTGCTCTTTCTTCCCACTTTTATTGGTCTAATATAGACAATTACATATTACAATAAGTATGAAAAGAAGCAACAATGTAAACCTTCTCTCCAATTACTTGCTTGCTCTGTTTCTACACCTTGCTCCTACAATTCCATTCCAACACTGAATATTTTGCTCACTGCTCTCATTAAACTCTACTTCTTGATCTCTTCGGATCTTTGAATGACTATTCTCTTGTTCCTTTCATGCATTTATAGGCCTTCACATGTCCTCCGTGCACTGGAGAATGTGAAAGGGCATGGAAGGGAAGAGACACGATTGGGCACTTCAAATTCGCGTCCATTTGTGTTCCATTCTTCTTTTCTGTTTGAAAGTATCAGGACCGCCACCTTGCGCAGACCGGCGGTCTCAAGACCGCCGCCCTGGCTGGGTGGCGGTTCCTTCCAGAACCTCCGTTTACCTCATTTTTCTCACTTTTCTTGTTTCTCCTTCTTGGTGTTGATGGAACTGATGAAGTGGTGTGTTTTTTTGGATCCCTATGGATCAATTTCATAATAATAGGCATCATGAGAGGAGAAGTTGGATAATGAATGTCATCGGTGGCCATGGAGACAAGTCCTTGAGCTTTATGAGTTATCCTTGCAACTCCCAACACAAAGCAAGAAACCAAAGTGAGACAACAAATCTGCATACATTGTAGTAAAAAAAAACATTTAAGTTGGATTTCATTGTTCAGTAATTATGGTTGTTTTAGGAAAATATCAAAATTAGGAGTAAACCAACAAACAACATCCATCAGAAATATAAAAGAAAATACTCAGGAGAGTTAAGGTACTTTCTACATTTTATAGTCATTTGCCCATGTTTTTCTATCTACATTTGTAAAATTATCTTTATTGCATTCTAAACTGCTACATATTCCATGTAACACGAGTCATCAAGACACGAGGATATCCCCGTCGTGATTGTGTCTTCAGAAATTGTGGAATCCTGAATAAGCAGGTTCAAGAAAAATAATCTCTCTAATTCCATTAATCTCACAAGAATATGTCAGGAGGTGCAAAAGAATTCATATTGAGAGACTCAGATGTCATATGGGAAATGAGAGATCATCATGTTGCAGTCATTTTAATGCCTAAACAATGTCATCTCCAATCTCAATTCACATGACTAGTGTTTTTCTTTTTCTTCACAACAATGGCAAATCATCCCATTGCTACTCTCTTTCTCTTACTCGTTTCTTTCTACCTGTTGTCGTCCATCGGGGCATTTAAAGAAGATGAAAGAAAGCCACACTTCATTCACATGATTATGTCGATGAAACCTAATCACTTCACTTTACACCATCACTGGTACGGGTCAATACTGAACCAAGTCTCACAATCAGATCCCACTCAAAATGAATTTCTATATACATATGATACCCTCTTGCATGGCTTTGCTGCAAGGATGAGCAGAGCAGACGCTGAAGCCATGGAGAGCATGGATGGCTGCTTGGCCATAACCATAGTTACCAAATACGGCGGTTTTCAGAGAATGCACCGATTTTTTAAAGCTACCGTAAAAAAAAAAGAAGCGATGTTTTTTTGAATTATAAAAAAGTATAATTTAAAACAGCCATAATGAAACAAAAATACCTTATTATTAGTATTTCATTTTTGGAAACAACATATTATGTTATATATTTTTAATTGGAAATAATTTATGACTTATATGATTTTAATGATAGTAATAATTGTGATATTATTATAAAAAATTGTTGAATTATTAATAATTATTATATTTTAAAAAAATAACTTAACGTATTTATCGTATTTTTTAGTTCGTCGGCTTATTTTCCATATTTTATGTCCACCGTATTATACACTCTGTACAAAAGTTGCTACCTTGGTTTGGACAGAGATTCTCCATATGGGTATTTGCAGCTGTAGTGGTATATTTCTCCTCATGTTTCCCTCTCAGTTTGAACGAATGTCCATGTTCATAAAGGAATTGGTCAAGAAATCAAAAGCTGATATTAACTGAGCATTTTAACTGGGTGCAGCTTTTCCTCATTTTAATTTCAGCATATGCCTCTGCTGACCATAGGACAACTATTTTTCTTCCATATAGTCCTCATAAAGAAGGTATGCCAATGCTGACTTCAATTTCCAATCCGGGGTGTAGATATGGTTTGCTAAATAAATATAAACATCTCGTAGAGTGTACAGATTCTCTAAGAATGCAACTTTCTATATGTAATTTGCAGGGAATTCGAACCTATGATTACATTTTAGCCATGAGAGTGTGAAAAATCTATTACGATTCTTGATTATTAGCCTCTATCTTGTAAGATTATTTGATCAACAAATATTGGAAAATAACACAATCAGTAACTTCACAAATACAAACACATAAAAATACCCAACAAGGTGAACACAATATTTTGGACAATTGTCCTGGAAAAACCCCGTAGGGAAAACCGATGTCTGGATGAGAAATATATTAAACTTGACCAAATCAAGAGAATCTACAAATACTTCTTGCCTCTTACTAGCGAGCTCGACAATCTCCTAATCCTCCCGCTGATATTCCTCCACTTGCTATCTCCAAGCGCTATCACTGCGCCCTTGCTAACACTGCAAGACTACTTGCTAACACTGCAAGTTTCTCTCAAAACTTCCTTGTTACAAATGACCCCAATGACCCCCTTATATACTACTCTCATTGAAAATCAACGGCCGAGATTAATACAAATGAGCAATTTGAGATTAAGACAACTCAATAACCATAACAACCTTGGTTATGAGGTGTCACCTAAAAGGAGTCAATATTAGATAGCAATTGTTCTTATCCTAACAATGTTTGTTTGACAAAAACAACTATTTCTCTAAATTCTAGGTCATCCAAACTACCCATAACAAATGGATGAGGACAAAGCAATTTGTCCAAGCTACTAACTACTAAGATTAACACTCCCTCTTAGCGAGGAAGTTGTTCGCATGACACCCAACATCTCTCGAAGAAGATAAATTTTGCCTTCTCAATGCCTTTGTCGAGAATGTCTGCTACTTGCTGATCGTCAGAGGTACTATTTGTAGCTTAACAACCCCATATTTGTACACAATCTCTGATGAAGTGATACTTGATGTCTATATGTTTTGACCTATCATGAAACACCGGATTCTCAGTCAACTTGATGCAACTCTGATTGTCGCAGTGTATCACCGTAGTCTCAACCTTCTGACCAAACAAAGCTACTAGCAACTTCCGAAGCCATATAGCTTCACATGTTGCCATGCTTAGCTGCTATGTACTCTGACTCTACTGAACTCGAGCCACAGACTTCTGCTTCTGCTGAACCAAGATACAACTCCTGATCCCAGACTGAAACAACACCCTGAAGTGCTCCTCTTGTCCATTGTACTACCTGCCCAATCTGCGTCAGTATAGCCCATCAACCTGATTCCTTCACCTCGAGCATATCTAATTCCATACTCGATTGTACCTTACGAAATAATGCGGCACATGCTTTGCTTGATCAATGCACTCTCTTTGGCTCGACCATGAACTGACTAAGAGAGTTAACTGCAAAAGCTATATCTGGCCTGGTATTGACCAAATACATGAGAGAACCAATCAACTGTCTGTATAAGGTGGGGTCTACATCCTTCTCCCTAGATGTGTCTACCTTCCTCCAATTCATGATCATGGGTGTAGACATGGCTTTGCAATCTTCCATCCTGAACCTTTTCAAGATTTCCATGCAATATTTCCCTTGCCCAAGGAAAACTGTCCATCTTTCGCCATACCTCCATGCCAGAAAGTAGTGAATAAGTCCCAAATCCTTCATCTCGAACTCTGTTGCAAGATTCCTCTTGCATTCTTCTATGAGCCCCGGTGAACACCTGTAAGAAAAAAGTCATCTACATATAGAACAAGAATGAGAATCTCACCTCAACTACAAGTAGTAAAGATTAGCATCTGCCTCACTCTTCACAAAGCCCATTTCCTGCAAGTAACTATCAATGCGCTCATACCACGCTCGGGAGCTGCTCAGTTTCGTACAACGCTCTCTTTAATCTACACACGTGGGTCTCTTTCTTTGTGTGCTCAAAGCCTTTTGGTTGTTCTATGTATACCTCCTCTTTGACTCACCATTAAGAAACATTTGTCTTGACATCCATTTGATGGATTTGCCATCCCATCTGTGCTTTGAAATTGAGATTACGGCTCGTATAGAAGTATACCTGGCAACTAGAGCAAATTTCTCCTCATAGTCTATTCCCTCTTTCTGAGAGAACCCCTTTGTCATGAACCTTGCCTTATATTTCTCGATGCTACCATCTACACCGTGCTTGATCTTATAGATCCGGCGTGATCCAACCAACGCCCTATCTGTTGGTCTAGGCACTACCTCACACACATCATTCTGCATAATTGAAGTATACTCCTCAACCATTGCTTCTTGCCACACTTGATGTTGTGCGGCCTCCCGATAGCTAGAAGGTTCACTATCTACCAACTTACTAACTAATGCAACATAGTCATCATATCCATTTGGTGGTTTCCGTTGTCTATCACTCCCTCCTAGGAGTACCCACTAACTCCCGAGTATTCTTCATGTCTGTTGAACCTCACGGTTCTTCTTACACAACTTGTGTAGAGGATGAAATATCAACCTCCATGTCTTCTTGATGCATATCTTCTTACACTGTTGCTCCATACTTTGAAAACTCTCTCCTCCCGAGTCTATACTTGTACTTTTAGTAAGCGTACTCAAGCTTTTACGCCCTTGACTCGATTGAGTGATCCTTGGAGCTTCTGTTGGCTGCTTACTCGATCATCTCTGGAAAATCTCTAGACCTTCTAAATGCCTTGTCCTCCATGAACTTGACATCACGTTGAACAATAATCCTCCCTGGTCCCGGAATGAATATCCGATATGCCTTAGAGGTTTCTTTGTACCCCCACAAAGTACCCTCTCTCTGTGATCGATCTAACTTTGTACATGTATCCTTAGGAATGTGACAATATGCCAAACTCCCAAAGATCCTAAAGTGGTGACATCGGCTTCTTCCCGGTGAATGCTTCCTCGGGTGTCATCTTCCCTAGTACCTTATGTGGAACTCTATTACGTATGTATCTTGCTTTGTATTGCATGCCTCGCCTGAGATAACGGGGTAAATCTGGTCATGCAACATAGCCCTTGATGCCTCTGTTATAGACCGATTCTTCCTCTCAGCTGACTCCATTGCATTGCGGATTGTAAGAACAATCCACTCTCTCTTGATTCCTTCTATGGTACAAAACTCCCGGAACTCATTGCTTTTGTACTCGCCTCCATTTAATCGTAGAAGAACTTTTATCTTCTTTCCAGGTCGAATTCTCCACAAGAGATTTGAACTCTTGGAAGCGTGAAAACCTCATCCTTGGTCTTCAAGAAGTATATCCATGTCTTCCTGGAGAAATCATCAATAAAAGTAACAAAGTACTCATACCCTCTGAGAGACTTCGTCGACATTGGTCCACATACATCTAAATGTACTAGATCAAGAACACCCTTGGATCTGGTGTCACTCCTTGGAAAAGATGCTTTAGCAAACTTCCCCAAAACGCATCCCTTACATACATCATCGTGCTCTGTGCTCACCTCAGGAACACCTGTCACTGTCTCATGAAGTAATTTAAGGGATCCATGATGGATATGGCCCATCCTTCTATGCCATAGCTCTCCCTGATCTCTGATATTATTGTTGCTCATGAGTGCCTTAGGAATATCAAACTGCAGCCTATAAAGCCGACCGCTCCTAACTCCAATAGCTATGGGTGATTTCCAATCCTTGTGCTTGATCAACACATGTGCCCCTCTAAAGAGTACATTGTACCCTTTGTCCTGAAGGACAGATACAGAAATCAAATTCATCCCTAAGCCTGGAACATGCAACACATCATGAAGGGGAATCATCTTACCACTCTCCCTCTGAAACTGAACAGTCCCTTTCCCAACTGAGTTGAGTTTGGACATGTTCCCCATAGAGATCTGGATTCTGGTGCTCTCTTCCTTATAACTGGAGAAGTATTCTCTAACTCTGTCATATGATATGACGCCCCACTATCTATGTACCAAACACTCTGTGAGGTTGAGCTAACCATACATGCTATGAGTGCAAACTCATCTTCCATTCTACTAGAGAGCTCATCTGCACTTGCTGAAGCCGCAACTTGCTTCTTGCCTTTCTTTTCATTCTTCTTCCTTTCTGGGCAATCGCTGACATAGTGGCCAAACTCGTGACAACCATAGCACTTGATCTTCGAAGAATCTTTCTTCTTCTTTTCACCTTGTGAATTTGATCCTTTACTAGACCCCTTCTTTGCCTTCCCTTTACCCGCAGTGGAAAAATTTTCCTATTCCACCTCACTTTTCTAACTCTTATTGTTGGCTCCATTGACAAGACTTAGTCTAAGCTCCTCTTGAGTGAAATAACTCCATAGTCGATCCCAACTCGGTAAGGTGTCTCGTCGATTGATGACTTGAACAAAGACATCCCACTACTTAGTAAACCCATTTAGGGCTATTCTCACTAGCTTGTCATCACTTGGTTTGTCTCCAATTTGCCGATTCATCCTTGACAAGTCTAAGTCGGTGAGGTAACTTGTGACATCTTCTCCCTTATTCATTCGGGTATTCCGCAACTTTTCTCTGAGAATCAGCTTCCGATTAGTGGTAGCATTCTGGTACAGATTCATAATGGCATCCCACATCGTCTTCATTGTATCTAACTCTGCAATATGCGAGAACAATATGATCCTTGACACCGTCAAGAATCAACCTCGCCGCCTTGGCATCTTCCTTCTTATATTCTAAGAGTTGTGTTGCATCGTAGGTACAGGTACACCAGTGGTCACATATTCCTTGATACCATTCTCTTCCAGCAATAGAGAAATTTTGGCTTTCCAGACACCAAAATTCGAGGCTCCATCAATCTATCCTAATCTCTTAAACTGTTGAGGCCATCTTAAGGGAAAATAATAATAATAATTTTGAAGAGGTTAAAGCTGGGTTTTATAAACCCTCACTTTCTTTCACCTAGGGTAAATCTCTTCTACCCAAACTTAGCTCACGATACCATGTGAAAAATCTATTACGATTCACGATTATTAACCTCCTATCTTCTAAGATTATTCGATCAAAAATATTGGAAAATAACACAATGTAACTTCACAAATACAAACACATAAAAATACCCAACAAGGTGAACACAATATTTTCGGACAATTGTCCACTGGAAAAAACCGTAGGGAAAACCAAGATTGCCTACTACGGATGAGAAATATATTAAACTTCAGCAAATCAAGAGATACAATCAACGTGCCCTTCTTGCTAACACTGCCTGAAGACTACTAGCTAACACCTGCAAGTTTCTCTCAAAACTTCCTTGTTACAAATGACCCCAATGACCCCCTTATATACTACTATCGTTGAAAATCAACGGCCGAGATTAATACAAATGAGCGGTGAGATTAAGACAACTCAATAACCATAACAACCTTGGTTATGAGGTGTCACCTAAAAGGAGTCAATATTAGATAGCAATTGTTCTTATCCTAACAATATTTGTTTGACAAAAACAACTATTTCTCTAAATTCTAAAGGCATCCCAAACTACCCATAACAAATGGATGAGGACAAGCAAATTTGTCAAGCTACTAACTACTAAGATTAACGAGAGAGAGAAGAATGCAATACAGAAGATTGCTTGGATGAATCTGACATTCTGAGTATTCCATCATCCCTGCTTCCTCGGTAGAAATTTTTGATGACAACCACGAAAAGCTAAATTTCTTTGCAAAGTTCAGTTGCCTCGCCAAGCATCAGGTTGGCATTTTTGTGTGTCTTCTCTATTATTGGACCCGCTTATAAGGATTCTTGTTTATTGATATATAGAATATTGTTTGTCCTAGAATGTATGGAACAAGAAAATTGTGAAGACACGAAAGGTTTTCTCTTAAGCATGACTTGAAATATGAATTGCCTAAAATCGAAACCCAACTCTTTGTAAATATAGATTGCCTAAATATTAAGAAATGTTTATTTCTTACTCTGTGGCACACTATTAGGCCACATACAAAGAAGGATTATTGGTCGACCCATTAAAAGCTTCCATCATTGTAACACTCCCTCTTAAAAACACAAAAATATGTAAGCACACTCTTGGAATACGGTGGATATCACTAAAATTTTATCTAAAATTATGTCGTCATAAGTGCGATTATAGAAGCCCTATTGGAAAAAGCGACAAATAAGGTCATAGAATGGACCACGGAGTGTCGAGAAGCATTCGAGACAATAAAAATAAATATATTAAATGTATTGATCCTTGTGTTTTCATATTGGAAGGTTTCATTTCATGTTCATGTGGATGCTTCGGGTATAGCAATTAGTATGGTCTTAGCACAACCACGAGTTACAACAAATCACCCAATTTCATTTTCTAGCCACAAACTAGCCAAGGTAGAAAAAAATTACTCTATGATTTGAATGGGAAGCATTGAGGATCATCTCGCCTTAAAAATTACCTTCTAGCTACGGTGTTTGTATTTTGTACAAGATTAACCTCCTAGTGATTCAAGAAAAAAAATGTCATTAGCTTATGTTGTTCTAAAAATTTGAGCTTATAATATGTGTAAAACCAAAAATATTGAATAATGGACCAAATTGTTTGTCGCGGATTGAGAATGGAGAAGATAAAGGTCAAATTGAACAAAAAAAAAACTCCTCATACCCCATTTATTCTACGTTGAGACGGTTCCAAAGGAGATGGAGATGTTAACACGGTTTTTAGCCATCGACGAATTACCAAAGGGCATTCCAAAAATGATAAAAGAAAATTATTAATTCAAGTATGTTTATTTGTGCTAATTGAAGGAACACTATATGATAAAGGTCACTGATGAAGTGTCAAGGAGAGTAATGCTACAACACAAAAGAACTAGGTTATTGAGAGAGTTCCATGAAGGTATAGTTGGGGGCATAATGGAGGAGACAAAACAACAAGAAATGTATTAATGACGGGTATATGGTGCCCCACATTATTAAAAGATGCACATAGGTATGTTCATAGTTATGATCTTTTGTAACGCGTACGAAAAACTAAATGTAAGATATGAGATGCCGCTAAGATGGTATTAGAATTAATTTTGTTTAAGCGATAGATGGTCAACAAAATTAGGCATATTAAGCCCATGACCAGCCACTCACATGCAAGATTTATTATAACCGAAATAGAGTACTTAACAAGATGCGCAAAACTCGTCTTGACTACGAATTGTAATGTTAAGATTGCGGCGAAATTCACATATGAAAACATAATAATGTGGTTTGCATGTCCGCTAGTCGACTAATGACCAAGGAAACACTATCTCAATGAGACTATTGAGGAACTGTTGATGGCGAATCACAGCACCCCTGAATGTCTGCAACTCGATGGGTTGAGACTCTCAGTGCGATTGCATAACATGGAGCTTTTCCCAAGTGTGGGACCTTGTGAATCGGGAAAGCTCTCCGGATGAAGGCCGGTTCCTATTCCTCTATTCAGATGCACACATAAAAAATCTAGAGGGTTTACTCAAAAACCTAATCTAACTGCCAAGGAAACAGGGCAAGAAGATGCATAAAAATAAACCTAGACTAACAAAGGTGATGCACCGAGGAATGAAGAACACATGTCTTGCCAATAAACACAAACCATTAAAATGCAATGCAAGATCATGCACAGATAACCAAATTTGCAGTGAAAGATTAGGAGGATGCAAATGAACACAGAGAGGGTTGAGAATCATCCACAAACATGCATTATTTGCTCCAAAGATTGATACAATACACTACAAAATGCCAAGAGGCAAATTTGCATTACAATTTTAGATGGGAGGTTTGAACTCCACAAATTCGCCTGCCAAAGAGAAGAAGGGAGGGGCAAAACAAGAATGTCCAACCTTTAGAAAGAAGCCCCTCCTTACAATTTATAGGAAGAATGAGAGAGGGAAGAGAGAGGAATTCCAAATCTACCCCAACCACCTCCAGGTTGTATTTAATTCATCTCATTATGGCGGTAGGTAAGAACCCTAGCAAACCCAAAAATGGCGAACTGTATTTTGTATTTTTGAAGAACTTGTTCTCACCCAATTAAAGATATCCAGTCGTAGTTGGGCAGAGGACCTTGTAAGCTTTCCAAAAAGTCCAACCTTGCGTGAATCCGAGCACACTCTGAAAATTTATGGCCATTTGAATATCTGGGTCAGGGTTTGCTTCCTGTCGGGTTCGAGGTGTCAACGCTCAAAATGTTGCACCTCCTGAAGGTGCGCCTTGGCGCATCCATCCTCACGTCAACATACTTTTAAGTGTGCCATAGGCGCTAAAAATGTGGTGTCGGTGCCTTCTAATCTGCGCCAGGGCGTAACTTTTCCATGTTGGCACCTTCTAATCTGCGCCAGGGTGCAACTTTTTCCATGTCGGCGCCTTCTAATCTGTGCCAGGGGCACAACTTTTTCCATGTCGGCACCTTCTAATCTGCGCTGAGGCTCAACTTTTCCATGTCGGCGCCTTCTAATCTGCGCTGAGAGGAAGTGTGACTTTTTCCATGTCGGCACTCTAATCTGCCCCTTGGGCGTGGTAGTGGTGCAAATAAATGTCGGGTTTTGAGTTTCTTTTATTTCCATATTCTTTTGTTTGTCTATATTTTTGCCCTGAGGAAGGAGATATATACAACAGAACTATTAAAGCACTTCCACATTAATCATGTCAAGAGTATGCCCTTCACCCAAAAGCTAATGAAATATTAGAAGCATCTAGTAAAGTTTTGGAGATGGTTCTCTCTAAAAATTGTAGCATGGACAAAGCAATCTAGGACTTGAAGATACATGTGGAATTGTGGGCATACTACACAACATATAAACGACTAAAAAATCATTTCCACTCCAATTGCTCTATGATTTATAGGTCGCAGTCCCAATGGAATTCATCATTCTGAGCTTGGGAATGGTGGTGGCATTTTGGATTAATGCAGATAAGTTTGTACACGAGATGTCGATAGAACTAGAAAATTAGATAAAAAAGGTTCATAACCGCGTACAACCAAAACATGAGAAAAATGACATAAAACATTGCGTGGATTTGTCATTATAAGCACAAAGAGTTTGAAAAAGTAGGCAAATTCATGTTGTATGATGGTAAATACAAAAGGCTAGGAAAAATGAAGATTTCATGGTTGGGGCCATACGTAATTGATGAAATTGTCATCTAGAGTGATAAAGCTAAAAATGTTATCATGATTGGAGATAAAAGGGCATATAAATGGTGCTAGGATTAAGGCCTATGTAGCCACAGTTGAAGAAGGATTACAAAAATTAGGAAAAAAATTTAAAATAAAAAACAATTTCTGACAAGAAAAAAATCAAATTTGAAAAAAATGAGAAAAACCACAAAAATAATTTAGGCAAAAATAGAAAGAAAATTTGAACAAAAAGTATTTGAAAAAATGAGAAAAATAAGAAAAATTTGAAATTTAGGGAAAAATAGAAAAACAATAAAAAGATAAAAATGTGTGCCACCAAATTGAAAAATGCTAATTTTGGTGGTTTAGCAAGGTGGGATTATGAAAGAGCACTTTCCCATAATAAATAATGAAATAATTCGCGTAACACAAAATTATTTCAAATATGTATAGGTGGTAGATAAAATAAAAATTTGTTAGGGATGTGATGGAAAAGTGCAATTAAATGGAGGACAACTCGGTAAAAAAGGGGTGCGAGTAGGATGAAGATATTACGCGAATGCGTTACCCCTATGGGAAAAGGCTTTGCGGACATTCATGGAATTGTGTCAAATTTGATGGCTTAAATGACAGTTTTGCTATTTTTAACAATTTTGCTTTTGCTATTTTTAACAATTTTGCTTTTGCTATTTTTAACAATTTTGCTTTTCTGATTTTGCATGTTGCTTTGGCTTTACTATTTTTAAATTTTATTTTATAGCTTTTGCATGCAAATTTTCCTTTCTACAACTCCACTGAAACATTAAGATAAGAGAAGTACTTTGAACCATACGCAATGGTGGGTTTTCGTAAGACCATAGAGGTCATTATGTATCTATTCCAATACACATTTCATTTGTCAAGCATTGTATTTTTTTCAAAAATTTCTTTATATTGTTACATCAAGTCACAAACAATCTCTACTTATAATTTATTTTAAATACCTTATTTCAACATTTATTGAGTTATCTCCACAATCATTTTGTTTTCCCTTTCCACAACTTTGTTTATGGAGTGGACAGATCCACAACTTTGTTTATGGAGTGGACAGAGCAATATATTGCCTTTAAATTACATGAGCTTTGCAACAATTGTAAGTTTGTGGACATGAATTCCCCTACATTATCCGTCTGCGGATAATTTTAATAACCCATTTTGTGTTTCCCCAACTTGGGTTTTGCCTACGTGGAAGAGGTGTTCCAGCTAAAGTATTAAGAAAACTCATCTAATTTAAATATTTTTGGTTTGGATGAAATGGTCTGCTCCCATGATGATTGAAAACAGAGATTAAATAAGTGCTTAGAGTGTGGCCATATTTTCCTGGTAATAGAGAGGGTATACTAAATTTTTGGGGCATGCTTGGTTCTTGAATTTTCATTTTAATTAAGGCCAATTGTTATCGTTTCTTATTTGTATTACGAAAACTTCTATTGTGTTGGTGGTCCTTGCTGAAGAAATTTAATGTTTGTAATCCATAACCAAGACATAGAAAGTGGAATTTGGAAAGCCTTGGATATTTGCATCAATACTTTTTTTTATCTCATATAGGAAGGTAATTGTTGAAGAATTTATTTTATTGTTTTGATTTTTGATATATTGGTGCAAGTTTTGAATGATCTTGGTAACATCATGCTTATACTATTGTATTCTAAAAGGCAAGTATGCCAGTGACTGCGGTGTATGGGTGCAATATATGTATAGAGTGTAGTGTAGTGAGAATATGCCGAAATCAATGAGAGGAGGTGTAGTCAGTTAGATTTTATGACTTGTTCTAGAGATTTCACCAATTGTGCTCGTTGGACTTCTAACAAGTTTGTCTACTGAGTTATAATGAATATGCCATAATACTAGTGAACATGCTCACAGAGAGCACACATTTTGATTCAAAAATGCTCACAGAGAGCATTGTTGAACATGACATAAGTGCACAGGAAACATGCCACATGCTGCAAAAATTGCCACTTGTTATGTGCAACCGTTCGTTTGTATCATTAAATGTTGGCAAAAAAATATTGAGACGTGTCGTTGAAAGTGACGCGTCGATGTACAAGAAACAACCACTTTCTTGGATGCATATAGAGTTCACCCTGCAACCATGGAACACCTACCACTTATTCAGGTTGCTCGAGATTGGAGCTACAATCAGGAACCGTAAAGGAGATAAATGGAAACTGCGGTCGACTAAAGCAATTGTTCGGGTCCACCCGAGATTTGTGGATGTCCCAACTCAGGATTCAACATCATATGACCTTTTTTGTTGGTTAGAACTCCTTTTATACAAGCCTTTCAGAAATATTGCCTCCGAATTTGGCTCAAGCCCACATGACATCAACGACACTTGGGACATGTTCAAACACAACTACAGACCATGGCATGTTTTACGCACTACCACAGACACAGGACATGAAACAGATGTTAGTTCTAACTCTGAGGTCGAATGCAGTATTCAACATGAACCATTGCAAGAATGGCAGGTCTTCACACAACTTTGTCCAGGAAACAACACGGGTCTTGACAGTCTTGAAATGTTGGGGAAATGATATTTTGACATACACAATAATTGGAACATACATGACATTCCACATGATTTGCAGATAATTGGTTCATCATTCATCGAGAGAGAAAAGGCAGACACAAATAACACCAAAGCATGTAGGCCACACCACCATCTACCACACCAGGCAACAAGGAACAACCGATGCACAAGTTTCATTTTGGAATTTCTTGCTCAACATTCGAGATTCAACCCCTCTTATTGAGGACTAGGATCTCCTAATGTCTCGCATGTAGACACACACCTAACTCAAGCAAGAACTCAAAAAAATTTAAGGACGCACCACATTTGTTTCAAAAACAACCTTATGGACTCCCACAACATTCGAGATCTTTGAAGGCATTGAACGTTCCGATCGCCCAATCCATTCTAAAAGTGCAGCAGTGGGAAAAGAAATCGATGATGATCAGTTGGAACACAAAGTTCTGTTGTGTAAACAACAAAAATCATGCTTATTGCAAATTTATGGGTTGACGCAGGCCTTATAAATGGTGCTACAAGAACAATCACCGACATTGTCTACGACGCATCAATGCCACCACCAACATTACCTTTATTTTTGTTTTCAAATTTGATAGATACAACGGCCCATGTTGGGATCCCTCCAACCCATTACATATTCCGATACCCCCTATTTCGAGAGGGAATCGAAGACAATTTGCGCATAAAATGGCACGGAAAATAACTATCCACAATTCCCAAGGACTTACTATTCATAGAACAACTATCGACATTGGAACCAATGAAAGTCGTGGTCTAACATTCACAAACTTTCTCGAGTTGCCTCACTTGCAAAAATGGGCATTTCACCTCCTTTTTCATTTGAAAGGCACTAAAAAATGGTGCACGTAGCAACACTTGGAGCAAGAAGAAAGGAACAACAACAACAACAACAACAACAATAACAACACATTTTTAATGTCATCATCTCGCACACAAATACCTAGAAATTTAAAATGTCGAGAAAGGACCATGCAAATTATAATTGTTTTCATCCAAAGCTTTGTACATTATATCACTTTTTGCATTTTGAATAGTTTTAAGGGTAACATCTCATGTTTACACTTTTAAATGAAGCGAATCATTTATATTTCTACACATACAAAATCAATCACCCATTTTTTAAACAAACACAACTACAAAAAAATAATCCCTATAACACAAATAACATATATCATTTTTGTTTGCAAAATGCCTCAAAGAAATGTGGTCTCATGGAATGCTATGATTGTAAGATATGCACAAAAATCTCTAACAATGATGCTCTCAAACTCAATGAGGTAATAAAGAAATTTGAATGTACCATAACCATTTCAGATTTGTTTATATATAATTGCATATTTTGTCTCATTTTAGTTTCATGGAGAGATAATATATTAAAGCACTTAGTCATTCTTTCAATCTACTTTGACAATGTAACACCCCAAAAATTTCACACACAAACAACACAGTAAAATACAGGATAACTTTTTTTTTTTTGATTGACACATAACACGACACAACATGCCACCACCAAGGTCACAACTAACTCCGCGGATAACTCAATACAAGGATGACCACAAAGGTAGCACGGAAATGTTCACACCCACCAAGGATAATTCACTTTCCTTTTGTTAAGACAATATAGGAAAACACCACATAACACACTTACAGATAGGGCAAGCCACAATGAGAAAATTATTGAAGGTTATTTATTTTAATAATACCTCTTTCGATCCTTAGCTTCAATTTTCTAAGACTCTAGATATAAATCGAACAATACCTCTTACAATGCTAAGTTTCTTACGTTTACTCTGAAGATAAATTTGCTTTCAGTCTTCTCTATTATGACCTATTATTTGCTTAATTCGTTTATTTAGAAGAACATGGTAAATTTAAATTCCACATCAATCCACAATATCGCTTCTAGGACTCGTTCATGCCCATATGACAACATGGGTTTGCATTCAACACACTTAAGAGAAGAAAAGCAAAGTGCCTTGGAACAAGGTTAGAGGGAGAAGGTCGAGTTGAAAACATCTATAGGACCTCAAAAGTTAATACCAGGCTTTAATTGAGGCTAGAGAATTTATCCAAAATTATCAAATATTTTACAAAGGCTTCACTGAATGAGTATTACCAAAGAGAACAATTTACCTTCCAAATGGCGGTGAGATAGATTGTGTGATTTCCCAAAATGTTTTCTCTGGCTTATTAAATCTTATCATCTTCTAACGACTAACAATTCATTTCACCTTAGGATCGTTTTACGAATTTTTTCACCATAAAAGGGATAATGTTCACTAGTGGAGCTAGGGATATCATGTTATATAATTCTTACTCACAATGATAGTCTCGCCTATGATTTCTTAAAGAATTCCTTGCTCTCAAGTTGGTAACCTCTACGTTAATTTATTTAAATATAACTTTTAGTTCAACTTTTATAAGTATTAAACAACCCACGTTATTTTACTTATGTCGCATTATTAATAAGTCATAGCAAGATTTACTCAACATTTATTTTCAAGGGTAGAGTTTAATAACACTCATTCACCAGAACAAAACAAGGTTACATCCACACTTAAAATACCAATAATCCAATAAGGTCACTCAACAAGCAGTAACCAATATTTTAATATTTTCAATGATGGTCAAACAAACCAAGGTGTCCAAAGTTAAGATGACAAAGTCCACAAATACATTATACTAAGACCATGATCCTCTCCTACATTTTCCACTGTATGTTATCAATAGTTGAACAATATAAAAAGGATTCATGTAAGAACTTCTCAGCTGAGGTTGATGCACAAGTTTACAAGTCTATCCCTCATCTACTCGCTAAAATTCCATCTGCAGCAAATATTTACTAGAGTCAGTTCGCTAGAACTGAGCATGATAAGATATAAACCTCACCTAATAACTTATGCCATCTAGCATTTACATAAATGAAAGTTTGCAATACTCCCTAACATATAATTCCTAACATGCATTCTAAAACTTAACTGCACATCACATGATAATACATTTCATTCCCATTATTGGTTCACCTCCCTAAGATCTGCTTACATATGAACAAAATTCCAAGTGGCTAGATGTACAACCGTAACCTTTCAATTAATTATACTTAAATTACAATAATAATAGTATCGCTCACTTAATACCTTCAGTCTACTTCTTCTATATAAGCATCCAATAATATTATCTTTCAATTAAATAAAAGCACCAACGACATTAAGCTTCTATAATAAATACAAGTGTCAATCATATGATAATCATCAATATTACCCAAGTATCAACCTTTATAGAAAATCAAGGATATGTAAGTATACTTTTGATATTTATCTCACAATTTAAAGAATATACTTATGTAAACAAGGGTTCCACCAATCAGTAAGTTCATATATTATTTAGATATCCTATCGGTTGTTTATTATCATGTCTCTATATGCCTCTATTAGTATAAGAGTCCAACTCAGAGGAATGAATTACGAACAACAATACCGTCATACTTTGTTAATGAGTAGAAGGTACATTTGGCTAGCTAAAATATGTAAGCGTGGTCCAAGCCACTATAAATACAAGTATCAACATTATCTCAACTCCTAATGAGATTTTGTATATAATCACTCAAGTAGATACTATTGTTTATAACAACAAAGGTTTCCCGAAATACCAAATAAGTAAACCACTTATAGGGATCCTTAAGTTTCCATGACATGAATTGGATTCCGATTACTCATGATATTCATACGCAGTCTCCTATTACAGAGAAGGGTTACAGTCAAATGAAATCTGCATCATGATTCCATGTACTCCAAGGAGGCCCTACGAAAGACTTGACCATCACTTCGTGGTCTGCCATTAATAGTATGTCCATGGCTCTAAGCAGAGAATGACTAATGTGTTTTTTTTTTTTTTTTTTTTTTAAAGACAAGGTAAACCTTATTTACCTTAAAACTTACAAAAGTAACATGCCCACAGAATTTATCGATCCAATGACAATATAACAGACTTATCAAAGATTACCCTCAAGGCCCATTACAATTATCTGTTAAGTAAAAGCCACATAACATAACACATTAAAGCCTCGAGGTTCAGTCAAAAGAGAGCACGAAAGATGCGATATAGAGCCTCACATGTGTGACTGCACGTCACTAACAATCAACCCATTATTCCAAGCAAGCTCTTAACAGCTCAAAAAGCCTAGAGTAATGTTTACCTCACCAAAACAAGTCGAAGCATATTCCACCAACAACTCCCTCTCTTAAATGGCATTCAACACAAATAAACGATGCAAGGTACCGTTATAGATTATAAAACCCAACCGACAGACAACAAAACTATATTTGCGAATAGTTTACATTGAACAGGGTTTCAGGGTCAAACAACAAGGTCTTACAACATCACCTACAGCTCCATAAAGACATCAGATAACAACTGGTTCAAAATCCTCCTCCAAGGAAGGGAATGACGACTATTAAGACACGCAGAGTACCCATAATATCAGGGAGTTCACCTTAACTAGTCATATGATAACAGAGGTAGCTTTCACGAATGAAGAATACAGGTTTCCATAGCTCGAATCAAAAGATTTGATGGAGGCATCTACAAGTTTTCCCATGATGTCCATATCTTTCTGGTTTATTTTTTTTGTATTATATAAAAAGAAAAATACTGGCAAAGATATATCTAAATACCCTCATAAGCTAGAGGTTTTCATCCCAAGAAAAAGAATAGAACAACAAGAATTGCACAGATTTGATTTACACAAATACTACAGGGAATAAACCATTAAGGGAGGGTTAAGAGCTTATCATGCCTGCAGTGTAGAAAAACCCCAGGAAGAGCCACGAGTTCCCAACAGGTGACCTGCCCCATGCCCCCTTTTTCTCCATTTTCAAAACGCCCATCCTCCACTCTCCTCCACGCTGGAACAGTCGGGGAGCAGCAAAGAATGGAGGGGGTTTTTGGCCTGTGCGGCGACTGTTGAAAGATTCCGCGCATTAAAACAGTCCACGCAAAATAAAAACAAAATAACTCCTCCCCACGCGCGCCAGGCAAGAAAAAGGAAGGCGTCCAGGTTCTGCGCACCAGAAACAACCACACAACAAAGAAAACTTGCAATAAACTCACAAATGTGAGCTTCCCCTGGGCGCGCGACCCCCAAAACCACTGAGCATGCAGATCCCAAAAAAAAAGGCGTGGCTAGCAAGCCATAACAACTCATGAAGACAAAACACAGGTAAAAACCCAATAAGATTTCACTCACGCTTCCCCAGATCCCAGGGAAGGTCCAACACGTTTTTCCCCCTCCAGAAGGCATAAATGGCAGGCAGTTACTTCCTCATGCGGCCATTTTCAAAACTAAAGTGAAATCCTTCCAAAACATACGCCAGGTTGGACAATAATAAACAACACGGTTTACCAAAAAAAAAACGTCTATTTTGGAGAGAGATCTATGTGATACACAGATCCAATATTCCTTCCCATTCGAGCACGCCTTTTAAGATTTCACAAACCTAAACCATATTTAATTAGTTCACCTTAAATGTCGAGCAGAATAAATTTTCGTCCTCATTCTCTGCCTTATTTTATATTATGGCTTTGTTTCAAAAAGTCTAGTACTAGGATCTGACCTGAAATAAATAAAAGCATACAAATAGTATTATATAACGCCTTAAGCGTAAATAAACATGTATAGTTTTATGCTAGATTGAAAGAAGCCTTAACCTAATTCGATATTAACATCTCTAATGACACTTAACGATAGAAACAAGGAATAAATAATGGATCCACAATATCCCTTTTAAAAGACATCCATTTTATAATCATGTTGTACACGGTATCTCTGAGAAACCGAAACGTGAAGCGAAGAGCAAGGAGGAGAGCTGGGTTATGGCGGGAGCAGCGTGTTAGACTGGTGGTCAGATTCACCACTAACTTGATAATTATCTAACTTGGCATACATGGACCAATTTTATCACAGGGGAAAAGAAGAAAAAGCGGTTGAAGGCATTTACCCAAACATTTACAAAGCATACCAGGGCGCCTAGACAGCCAAGGATAAAAACTTGAACCTTAAACAAGACATTACGTCCTTGACGATGACACCACCCAAGAACCAG
Source organism: Taxus wallichiana var. yunnanensis (assembly GCA_018340775.1). Taxonomy (NCBI): domain Eukaryota; kingdom Viridiplantae; phylum Streptophyta; class Pinopsida; order Cupressales; family Taxaceae; genus Taxus; species Taxus wallichiana. The sequence continues at coordinate 688,357,959 of CM031243.1, forward strand.
CTTCCCTTGCGCGAATCGAGGCTCGATCCGTGAGGCGACCAAACTAAAACAATAAAATCGCTTATCAAAAATTAACAACAAGGTTGGTGACAAATCGACGATCAGAAAGTGAGGATAACATCGATCGATAAATAAAAATATTATTATTATTATTATTATTACCACTTATTAATACTTATTAATCGTAATAACAAGAGCCAACTTGCGAGCTCGATAAATCGAGCGCACAGTTTTCCTTTAATAGGAGGAAAACGAAATGGATGAGGCGGGGACACCCACAGTAAACATCGACACGACGCGAGAAGACAAGACAGAGTGGGAGAATTCCAGTCATTTTCTGTGACAAGGGCGAAGCCAACGAGAGGTCAACATGAGCACCACAACGTTAAAAGCTTAGCGACATGGTCGTTGGAGAACGGGGCATTACAGACAAAACACTTCCCATTCACTACATTCTTGAGAGTGAGTATTAGCAAACTTACATGTCTCACTTGCATTTGTATTCAATTATTACACAACTAGTTGTTATCTAACATCCCTTCTAATGTATTTTGCAACATTTTTTATGGATTTAATAGAAAATCAATATTGTCAATCACACCCCTTATCAACATCAACTACAAAAGTAATAATTGTCTTTCTAAATCTAATAACATATACCATTCGGTGTTCACATTGCATTGTTAACATGTGATTGTTAGTTGCTAGTACATTTAACAAAAGAAGAGCCATTAAATACCATCAAGTGTATTTGATCCACACACTTTTTATAAATACATGTCATACCATTGAGAAAAATCACAATGCATTTCAAGACTTGGAAGATCTTTCAAAAATTGCATACTTGAGTGAGATTTGTAGTGAGTCGCGGGGTTTAACAACAAAGTGAGTTAAGGAAGAATTGATAGCAATGGCAACACGAGCTATCCAAGAATAGGAATTGGACAAACCGATAATAAAGAAGCAAAATATGAAATCGTTCCTATGGATCCTATGGGGATTTTCTTGTATATTCCATTCAAGGTAGGGCATACGTGTGATACATATAAATATATACACTACAAATTGCATAGATTGTTTGTACTAGGTCAGAAATGAGAATAAAACTACCCGATAGAGATAAATCCAACTACACAAAAAGAGGCATGGAAAAAACACGCCAAAAATCCCATGGATGAAATTGAACCATAGAATGAGTTACCAAATTTAATTTTGGTAGAAAAGCCCATAAAAATACTATTAAGCATAATACACAACATGTTGTACTTGGACAACACATACCAAATCACACAAGCTACACTTGAGAGGGTGATTGGATTAATGAGAAAAGGTCATAGCATACATCGACTAAATAAGAAAAGAGACGCGGATGGAAAAACAATTGCCAAACTACCAGAACCGCATTGACAAAGAGGGGCATATCCATTGTGAACACTCTTAGTGCTATTGCTAGCAATCACATGTTTACAATGCAATGTGAACGTCGAACAATATATGTTATTTGATTTAGAGGGATAGTTATTACTTTTGTAGTTGATGTTGATAAGGGGTGTGATTGATTTTGTAAGTATAGGAATATAGATGAACCACTACATTTAGTGAATTAAAAAATTGTTGTATTTCTTTTTACACTGACATACTATTGCCTCCTACTGCTATGTGGATTGAAAGTACTATTAAGAAAATAAATGAATATTACTTGTAATTTTGTTATATACATATTTGCATCCTTGTAGACTATGTGAACGTACTATATTTTTCCATATAACTAATATTCTTTTCCTTTAGCAACATATGCAATTTTTGATTTTACATCTTACGCGTAGTTCTCATTGGAACTCCACATGCATTTCAATTGTATATAGTTTATTGATTTTGACTATTTCTGCATTTGTATGTCATCAAACAATCCATTGTTCTTCTTGCTGACTCGCAAACGTATTCATGTTTAGTGCCAAAAATATGGCCACAAAAGCCTACTACTCATGATATAAAATCTGCAAATGTACGAAAGTCTTCATGTATTCATGTTTAGTTCAAATAAACTACCCCACAAAACTCAGATGTCTCATGTACCATACTCATCAGTAGTAGGAAGTTTTATGTTTGCCACGGTGTGCACCAGACTTGACATTACACAAGTAGTGGGATTAGTCAGTCGTTACATGGCAAATCTCGGATATGATCATTAGACGATTGTGAAGTGGATTCTTAGATATTTGGGAGGCACTTTTGATGCTACTATTTGCTTCAGTGGGAGTAGTCTTCAGGTAAATGGTTTTGTGGATGTCGATTTTGGTGGTGACAAAGATAAGAGAAAGTCTACTATAGGTTTTCTTTTCTCCTTAGCAGGAAGTGCAGTTAGTTGGGTCTCTAAGCATCAGTCGGTGGTAGCTTTGTCCACTACTGAAGCTGAATAAAATACTGAGAGACCTTTGTCCATGGTTTTTTTCCTAGTACATACCAGATTTTCCACGTAATATGTATGCATGTGTTTTAGACATATTAATTTCATATTGCTTTCATTGTGATTGTTTCTCTTTACTGGTTGTTTTTCTAACAATTTTGGATCTCCATTTATAGATGAGGAGATGCAACCAAGATAGCAAACAAATTCTTGTAAAGACGCGTCAACATTTTTGTTATGTATTTGAAGAAAGGCATTGTCAACCAAAACAGAGATATTTGCTTATCTAAAGCCACCCATCACAAATGAGAATTTTCAATTGAGGCACTGAAATAAAAAGAAACTCCTCAACAAACAAGGTAAAACTAAACTTATTGAAGACCTAACATATTTGAAGAAAGCCATTGTTCAACCAAACCATATCCATGCTTATCTGAAACCACTTGTCATAGAATAGAATTGAGGCACTGAAATAAAAAGAAACTACTCAACAAACCAGATAAAACTAATCTTATTGAAGATCTTAACAGACTCCAAAATGAATAATTTGAGGAAAACAGAGAAAAGTAGTGGATGTTGGGAAACAAGGAAAAATTGTTGTTATCTGCAATGGCAGGCCCTAGATTTGAGATACACATCAGTTGCATTGGACTAAAGTTTTTCCCAACCACCTCTTTCGACTTGATGCCAACAATAGAGTTCAATTTACTGTGATTCCCAACACTTTGAAATTGTGGTGTACTGCTCATTTTCTCTCTAAGATCCTCAAATGATGAATTTAAAAGAAGGGATATCACCTTATTTGCAAACATGACACAACGGAGATAACACACAAGCTACTTAAGGACTATAGCACACGGTAAGAATTAGCTCTTAACAATTTCACAACTAGACATTGGATGTCCTTTCTCGATACATATGCCCCTTGGCATTATCCCACAACCCTAATTGATCCATGTCAGCATCATGAGCTTTGAAATCGATTTCAGTTAATCCATCCCTCAGTATACCATTAGAAATCTAGAAATTACATTCCATATTCATTATACAGTAAAACATATTGGGGGAGCCTTGTTTCACGTCACAAACAACCATTTCCATGCCCCAATTGTGACATATTTTGATGGTATTTGCAAGTTGATGTGGGGCCATTTAGGTGCAAAACCATTGATGCAGACCAAAACAACCTGTAGCTGCAAACTTAAACAATATCTCCTAATGACTAGTCCAAATAGATGAGGAAATTTCCTTTAACCTAGTATGTTCACTTATATATCACCTTCCCCATTTACAAAAGATTTCAAACACGAATGCCACAATACTTTTCATTGCAGTAGACACAAATAAGTAATACAATTGTTTCCTTAAGCATCAGAGTAACTTGGAAATCTTTACGAGTCTTTGAGCTTTAAGCACAAACTAAGGAAAATATTGTCCTAGATAGAACATCTAAAGCTAAACAAGAAAGTCCCTATGACAAAATCATGTCCCTATCACCGCCTCTGCACTCAATGGAGAACTTGTAAGAGGGTTCACACTCCCCATAAACCCATCCTTTTGAGAAACCATTACAGATTAAAACTTTAAGGTGATTCCTCAACAAATATTATAATTATTATGCAAAGCTGCAAAAGAAAAAAGGTAGTATTAGACACTCCTCCAAAATGAATATAGGCATGCTTGTCAAGCCCCGATATAAACCATATTGTTATACTTAGTATCAATCCCACGACTATGGCCTTGGATGTTTATTATCCGAGCTCCCATGCATTAATTTCAGATTTCTTAAGGCATGGCCGTCAAAAATGACACTTGAAATATGTGTAGATCAACAAAGGCAACCAAAACACAAGATTCAACTAACTTTGTGCGCGAGAAGAATATTGTATGGTTGTGTTAATCAGTCTAACAAAAAAGGACGAGATCTTTAAAAAGGATCCTTTAACAATACAAGCTTATTAGTAAGGTATTAAAATGTTGGTTCCAAACCTTCTAAAGAGGATTTGATAAAATTCCTAGATTGGGAAAGCTTATAATCACTCTCGAATTTTGTAATTAAAAGATATTTGAAGCGATAGGCACAGTTCTAAAAGAATTTATCAAACTAATGAATTTCACTAAAAAATAGAGATGGGATCATACCTCATAGCGCGTCACACCTTCCTGGCCTTAGTTGTTTGCGCTAAGCCAGTGAACTCAAATTTAGACACATGCTCCTTTTCTTCTCTGTTGCAGTCATGGGTAAAGCAAGCAAGAAGGTAGCCAACTCCTAAATGGAAGTATCCCTTTCAAAGTCTTTGAAAAAGAACGCACTATTCCTCGAAGAGATCAAGCATCTCAAGCACTAGAGTCAACATTCGTAGGATGCTCTCCAGTCCAAGGAGAACATATTCACTCTTATCATGGAGCAGCTAACTGATCTCGATTCTCATGACACGTAGCGATGATCTCACCAAGCCTATTCTCCGCAACCTTGTTCACGCTGAGGATAGATGTTTTCTTGTCATGCAGAATCTACAGTAGGAGCTCTCCATGTACAAGAAAATACTTGAGCGACTCGAAGCTACATGCACAAAGTTTCAAGTGTCCCCGATCCTCTAGCTATCAGCGTGCCACCATGCACAATCATGACATGCAATGCTAAAATAATGCATGACAAGACTCCATTAAATTCCTGTCATTCACCGTAGAGACTGCAAACAGAGATAAATTTGTAACCCTAATAAAGTACCAATCACGATTTTTCCCAAAAGTGTTCGCCCAAAACATGCAACTCAACTGCTCGTAAAAGATAAAAAATAAAATTTAAAAATAGCAAACCTAAAGCAGCATGTAAAATTAGAAAAGCAAAATTGTTAGAAAAGCAAAAAGCAAAATTGTTAAAGAATAGCAAAACCGTCATTTGGGCCGTCAAATTTGACACGGTCCCATGAATGTCCACAAAGCCCTTTCCCATAGGGGGCGCCTTCAAATGTAATGAGGTAAGCGGTAAAAGTGATTGCATGGAGTATCACACAAATAGAGAAAAGGTTGCCCATACCCAAAGTGCAACAGTAACCTAGAAAATGGTGGTGAAAAGGTTTAAGTATAACACGTGCGAGATCATGAAAGAAGAATTCAACGATAATATCCATCGAAGAAGGCCAATAAACACAATTTCTGTTATGGGTCCATGTTTATCTATTTAGTGTGTATTTTACAAATACATTGAGGGGAATATAAGGGAAAGTACAATGGGATGCTAATGACTCCATAGGGGCGAAATTAAAGCACACATGGACGTAATGAATGGTGTAGTGGTTGTGACTCCCCTACTCCATTGGGAGAGTGTATACGAGCTATGATCATAGGGATGCACCATTTCAAAACACGGTTGTTAATTATGAGAACGAGGTCACTTTCATCATGGATATAAATAGTTTCTATATTTACCCATTCATTTTGTATACAACATTAGTACCCCTACCTTATGAGGGTATTGATGAGAAAATTGATAACGTAGTGGCAGTTACTTGATCATTTCCCATAGAACCAACTAAGAGTAGGCCATCCAACATCAACCAAATCATCGAAGAAACATGTAAAGAATGTGATGGTGCTCTTGGAGATGCATGGCCCTCAAGAGAAGGAGAAGAGATAGTAGCTGAACCATCGGTCGAATAGAACTTGAGAGTTCCATACACCAAACTTCCATTGGGTATGAAGTAAGAGAGGTGAATTTAAATTTAGGGATCGCCCATGATCAACAAAAATTACAATTTGAAGTGTGATACTCAAGAATGAGAGAAAAAAATACGGGAAGTTCAAATGCAAGAGATTCAAACACCTCCACTTGATGATAAGGGTAAAGTACCATGTGAAAACATAAGGCACAAAGGAATCTCTTTGGGGATATTCCTAAGGAGTGACAAAAAAGTGATTGTGGTATACTAAAAATCTTTACCACCCCTAAAAGCGAACCAAAAGGGTTAAACAACAAGTGCCAATAATGTAGGCCTTCCATAAAGTTGAGAAAGAAGAGGAGGAAATCTACATGGATAAGGAGTATCAAGGGATGGTTGGCAGCCAAAGGATGATGAAGAAGAAAACTCAAGCACCAACAAATGCTTCGAGGATGAGGGAGTATCAAGGGATGGTTGGCGGCAGCCGAGAGGACGATCACGAAGAAGAAAACACAAGCACCAATAAACAAACATATACTTTAGTACAGTTATGTAGACAGAGAAGCAAATAATTTTTTAATAGCTAATAAGTATGAGGATACCCCCTCTCTTGAGAAAATGAAGATAATTGAGGCAATAATGGATTACATCAAGGAAGCTTCATACTCTTTGGAGGACATACGGCGATATTATTGCCTTGATTGAGAAGAAAATCAAGGAAATTCAAAGAGACGCTACTAAGATAACACAATTACAACAAGATGAGGAGTTAGATAAATTGGTAGCTAAAATAGATATAACACCCCTACAAGCGGAAAAAATAAAAGAGTTAAAAGAAGAGTCTTGAGAACAAAACAACACCATGAAACAAGAAGAATGCAACTCAAGCAACAACATGCCTTGGAGAAATTAAAATATATCAAACAAGATACCAAGCAACATAGGGAGTTAGAAAAATCACTCGAATAGTAAGAGGGTGGCTTCATTGTGAGCCCAACTGATTGAAAAAGACAACAATTAAAATAGGAAGATAACAAACAGAGAGTCGTGGAGGCTCATAGAAAATTACAAACGCCAAGGAATAGGAGGTCAATAAAAAGAAAGGAGGACAAAGAAAACATGAAGAGAAGACAAATTAACCTCATAAGCACGAGATGAAAGTCGTAATAGAAATACAAGGAAAAACACAAGAAGAATAGGCCGTGCATGAACATGACATGCAAGAGAAAGTCGTTGATGAAGCGACCAATCAAAAACAAATGTAGAAGCAACAAGGGACAAATTAATCTTGGGAAAGGAGGAAGAAGAAAGGAGGGCTAAGGATGCCACAGAACAAGCAAACACAAAGGGGTCTCGCAAACTACAACATCTCTAGAAACATTTGTTGTACGGACACTCAACACACAAGACTCCTCGCTACCATTTTTATATCCTCACCAAGAAAAATTACTATACAACCCTCCTTGTTAGTGATGTGGTAGAAACAATGAAAAGAGGGTTGTGACAATAACCCAAACAAAGATATCACACTTACTAAAAAAACAACTCGAGAATATTTTACAAGCCAATGCACAACGAGACCGAAACGCATGATAGTGTATGTCGTTGGAAGATGTCATGGAAAAAGTGATTGTGGATATCAATCGAGTGAGGCCACAATATAATGTAGATGAAATATGACCAATTGAAAAAACACTACAAAAAATCGTGGCTACAAAAAACACAACTAGCAAATTTGCGATGAAACGATTGAAAATTATAAAGCATCTCGGATGATAATGCTAACAAAGGAAAAGGGTACAAACACAAGCTATGGAACTCGAGATACGCTTTAGATGACACGAGGACCTACTTTGCATACTTCAGGTGGGTTGGTCACCACAACCCAATATGAAAAACAAGAGCTTGAGGCTATAGAACAAGAACTTACAAAAGCATCGCAACATATGACATCACGCCGACACAATCGGGGATGATCGAAAATAATTGTTGGACGTGGGAGAACAATACAAGAGGGGACATTTTGCAAGGGCACAAATAATCAATGACATTGATGAGTATGGTAGCATGGTGCATGAACAAATGGAAAAATTAGAGAAGGCAACAACCAAATTAGAAAAGAGATCACACATATTTTGTCAATTCCAATATGCTCAAAATCTTAGTACTAGCGGCCCAAAATATTGGGCGAGACTTTTGTGGAGCAGACACCATTGTTCTTTTTCTAACTTGAGACAAGGCAAATGAAGGAGGTACCCCATCTTCTTACGCTTTGAGGTCTAAGTTTTGGGGAGTGGATGACAAAACATTTCCCAAACAAACTTAATAATGGAAGAATGAAGACCAAGGGCAAAAACAAATTTTCAAAGAGTTGACGAGTTGTTCACTCAATGATTGCCTCAAGGGCAAGACAAAGGTTTGAGTTTGAAGATGAGGTTGGCAAGGTTCTCCATCATGTTTAACTAAAGGCATTGACAAAATAAGCTATGCAATAACTCGTGACTTGAAAAAAATCACACAACCGTATAACAAACATGTGAAACATTAAAATAATACTTTGTGATTAAATGAAGACTCTAAATGTATAATAGACACAAGTAACAATCACAACCTTTTGTAATTGACCAAATTTGTACAAATACAAGAGAAGATAGAGTAAATTGGTATGTAGTGTGTGTAGGGCATGTGAGTGTGCATGTAAACGTGACAATATAAACTAGAGTGTACAATGGAGTAAGAACATAATATTAACATGGAATTGAGACTATGTATTCAATGATCATATATATATATAATGGAGTTAATAAATTAAAACTTGTGCTTGTGATATTCTACTTCAATTATTGATAACGCCTACTTTAAATTTCATTATGCATCTATGTTACTTGTGTGTTTAATAAATTATATCCACCTTTGTGCATGTCATCTCTAACCAAATTAAGAGATCATTATAAACTAACAATCATGTATAGATTATACCAAAACAGATCCAAATCAATCGGAGCACCATAACTACGGGAACAAATGTACAAAATCAACATAAAATAAAGGCCATGGAGCCACCTAAAGACCGTGATTATACAAGCTCTCATAAATGTGTTATTCATTCATTTGAATGATTTGCATAAAATTGTCCATCCTCCACTTGATTATAAATTCATTTTCAATGATTAGCCAAGCAACAACAATTAAACTTTTATCATCTATCATTTTCAATACTAAAACATTTCGATGATGTTTGAAGTAAGCTTTTCTACCATCTATAATGAATCTTGGATAAATATCTTGTCAAGTTGAAATTTTAACATTTTATATGCCAAGTATTAGTTTCAATATCCCCTAAGCAATATGGCAAGGGCACCTATCTCAGTGTACTTTTAATGACATTTATGGTATTCCACAAAAGAAATCACATTGGAAAAACAAAAAAAGATGATTGACTCAATGTGAAGAATTCCACCAGCTGTTTTCAATTTAATGACTAATTTTTCAACTAATCTAAAGGGAACCTACAACAAAAAAAAAAAAAAAAACCATTACATAAATTGATTGGGTTCGCCAAAATTTCAAATCATAGTACACCCATACACATGATGCATACCACATCAATGTCCATTCATTACCTAAAAAAACATTTAAAATGTTTTTGAAAAACTCTTGTACACAAAATGCATCTATGCGCCCATGCATGCAATATCAATATACATCCATTGCCTCAAAAACACTCATAATAGTTTTTTTGTTGAATAATTTATGATTCGAACCCACAACCTGCAATTTCTAAGTGAATGTTTTTACCAACCTAGTGCATGGGCATAGACACGTTCCACTACATCGCCCAATAAAATTTTGAAAGCAATCAACTTTTTGACTTTTCTCAGTAACAAAACTAGTGACAAGCTGTGAAGACAATGCCATGTGATGGATCTATTGAAGAATTTTATCTAGAGAATAGCCAATGGCCAAACATCCCTCATTGCTTATGATTTTTTTATTAAAATAAAAAATATTTGTTACTTTTCAGTATTTATTTTCATTAGGAGCTAACTTCTCTCATAGCGCAACTTCAAGATAAACAATACCCATTTTTTTAAATTCGCAAAAAAATTCAAAACATTGTAGATGTGGTTCAAATAATACCCCGCATTGCTTTTGCTTCTTTTTTTGTTAGATACTTAATATTATAGCTACTATTCAATATTTTTACAATATTTTCCATCCTATTGATTTCCCCCTTGGATGAGAGAGAGGACCTATTTATATGGGGACCAGAAACATCCATGTGATCTCTCTTTCACGACTGGATCGATTTCACCTCAAACTTCTCATCAACATGTAGGGGAAAGGAGCCAATGATTGTGCATGAGCCAATGACCGTGAGTGGATATGTGAAATAAAGTACCATTAGTTGTTTGAATTAAAGTTAAAAATGAAATAAAAACTAACCAATAAAGTAAGTCACATCAATAAATTAACCAATGAAATGGTGACACATAGACAACCCATAAAAGGTGATTTTATTCTCAAGTAATGGGTTGCCTTAAATTCCTTTGTATTCAAAAGTACTTATTTTAAATCCCTTAAAAATATATTCTCCACATAATTTAAATTTGTGAAAGAAAATCTGCATATTAAAAAAATCATGATCTATTAAAGGGTTTTTTTTTTTTAATTATGATTGTTAGGTGGCTCTAACAACCTCTGACATTATGATTCACGATAACTGGTTATTTTCCCCTAATATAGATAAAACATAATAAACCAAGAATTTGAGATGGGCTGGTCTGAACTCATGGATCTTGTTCGATGGATCAAAAATGGCAAACACATATAAATGTACAAAAATATACTTTGAGATGGTTTGGGATCAGTTTCACCTCAACCTTCTCATCAAGGTGTATTATAAGATAAACATAATAGACGGATATTTTGAGATGGGCTGGTTTGAACTTCTGGATCTTGTTCAACGGATCAAAAATGGCAAACTTATATAAATTTACAAAGATATACTTTGAGATGGTCTGGCCTGAGCTTATGGATCTTGTTCGATGGATCAAAAATGGAAAAACATATATGAATGTCCAAAGATATAAAACATTATATCTGACCTCGATATTGTATTGAATAACAAATGCTCTTCTGCCATTATGGCCTCCACTTTCGATTATGGTATTGGCAACCCAAAATGGGTTCAACAGTTTGTATAAAAGAATCTGAGGTTGTATCAAAACATCAAGATGCTTTACACAAAAAAAGTTCCCAAAATTCTGAGCGAGTAAAAAAATCATTATTTCCACAGTTTAACAAGCTTATCATGACTTGCAGAAGCAATCATCCCAGTTGCAGCTGACGAGGCTAATGCAGCAATAAGACCTTCATGAGCGTCTTTAACTGTCAGGGTTGTTTGTAATGCAATATTCCACAACTCCAACGTCTGCCAAAAAATCAGGACAAGGAAAAAAAGAAAAGAAAACCTTTTAACAGGAGAGTCCAGCAATGGCAGAACTCAGCGTAGTTATGCTATTCTGTGCATACTTTTATATAAAAATATATAAAAATTTATGTATATATATTGCACATTAAATGCATACAGAAGTGGACATGAAGATCAGCTTACCTGATGGCAACCAATAACTAGAAGTGAGGGGTGATTTGGATGGAAAACGCTAGTATGGAACTTGTTACCAGTGCACCTGACCTCTCGAATGCATCTCCCATCAGCTACTGATGAAATTTTCACACAATCCTCACTCACAGATGCAATATATTCACCAGTTGCATTCCAGCAAAAGGACCGTACTGGCTTATTGTGCTTCTGCACATTAAATAATAGTCAGATTTGCAAAACGATAGGTTAGTCATCAATATTAATAAACAATGGAAGGGCAATATATATCAACTACAATACATTTCTTCTCATATAGCATTCTATCTATTCTAGTACGACTCTTAAGGACTACTGCAAAATGTTCCAATTAACTAACTATATCCATACTTGTTGTGTCACCTTTATTCTACTACTTAATACTTTGAAATAGGAATCAACTTTATGCAACTACCAAAGAACAAGTGACTCAGAATCAGAAGCAAGGTGACACGAAAACTGTGCAAAAAATATCTATAGGAGCCATAATAGAAGACTTGGTGAATGAAGAATGCTAAAAGACCAGATGTTCTAAATGTCATAGACTGCAAAGAGAAATATCATAATATTTACAGCCAACCATAAAAATAGTCTAGAATTGAGGATGTGAAGCAAGGGTCAAGATAACAATTTATTTTGCTTTTTATTTTTTTAGTAAGAAGCACAAGACGTGCAGAGTTATCTACTCAGTAAGATTTATTTTGCTAAAAAAAAATTTAGTACGAAAAAAATTTTAGTACGAAGTACAAGATGTTCAGATTTCTCTACTCACCAAGATCTAATAGAACTGAACTAAACTAAACAAACTATAAGAATATGGATATATAGCACAATAGTTCATAATCAAGAATGAGGGGACTGCTTGATAGTTGAAGTATTTCAAATTTGTGCCGTTACCATGAGAGTACTTGCTACTGCATTGTCAGCATGTGGTACTAATATGTCATCGTTCTTGGCACAGTTTGGCACTGAAGGAAAGATGACAAACTTGGGATCAGTTGACCAATTCAAAATGTTGAAATTGGTAAGTTGAGTGACCAACAGTTGGTGCATGATGAATTCTCACATGGATGTCGAGTTTGGCACAGGGTGCACAGTTCTAAAGCTTGGCACAAGGTGCACAGTTCTAAAGCTTGGTACAAGGCATGCAGTTCGCAATATTGGAACAAGGTAGTAGGGAAGCCGTTTCTGCTGTAACATGAGTCGTGTTGCCAATGTAGACTGAGTATTTGGTGTGACCAATGTGTTGGCACAAAAACTATAGCTCAGGTGAGGAATGACTTAGGCACAAATGTTAAATATGTGATTGCTACAAATTCTGTTAGCAAGACTAATGTGTATTTTGGCACTAATAGTGATGCGAAAATTAGCAATGGTTTTGGCCGAATTCACACCTGTGCCCTGGTCAATCCACCAATTCAGAAAGACACCCTTTAGAGTGAAAGTGGGAAGAGACGTCCCGAACTTGCGGATGGTGACTTGATGTTGGAACATTCATCAAAAGAATAACAAGGTAGTAGGGAAGCCGTTTCAGCGGTAACATGAGTCGTGTTGCCAATGTAGACTGAGTATTTGGTGTGACCAATGTGTTGGCACAAAAACTATAGCTCAGGTGAGGAATGACTTAGGCACAAATGTTAAATATGTGATTGCTACAAATTCTGTTAGCAAGACTAATGTGTATTTTGGCACTAATAGTGATGCGAAAATTAGCAATGGTTTTGGCCGAATTCACACCTGTGCCCTGATCAATCCACCAATTCAGAAAGACACCCTTTAGAGTGAAAGTGGGAAGAGGCGCCCGAACTTGCGGATGGTGACTTGATGTTGGAACATTCATCAAAAGAATAACAAGGTAGTAGGGAAGCCGTTTCATGCGGTAACATGAGTCATGTTGCCAATGTAGACTGAGTATTTGGTGTGACCAATGTGTTGGCACAAAAACTATAGCTCAGGTGAGGAATGACTTAGGCACAAATGTTAAATATGTGATTGCTACAAATTCTGTTAGCAAGACTAATGTGTATTTTGGCACTAATAGTGATGCGAAAATTAGCAATGGTTTTGGCGAATTCACACCTGTGCCCTGGTCAATCCACCAATTCAGAAAGACACCCTTTAGAGTGAAAGTGGGAAGAGACGTCCGAACTTGCGGATGGTGACTTGATGTTGGAACATTCATCAAAAGAATAATTTATGATAACAAAAACAAATAGTGATTCAAGTGGTGAGATATTGTACGAGTGTTTGAATTTAAACTATCTTCTCTCAAAGTAGGAAAGATGGAAGTCAGTGCACATATAGAAGTCAACATCAATTCTAGATGGAACAAAGGCAAAGATTGGAAAATTAGGAATTAATGTAGAACAGAATTTAAGTCAAAATCCAGCACATAACTTTAAAAAACAGAAGACATTTGGTATGAAGCACTTCTCACAATGTATGCACACTTGCAGACAGAATTTCATCCAAAGAAAACATCATGGACACAAGATGACGTATGGAACTAATGTAAGCAGCCAGCCTTCCAAATGCAAAAAGTTTAGATCATGCTAGGATTTGAAGGCATTGCCTCAGGTGATTTACGAAAAATGACATGAGTCAATGCTCAACATGAGACTAATAAAGTGTCACCCATTTATAAGTAACGCCGTGATTGTAGAACATGTCAAACAAGTCATCAGCACTACCAAGTTTATCATCAGTGCCAAGCTCTTAATCTTTGCATTCTTCTCTCCTCTCTAGCGTTGAGCTGCTCGTGCCCTCCATTCTCGTCCCGCAACTCGTGCCCTCCATCGTCAAGCTGCCCGTGCCCTCCATTCCCGTCGTGCAGCTCATGCCATCCATTCCCTCGAGCTCTGTTACCCTCTTGTCTCGCCGAGTCCTCCATTTCCGTCGAGCTCTCTTACCAAGGTTTTTTGACTGGGTTTTGTCTTTTGTTGATTGCTGTATTCGTGGATTTTCATGGCCTGTGTAATCGTGGCTACCCTCTCATCTGCCGATTCAATCGTTGTCTTCTTGGCTCCAATCGTGGTTGCTCGTGGCTCGAAAGAGAAAGCGTGATTTGTGAATGCTTGGCACTGTTGAAATCGCGATTCGTGCAATGACCACCAGGCGATCACGAAGCAGATTTTCTCCCTTAGATTGGTCGTGACATCGAAGTGGATGGGCTTTTGACTTCTTCGACTGCAGTCCGAGGCTATCGAACCGACCGAGTTTCCCTTCATTGTTGCTTCACTCTGTGATTCAAACAACCAAAACTCCCCCCCCCCTTGCTTCATATTTCCACAGTTTTTATGCACAGTTCATCCTTCAGGAAAAATAACATCTTGGGGGATCCCCCGCTCACCTCTCGTTTTGACACCCCTACAAGCAATACATCCCTCAACGATGTCTCCTTCCACCTCCGCGGCTCTGGTAACCCCTTCCGCTGGAAATAATGAACAAAGGCAACAAGATGGCAGCTTACCTAACATCATAGCAGAATTACTACACAAGCTGGAGAGTGTGGAATCATCCAACAGAACCCTACGAACGGAGGTATTTGAACTGACATCCCGGATGGAAAAAGCTGAGGCAGACAATATCTCGCTACGGAGACAATTGGTAGAGATCACGGTTCAAGCCACCCCTACAGTACTAATGATCAATTACATGCTGAAATCTCTTATTTGAAGCACAAACAGGAAGAGATCCAAACTCAACAGGAAAATCTCAAGAAACAATCGGATTCATGGGCAAAAATAGTGAAAGGAAAGGACCATAACACATCTCCTATTACAGTAGTGGAGGAAGTTGTACAAGGAAAAACTTGTGGAAGAAAGAAACAGACGGGCAAGAGAGTTAAATCTCAAGGTGAGAGGGTTGCCCACACCTCCTCCCTCTTTGATCCTTTAGCCATCGCAACAGATTTCATCACAGACAAGTTGGGGCTGCCGGAGGTGCAAATTGATAGAGCATGGCATGGTCTGGATTCAACCCTCTTCCTTCGCTTCAAATCAGCAGAAGACAAGCTCCGGGCCCTTAGGGCTAAACGGAAACTATTCTCACTCCCGAATAAGATCTTCCTTGATGAAGATCTCACTAGAGCTCAGGTGGCAGAACTCAAACAATCCCGTGAGATAGTCATGACAGCAAGGAAGGTAGGCAAATGGGCGGTGATTCGGAATCTCAGGCAGTGGTTCGTGACACCTTCCCTCCCGGTTGGGTTCATGGGTCCAAATGACGGTCTCAGTTGGGAGAGGCAACATAACAAGGGTATTTCCATTTCTTGTTGGAATGGAAATGGTTCATATTGGTCTTCACCTGGCCTTCTTCATGATGCACTGGGTCATTCGGACCTCCTATTTGTCACAGAAACTCATGCGAGTCATGTTCGTCCTCTCCCGGATATTAGAGGGTACTATTGGCTCTCGGTTTGCAGGCCGGATACTAGGAGCTCTGGTGGGGTTAGAGGCTCTGGCGGGGTCGCTTGCTTAGTCAGGGACACTCTTCGGAGCAGGATTTTTGTAGTTGTTGAGGACGAGTTTGCCCGTTTCCTTTGGATCAAGGTCAAACGGACCCCACACCTCTTCCGGGACATTTATATTGCAGTTTGTTACTTCCCTTGCTTCTTCTTTTTGCTATTGAGAATGGACCGGATGGGACCCCTTTTCTGACCTTTCTACGGGCATCTCTCGGTTCTCTGTAGTTGGAGAGGTCATCTGTTAGGTGACTTCAATGCACGAACCAAAACCTCCCAGGTTCCCTGCATGACAGGACAGATGATGCTCTTTGTACCTCAGAGGTGGACCGGGTTCAGTTGGTCTTCAGAGAGAATCAGATGATGTGACAGGGCCCTTGACGGCTTATGGACGACACCTTTTACAGATGGGGGAATCCCACGACTTGTTGATCCTTAATGGCATATCTTGCTTCCCGGATTCCCAATTCTTTACATGCAGACCTCACGGTGGTGGCGCGAGTGTGGTTGATTACGTCATGACTACCCCCAACCTTCTTCCTTATGTTCACCACTTTTCCGTCTCCCCCATCCCCCTTGTTGACCATGCGGCCCTCTCCTTTTCCTTGGAAACTACCCCCAAGACCCCTAGCCTCCCCCATTGCCCTTCACGTACCACCCTGAGATTCGACGACGGTGATCCCATTGCCTTCTCCTTTCATCTCCGTCAGCTTCTTCCCCCTTGCCCCATTTTACCCTGCTCCCTATTAACAGGATGTACGACCTTCTTGCCTCTGCCATACATGAGGCAGCCTTGCTCTCATACCCCCACTCCACCTCCAGACCCCGTAGCACGAGGACCTGCCCCATGAACCAATGGTATGATGATGACTGCAAAAACCTTCACCGCCAGCTCCGCCTCGCCTTTTCCCAGGGCCTCCCATCTTTCCCTTCCCTCAAAAATGCCTATCGTCATCTCCTTCGTCACAAAAAATGTACCTTCATTGCCCGAAGGAGGAGGGAGCTCCGCACCTCACTTATGCACTCCCCCAAACACTTTTGGCGTACCATCATTCCTCGGCGCTCCCCTCTACCTCTGGATCTTGATCCCCACACTATGTTTACCCATACTTCCATCCCTCTATGATATCCCAGGTCAGCCCCATATTCAGGTTGTGTCGCCACCCTCTACCTGCCACATCTTCACCTACACAAATGTTAAGAAGGCCATCTCAGTTCTGAATTGCAGCAAAGCGGCGGATGAGGAGGGCTTCCAGGCAGAGTTTTTCAAGCATGGGATCAACACTATCGTCAGCTATCTGGTAGACCTTCTCAATTAGGTGGTGTGTACTGGTTTCCCACAGTCTTGGTCCCACCATATTATCCACCCTATTCATAAATTCTGGTCCTACTTCTGATCCGAATAACTACAGGACGATTATGGTGGGTCACACCTTCTCGAAGTTGTATGCCACAGTTCTCCACATGCAACTTTCCGAGTTTCTAGAGCAGCACCAGTGCAGGGCCAGGGGACAGGCAGGGTTCGGACAACTCACCAGACTATTGATCACATTCTCACCCTTCGTGTTATCATTGAGGAAGCACGTCATCATTCATCTAGAGTCTTTTGTTGCTTTGTGGACTTTCGGAAAGCCTTTGACTCTATTCCATGGGAAGCTCTTTTCCATGAGACTTAGAGACATTGGCATTTCTGAAACCCTTCTTGCCGCCATCACTCGGTTATATGAGGAGGTCTTGGGCCGCCTGCGTACTATTGTTGGGCTTTCCGACTTCATCAGGAGCACCATTGGGGTCAAGCAGGGCTGCCCCTCTCTCTACTTTGTTCGGTATTTACATTGATGAGCTGGAGGAGTTTCTCAGGGACCATATTCAGGACGGGGACGGTTGTCTTCTTCACCAGGTTTTGATCTACATCCTTCTATTCGCAGACGATGTGGTTCTTTTGGCTTCTTCTGCGGAGGGGTTACAGAGACAACTGGATGCCTTAGCCCTTTTCTGTGATCATAGACAGCTGACAGTTAACCTTGGTAAAACCAAGGTTATGATTTTCAATGGCCTGAAGACCTCGGACTTCCATTTCTTCTACAGGGGGGAGGAGCTGGAGATCACCAGCTCCTACACTTATCTGGGAGTTCTCTTCTCTGGACCTCGTTTCAGTTTACGTCGGCTATTCAACCCCGCATCAACAAGGGGTATGGCTCCCTAGCGATCCTTGAGAGACAGTGCTTCCGCCATCACTTCCAGGACACATTGTCCAAGATGTCCCTCTCTGATTCTCTTGTGAGGCCCACGGTTCTCTATGGTTATGAGGTTTGGGGTCCCTCCCTTCTCGAGTTGGATTGGGCTGTTATTGAGTGAGTTCAAATCCTTATGCTCAGACGGATCATCAAGTGTAAGGAAATTGTTCCCCACAATATCATCCTTGCCGAGTTTGGGGCTCACCCTTTCAAACTGGAGGTCATCTTTGGTCTCGTCTCACTCTTGCACGCATTCGAGAGCTATCAGATTCTTCCACAGGCAGAGACAGGTACATCTATCTTGCCTACCGTTCTTCGGAGGCCATTGCTCTATCTGACCATAAGCGGTTGTGCTCGGTGTTGGTATGTCGGGGTTTCCCGTCTCTTGGGATCCCTCGGGATCAACATGGACCGTCTCCCCCCATTTAGCTACTCCATGGATGCTCCCACACACCTCTACTGCGAGTAAGCAAGACTTGCACAGAATCATCAGGGACGACATCTACAGACAGTTTATCCAGATCACTTGGACCAACCCCGGGGTGAGCTACGTCCGAAAATGGCCTTCTACGCCAATCACTTCCTTGAGATCAACAATGGACTGATCACTCGTCCCACCTATATCTCCGCCATTGGATGCATGCTCTTCGCATATCTCTGGGTCAGTTCAGAGTTGGCTCCCACAGGCTTCGAGTTGAGAGCGATCACCAGTTGGACCGGTCCGAGAGGATCTGCCAACTTTGCTCCTCTCAGGAGATTGAGACAGAGGAACACTTCATTTTCAGGTGCCCCATCTACTATGAGATCAGAGGGAGGTTTCACTGTCTTTTCCGTGAACGCCCAACTTTCACGAGGTTCTTCAGATATTATGATCAGAGGTGTCTCGCCCTCTATTTACAGGAAGCTTTTAAGCTTCGTGACGGGATCCTCCATCCCCCTTCCAGGGAGACTACTATTCGGCAGATCACCTCCTACTTTGTTGTGCTCCCGGTGAGAGGGGCATCAAGCGGGGGTTCCCCAATAGAGAACCCAGACCAGATCTGTCAAGACCAGGGGGGCTACTTCCCAGACCAGAGGCATCCGGACTCAGACTCGGCCAAGAGCCCCCCATAGGCGGCAATTCACAGGCCTAATCAGAGAGCTAGACTTTCCGCAAGGCGTATGTGTACCAAGCTTCTTCCAGCTCCTGACACCAGACATCAGCATATCACCAGATTTTTCCAGCCAGCTTCAGATGACAGTTGAGAGGGTTGGTGTTGAGGATCCTCCCTCCACCCCCTCTCCTTCTTTGTACACTCTCTTCTTCTGCATTCTCCCGTCCCTTCGGGCCCGGGCTTCTTCTCTTTTTCTTGTTGTTTTCTAGGACCTTTTTGGGTTCCCTTGTTGCTTCTTCATTGCATTGTATGGTACAGTCCCATTGACCTACTTTGTGGTCATTTGTTGGACATTTAATATACTTATCTTATCTTATCTTTTGCTTACTGTGTTACTCAAGAAAATAACTGACTGTGCTCTTAAAGTCCCATTGACGTATATTGGTCACCCGTAGACATTAATTTAAATTATTTGTTTCTTCCTTTCTTTATGCAGAATCATACGAAGTTCCTTTAAACTTGGACTCAAGAAAAATCCATTTTAACCTTTTGGTTGGGCTGTGATTCAGAGCCTCTTGAATATTGAGGTATAATTCTTTGGGTTGCTGTGAACTGAAGAATTGATCACAATCCCCTAGTGCCCTTACTTTACTACGCCGAAGGCATTAAATATACAGCCGGGTTTCATTGTACGGCAAGCACACACTGGTCAGGACCGTCTAGGATGAGTGCAAGATGTGGGATATCTGCCATGCATCTCTTTGCCCTGCGCAGATTCCGCTCTTCGGCAGGACCATTCACTTTTGGGTGCCAAAACTGCTGCATCATTTCCACGGGCTTCCCCATGCGCAGCATCCCGCAGATCTGTCTAAAGTCCTCAAACTCTCTTCTGAGATGGCATCTCTGCTTCATATTGTTCCCCTCATTTACAACATAGCATATTCTTTATTTCTCTCTCTAATTTTCTACTTTCATTGTTCTTGGTCGGGAATTCATCCATGTTCATGGCTGTTTTAACTTTCAATGATACACAGGGCCCGGAGGAAGGTTCAGGTTGACTTGTAGGGCATGCTCAGCAAGGGCAAAAGCATAAGGGATTCGGACATATGCAACCTTCCCTATCTACAAGCGGTGGTGAAGGGGACTGTGCGAATACATCCATGTGCTCCCCTTCTATCGCAAACATTGACATGGCTGATGGAATGTTTTGTGTTTTTGAATTTTGCATGGACAAATCCCTCTACCGGATTCATGTCTGGACTGTCAAGAATAGGACAGCAAGCACTCTTTGTTCTCAACCTTCTCTTGCTACGGTGCATATCGATGGTGGAGATAGCACCTAACAGTGGTATGACAATTGCATTGTTTTACTTCCAGCCATTGATTGGTACTGAGGGTGTTTATTGCATATGGGTTCCAGTCATTGGGGATAGCACTGCTTATGGTTTATGGGATAAGTTGCTCGTGAGTTTTATTGGTAACAGAAATACCGCAAAGCCGGAGGTGTTAAATGTTGATGCTTCTACCTGCAACATGCATCTATGAGATTGTCCTGGTCTATTTCCTACATGCGATTTGTGGGCAGACGTGGGAGACCGTGATGTAGAAAAGAGGCGTCTAGGGCATTGGAAGAATAGAGCCGCATTAAAAGGGTTCTTGGGTATAAAGTCTCGTTGCTGTTATGTACATGGGAATTTCCACTGGAAGCTGTTTTCTGTGTGCCAGAAATCCGTCATGGCATTAGGGTTTGGAGAGGCAAGTTTTAGGGCTTCATTTTTCTTATTTGGGTATTTTATTTTCCTTTTTTATTTATTGTATGTAAACCCTGGATTGAAAAAAATATCCGCAGTTTTGTTTGAATACCCTACTTTGTCTTTGTGAATATTGTCCTGTTTGCATAGCGAGAATATTAATAATATGAAGAATGTTAGAACAGAGACTGCAAAATTAATAACCTATAGTGTTATTTACTTGTAATTTCAAGACCGCCAAGGATAATGAATTTACCAGCTGCACATATAAATTATAGAAACTTGTACAAAGATTTATAATGATCTCAAATCTGCATCCCCGTCAAAAAGATGGAAACTTGTATAGAGCTGCATTAGTGTATAATGATGATCTCAAATCTTCGTATCCCCATCTGTATATATAATCCACATCTTCTATTTTCTGTTTGGTACCAGGCTTCAAAATGGGTGCCTCCTTTTGTTCTATGGTAGCCTCCCTCTTGTAGTCTTATGTCAGTATATTGTAGTACAAGTAATATCTGAAGATGGGGCTGGTATAAATTGTTTCGAATAGCTCTTAGAATCTAGAGGATCGGATCAAGATCTAGATAGGGGCAAGCCGATCCTCCAGCCAGATATAGATAGGAGATAGGGCCAATCCCTTTATCTATATATCTGGCCGATCGGCAAGACAATCCCCTTTGTAAATATCCTGGCCGATCTTCAAGCCGAGGGGTAAGATGATCCCTTTATCTATATATCCTGCCCCTCTCTATCTTATTTGAGAGAGGGCGGATCTATCTATATATAGGGTTGGGGCCCTATCTATATATGGATGGTGAGGGGAGGGCCCCAAGGGAGGGTATACTATTTATGGCTCGGCCTCCATATTGAGATCAGAATCTATATGCAGGAGGTGGCCCATAGATAAGATATATAGAGGGCTCCCCTTCCTCTCCCCTCCTCCCCTCAATTGAGTGCCGTCCCCGCCACCCCCATAATGCATTCTCATTTCTCTTAGCAAGCTCTCAAAATAAAAAAATCCATTTGCTTATGATGGGTGTAAATATCACATCTAGGAATTGTTCCTAAAAGAAGAATGACACCACCTTTCCGTACTGATTGAGAAGATTTCAAAATTACATTGCCCTTCCATTTGACTTTGAAGCTAGAGAAGCTTCAACCTTACTGGTTTTACTTCTTGTAGGAAAAAGTATTCATTCTTATTTTTATAAAACTTATATTCTCAACCTTTGTATTTGGGGGTTCAAGCCCTCGGCTCACGATTTTCATTTTTAGTTAGGCTTCTTTAGGTTTTTATAAGAGTGGTTTGAGATCTGGTTAGCTTGTTGTCTTTATAAGGTGTCAGAGAAAAGGGATTAACTATAATATGGTTCTCGCACTCAATTTCAATACTTCTTGCCATTTCTCTTTGTTCTCTTTGAGAAACCTATTCGTCCAGCTGATCAGCCTATTCTTGGATTACCAATAATTCACCAACTTTTCTATCCATCACCTATTTCAGGTTTTCCTTTCCTTATTTTATAGTATTAGGGTTGAGTGCCCACAAATGGATTTTCCATGCTGCTCGATTTTGATTATGCACCTTTAACTTATAGCTTCAATGTTCATATGCATGTTAGCTTGATTTTTGAGCACGGTATGTCCTGCTTATTTTGGATGTATAGCTTGTTCCACAATCCTGAGGCTCAAGCACGATCCATCATTTATTGGCATAAGTTTTGCTAATTGATTTCCAGCTGTTTATTGTTTGAATATCAGACTTGCTGCTTCAGCTTCCTAAATTACATTGCATGTGTTAATTTGAATGGAGGTTTTGACTTAATGATGCTATATCATACCATGGCATATTTTTTTGTAGACATCATCCTATTATACATAGTGTTTATTATTGCCTTTATAGTGCTTGAGGATAAACTATCTCCACTTTCACTGTACTCCTTTTATGATGGTTCTTTTCACAGTCATCATCCTATTATACATTGTTCTTTATTATTGCCTTCATAATGTTTGAGGATAAACTATGTCAGATTTTATTTTACTCTTTTTCTAATGGTTTTTAGCTGTCCAATATTCAATTTACAGCATTATTTGTGGTATACAGCCAAGTAGGGCATGACTATTTAGTTTGAGCCTGTGACCTTACCATATTGTGTTTATGTATTATTATTCAATCTAGCAGAATACTGTGTGTGATTATGTCTGTGGATGGTTGGCTGTTTGCAAATACCGGTTGCAGTGTCACTCGACTGTGAGATCTGGTCCAATGTCGGTGATGGTGACTAAAAAGATGGGCATAGTTGTATAGGTGAAAAGCTGAAAGATATAAAATTTGATTGTTGGAAGGAGTTTCCAGGCCTGAATAATATCCATAAGAGAATTGTATCAACCATCAAACAGATAACTATAATACAAAGACATAAGAGATAGAAGGGAAATGCAGAAGTACTTGTTAAGGATGAAGAGAGGCAAGGCCAGTTGAAGGCATAAAACAGTCATAACAGGTGACTCGAGCATAAAAGGAATCCATGAGAGAATTGTATCAACCATCAAACAGAAAACTATGATACAAAGACATAAGAGATACAATGAAAACGCGGTACTTGTTAAGCATGAAGGGAGGCAAGGCCAGTTGAAGGCAGCACATTCTCAATCTGTTCTTCATTGACATGGTTGTCTTTTGTCTTGGGTTGTGGTACATCCTCTGAATCTTGAGGCTCATTTTGCCTTCCAATACATTGTTTTTCATTCAAATTTGCTCATTTCAATCCTCCACGTCCCTTTCGGCGGATATAATATGCCTTCAGGGTGCATTTGCTACTTTAGATTAATTCAGTTTGACATTTACTGTCACATTTAAAACTAAATATCAAATGGTGTTACTGCAGATTCTGGGCATTTATACTAACCTATTCAAGAGCAAATGGAATGATCAATGATTCCAATTAAGTTTGCATGCAAAGTGATGGCAAGCCTAAACCTTTTAACCTTGGAACTTATAATCCCCAGTGTATGGAAGTTTTTTTTCGTAAATCAACATCCTAAAGCTTGTGTATTGAATACTTTGCTCCTTGCAATTCGTAAGTACTAGTTTTTCCATTTGGCTCGTTAAGATAATTGGATACACATATTGATATCATGGAGTTCATAATCATCTGATATACATATAGGTGCAGCAGTATTTACAACAATGGATAATCTTTGTTGGTTCATTAAGCTCTTTGGACACACACATGGTGCAGTTTATAATCATCTGATACACGTATAGATGCAGCAGTACTTACAACATTCGATAAGCTTTGTTGTAAGTTATCAGTGTCCTTAATATAATTCCATACATAGCATCAACGTTCAAACACTTTGCAATCTCATTGCATTTTGATCAGGTTGCTCCACTAATATGTGAAGATCCAAATGTTCAATTTAATTATTCATAAAATTAGAATTTTAGGCTCCTAATGAGATGAGTAATACAACTAATTTTCTTTAAATGGCTATTAAGGTAATGAAAAAATGGATTTTTATAATTTTCTATCTTTGCACTACATAAGTTTCTATATGGATTCTACGGTTTTACATATGCTCCTATATTATTGGATAGGTTTTTCTAACTGATGGTGCAGTAAAAAGACTCGATCTTTGTGAATTAGTTTTACAATTCTATGTTTCACACTGTCCCCATTTCTGAGGGGGCCAAGAAACATGGTAACACAAAAGGCGACACCTAGAAGTTCCATCAAAATCATAGGGAAAAAGGAACAGTGGACAGCAATATAAATATAATAAAAATTACAATTTACAAAGTTAAGTGTTTTGATGTTTTTAAAAAAAAAATTAAGCTTATACTTTTTGAGATGTTTTTAGGATTTTTTTAAAAAGAAATTTAGGTTTTTAAGCTTCTAGTTTCCCATTTCTGTCCCCATCCTTGTCCACTAGAGGATGCGTTCCCCTAGGGAACTAACCCCTGTGGTTACATCCCATAAAACATAAATTTTCACTCAAATTTAAGGTCTTAAGTGTCTATTTCCATGGAATATCTGCGCAATGTTGTATGTGATGGCTAGATTTTCTACATAGTGCAAGTCTGTATGTGGTTATAACAGATTGAATGATGTCAAATTGTTGATATAATTTTACAAGTATTAAAAAAATATTCTAAACATAATTTCAAGAGTAATACCTGTAAAGAATACACACAAGTATCGGTGTCAACATCAAACACGGCAACTGCATTCTCTGCAGCAGCAGCAAGGTATTGTCCAACTTGAGGTTGAAATCTCAGCTGTGCTGTGCCACCCTGCTCCAAAGTATTAATCCAGAAAAACAACATTATAATAATGAATTCAAACAGAACTAGCAAAAGTATAACAAATGTAAACATTTTCCAGGTACATGAACAGCTACACAAAACTTACCTTTGAAATTCTTGTGCAAGCACCTTGGCTAACACTCCAATAACGGATTTCAGAGTCTTCGTCACAAGAGCAAAGAATATCACCATTACTTGGATGAAAATCCACTGAGTTGACTGAGGTTGGATGCCCAGTAAAAGACCTTAGGGAATAGCTAGTCTGCCCAAGAAATTATATTACAGGAGGAAGAATTGAACTTTGAATGTTAAAACAATTTTCCACCCAAGATGGCCATTCGAACTATACTGGAAACTTGTATAACAGAAAACCATTCAGCAATTATCATAGACATGTTCGTGAATTTTACTAATGCACAATGTGCCCCTCTTGAGGTGTAAACAGGTGGAAGAATTGAACTTCAAATGTCAAAAAGAATCCACTTGAGATGGCAATTAGAAACATACAGGGAACTTGTATAAGAGAAAATCATTCAGCAATGTATCGTAAACAGAATCGTGAAGTATAATAATGTACAACATTCACCTCTTCAGGTATGTCATAGCAATGGACAGCAATCTCCACTTCGAATTGACATGGCCGCAATGATAGAAGACAGAACATGCAAATCCTAACTAACTTATAGTATTTACCAGTTAGGAGCTGGGAGTTAAATACCCTAATACTGTTTAATCCTCGCTAAAACATGTTAAATTAGTAACAATAAACTATCACAAGCTGGAATATCATGTGACTGATGAAGAATAGGTGCTCCCTAGCCAGGGGTTCTGTCACTGGGTGTGACGTAAACTATTTAGATATGATGCAGTTATGGCTAGATATAGAGCAATGTGCCCAAAGGATTATTCAGTACATTACATTCATGCTTTCCCGTATGGGATATAATTTGGCAAGGCACAAAAACAAACAAAATTTAAATTTCTATGCAGTATCAAATATAAAATTGGGAAAATGAAATAACCATAGTCTACTGTCATGAAAAGACAAAAACAAACTATCTCCTGCCCAAAACCTCACAGCATGCTGTATACTACCGGGTAAGGCATACTGTGGAAGATGTAAAGGATTACATATTAAAGATAAAATATATTATATGAGACATAAAATTAGAGTACAGAAATGAATATATATAGGAATATAGCTCACGTATAAGACGACATGACCCGACATTAAGTAACTATTCAGAGAATCGGATCTCTAGGATGTAGCCCTCCATAATTAATAGCATAATTGGTCTCACACATGCCATTCCGTGGTGGAAATGCTGCGTCATCGAAGCACAAGCAGAAGACACTAATCAATAAGATCTAGACAGTTCAACACGATAGCATCCCATGGAATCAATTTTTATTGTCATATAATAGCATTGAAAATTAAGATTTGAATTTAAATAAGTTAAATAGCCGAGTCTAAATCACTATGTATTTTGTTGCAGAGTTCATATTTCTGTTATTCATGAAAAGTCTTCCATAATTTGTGTGGATCTTCTTGTCCCCAAATGACGAGATGATGCCATTCCCTAGGTTTTCCATTACGTCAACAATTTGTTATCTCCTGTTACAGAATTATTTACAGTTTTTAACAATTAACTTAGTATGAAAATATCCCTCCTCTGTACTGAGTATTATCTGATTTGTATTTTTAATATTAGTCTGTATTCTATTTGTCTCCCATATTTTTATTTTTGCTTTCTCGTGATAATGTTTTTACTTTTAGCTTAAAGAAATCTATGTATAGGTAGAAGGATTTGTTTTATCATTAGATGATATAGCTCTAACACAGAGAGTATCCTCCACTTGGCCCTTCACTATTTTATTTTGAGTTTTTACATTACTAATTTTTGTTCTTTCTTTTACTTTATTTTGTAGATTGTAAAGGTGGGATGAACTGTTCTGTTATATTTCGATTGCTTACAAATCTATGTCTGTTGTTTTTGTAGATTAGCCCTTGCCAAACAAATGATGTTATTTTATTTTGTTTGTTTCTAAACATCACATCCATTCCTCTGCGACTGCAAGCCATGGGTGATAGATGTGTGCAGTCCACATGAAGAGAGAGGACAAGTGCGATGACAGTATGTGAGAGTTGAGAATGAACGTGTTACGAAATCATTATTAGTGCTCACATTTATAGGTGAGCTCATAAGTGTAGAAATGAATAATAATATATTATTGTTTGTATGTAGTATAACAACTCACATATATAATAGGAAGAGTGAGTTACGAGTTAAAAAACCCATCTATGTTAAGAAGCGTGGTTGCAGGAGAGATAATAGGTTTCCTATTGTCTAGGGGTTGAACTCCTACATATATTTGTAAGCAGTCTATTGAAGATTAATGAAGAATGAAGATTAAATTGTGTGTTTATTCTGTGTGTATTTAATTTGTCTCTCATATTTTTATTTTTGCTTTTTTGTGATAAATTTTTCACTTTTAGCTTAAAGAAATCTATTTATAGGTAGCCATAGAAGGATTTGTTTTATTATTAGATGATATAGCTTTAACACATAGAGTATCATCCACTTGGCCCTTTACTATTTTATTTTGAGCTTTTACATTACTAATTTCCGTTCTTTCTTTTACTTTATTTTGAAGATTGTAAAGGTGGGATGAACTGTTCGTTATATTGTGATTGCTTACAAATCTATATCTGTAGTTTTCATAGTTAAGCCCCTTCGCCAAATAAATGATGTTATTTTATTTTGTTTCTTTCTAAACATCACATCCATTCCTCCGTGCCTGCAAGCTATGGATGGCAGATGTGTGAAGTCCACATGAAGAGAGAGGACAAGTACGATGACAACATGTGAGAGTTGAGAATGAACATAAATGGATAACAATGTAATTAAATAGGATAGTAATGACCACAAGAGTTTGGATGGGGCACAATAAAACAGGAGAAAAACAAGGAATAGAATCATATGACCACTGGGAGTTTGGAAGGAACAACATTATTTAAAGAGAAGAACAAAAAGACGATAGGGAAGGACTGTGTATGGATTTTTTTTTGTTCCAAAGTACTGAGTTTCAGAATCTTTTTATTTTTATTTCCCTAAATTTATTTTTAATCTCGCAGAACATCAAGAAATTAACCTAAGGCTTTAAAAAAATCAGTCATAAACCTAGTAAAAATGCCAGCAATCAAGCTGAAAACCATATGTCACAGAATGGAGACTTTGATACCACTCTAGCATACCAAGTAGGTATGCCATGGAATATGTGAAGAATTACATATTAAAATAAAATTTATGAAGTGGGATTTATGAAAAAGAATACAGAAATGAATATACATATACGTGTGAGCGTGTGCACACACACGCACACGCACAACCACACCCACCTACACTGGCCACATGCACGCACAACGTGCACCACACACGCACCCACGCACACGATACATGGACACGAACACGGACACACGCGCACGCACGCCACCCACACACGCACGCACATACACACAAATAAACACAAAGGCTAAGCCCTTAACACTTGCGCGTTCCACACCCATTGCATGAAGTGCACATTATGGTCTTCTAAGTTGTGCGGCATACTTTGTATTAAAACTCACTAATATTTATTGAGAACTCGTGAGAAACCTGCAATTTTTGCCCTCCCAAAGAAACCACCCCATTGCTCACAAGTCGAGTTTACACGGCAAAGAATTGCAAGTAATGGCGAGCAAGTACCCATAAGCACGAGCCATTACTTCCATGTACTCACGAGAAACCTGCAATTCTTGCCCTCCCAAGAAACCAATCCACTCGCGAGTCGAGTTACAAGCAAAAATTGCACGAAATAGAGAATAATTACTTGCGAAGACTTGCCATTACTCATGATTTTCTTCCTAAAACTCGGCAAACAACAAAACATAAACTTCCGACACAAAAAAATGTTATTTTCATTCTGATCCACGATTTTTGTTGTTTTTTCTCTCCTATGTCACTTTCTTCATTTTTCAATTGTTCTTTATTTATTTTTAATGATTTCCATAAGCTTCAAATTTATTAAGTTAATTTATGACTTTATATATTTTTTAAGTAGTGATAAAGTTGTTAAGTAATTGTCAAGTTTTGAGTCAATGTCAAAATTGTGGGTTCTTTGAGTGATTGCCAATTACAAGTTTTAAAACTATGGTGGCATGTATCCTCGCACCGCTTACGAAGGTGCATGACTCTATAGGTTGTGCGTAGATGCCTAAAGCGTGGATAATGTGGAACATCTTTTGTGACACTCATGCAAAAGGCACGTGATGCGAGGGGTTGCACGCAAATGTGTGACACGTTCCTTGGCGTCACGCAGAAGGCACATGATGCGAGGATTATGAGGTTATGCAAACCTGACCAAGGCACTAAAGTAAGAGTGCAGACTTGTGCCTATACACACTGAGATAATTTGCCCCTTCTTAAGAAGTAATTGTCCATATGGCATTGAGTCTAGGAAGCAAGAGGAGAAGCTTGGCTTTTATTTATGTTTGGGTGAACCATTTGCCCTTATGATCACTTTGGCTTGTCGTAAAACCTTTGTATATGGTTTCCACAACCTGATTTGTTTCTATCAACTAAGGTTGTGTTGTTGTAGGTGGTGACAATGTCACAATCTTCTCGGAGTTTGCATGGCATTTTAGAACATGTAATCACTTCAAGACTTTGGCATCTTTTTTTGCACAATGATATGGTGATATTTAGAGAATTGGTTATGCACACACCGTGGTAGGTAGGCACGTATGCATACCCAAGGATTGTATAACAAGCATCAATTGGCACTACATCACAAACTAGCTCCTCTTTGAAAGGATGAATAGCATATGACAAACAACAAGGATGGATAGCATATCACAAACTAGCTCTAGCTCTCTTGGTGTTGCGAGGAAATGATCCATTCCAAAGCTGTAAGGACGCTTGAGATGAGACATGGTTGACAAATTCAGTCGCTTAACATTGCTTGATGATGAGATTTTTCATGCAATATCAATCAAAAAAATTAATGGCTTCCCTTGCACCCACATCTATGAATGGACTAGGCGTTATGCTTTGGCACCTTACATTGTTGGTGTGGTTATTGAGCTAATACAAGCAGCTTCAAGGTTTGTTTCCTCCACTCTTGAAACAGTTGGTCTTCGAGGATCTTCTGCTCCTCAAAGCATGCAAACAAGCTTTTCTACGCATGGCACTTTGTGTTGGAGTGGTAGTTGGTTTTTTGTTTGTCACACCATTTACATGTCTTAAACAGTTTGTACTTGTTTGAAGCATGGGCAGTCTTTGGGACATGCTTTTGGGGCTCTTGTTTGCCCTCCATAGTTATTTGCATTTCTTTTCTTTGCCACTTGTGTTAGTAGCATGCAACTCTATTTTGTCTATTGTACTTTATTTCTTTAGTTTTTCTTAGAATTGTCCTAGAACTTTCTATTGCTAATTGTTGTATCCTTGAGTTCCGGTGACCTACTTTTGGTCAATTGTGAACATTTATATAATTTCTTTCTTTGGCACATAAGTTGTGTCCTACTTGCTCAATGGTCACCGCAAATTGATAGCCTTCTTGATCACCTTGACCTTGGTCGGTTTTGATTTGGATGAATGAATGGTCATAGTCCATTGCAGTTCTAGCAAACTTTGTCACTCACACTCGAGATGAACCCAACTTCACATATAGGGCATCGAAGATATCGGTGTAGCCTTGGACTAATTGGTCATGACCTTCTCATAGTTATTGCCGCCATCGAATATAGTGGTCCTCATAGACATCTTCGAGGATATTCATCTTGAAGGCCTCCAAAAATAATTCAACTCTTCTTGATGGTCACCGCAAATCAATGGGTTTCTTGATCGCCTTGACCTTGGCAAATTTCAGTTTGGACTAAATGAACTGTCAGTAATCCATTGCAATACAAGAAAACTTTGCTGCTCACACTCAAATGAGCCCAACTTCGCATATAGGACATGGAAGGTATTGGTGTAGCCTTGGGTGATTGATCATGACCTTCGGTTTGGACTAAATTAATGGGTGTAATCCATTGCGGTATGAGGAAACTTTGTTTCTCACACTCAAATGAGCCCAACTTCACATATAGGGCATGGAAGGTATTGGTGTAGCCTTTGACTAATTGGTCATACTCATGACCTTCCCGTAGTGTTGCCACCGAATATCGTCGTCCTCATAAACATCTTTAGTATATTCATCTTTAAAGGCCTCAAACAAAATTCCCAAGTATGCTCAAATTCTTCTTCTCGTATGGTCTTTCTCCCACAGAGTATGGGCTTTCCACCATGTTGGCTAGATTTTCTACATAGCTAAAAACCTAGGCAATCATGAGATAAATCTCCCTCATTTAACAATGAGGCTCAAGTGTAAGATGTTTATCAATTTAATGGGTATGAATCCTAATAACTATTTGTGGGGTTTTACTTTAATCACAAAGCTCATGAACCATAGCTAAGCAATTCTGTAGCAAGTAAGTAGTTGTAAAGAAATATTTGCAGAAGGGGGAATAGTTGAATACGGAAAGAAGAAGAAGATGTGTAATCCAACCAATAGTTTACAGAGTTGGTCTCATACACATAGATAGAACAAATAGATCTCACAATACAGAATCAGAGTAAAGGAAAGTTTTTAATCTAAATCTTAGATAATGCAAAGTTTATCTAGAGATCTACACAGAAGTAAGAAGCCAATGCACCGTTGACACAAAGTTCTCCAAAAATCTGCCCCTATTCAATTCCTCAACTTTCAGAAAAGATATCAAAGGTTTCAAAGCACAAAGTCTGGAACTCAAAAATACTGATTACAAATTTTGATCCCTCCCTTTTAACTCGTAGGCTCTTCCTCTATTTATAGTGTATAGAGGGCAATTACAAATAGGAAGTTTTTAATGAATTGCCACATGTGGAAGCTATGAAAAAGGGAAGCAACTGGCAATCTTCCTCTTGGAATTCCTCTTTGCATGACATGCATGATTTATAACTGAAAATAGAACCTTCTATTTTGCATGTCTGCCACCTATTTCCAAGTAATTGACTTCTTCCAGTAACTTGAAGTAACAACTTTTAAACCAATCACTTAAGTTTTACAATTTAATTAATTACTCAATTACTTTGTCGGAGAAAATAAGAGAAAGAAGAAGAAAGAGAAGAAGAAATTAGAAGAAAGTTGTTGCAACACTCCTAGTCTTGTTCTTCTTCCATACTCTTTGTATGACATGCATGATTTATAACTGAAAATAGAACCTTCTATTTTGCATGTCTGCCACCTATTTCCAAGTAATTGACTTCTTCCAGTAACTTGAAGTAACGACTTTTAAACCAATCACTTAAGTTTTACAATTTAATTGATTACTCAATTACTTTGTCGGAGAAAATAAGAGAAAGAAGAAGAAAGAGGAGAAGAAATTAGAAGAAAGTTAAGCTGCAACACTCTCAGTCTTGTTCTTCTTCCATACTCTGCATGTTGATCCAACCTGTATTGCACTTTTGCTTCATTCACTTTAGCAATGAATGATCTGAATGATATCTCTGCCTTGAATCTGAGATGTTTTTTTCTCCCATATGTTGTTGAATCATTTCCTTTGATTCTCACCAACTGGATCGAAAGTAGGTCATTGTGATTTTGCTTTGCGGGTGTTGTTTCGACTGCTTTCCCTCTTATCCTTGAAGCTTTTGCAGTTCTTCTCCAGTACGTGCACCAAGTAAAATGCTTGCCATAAACAATTCAAACAAAACTCATCACCTTTTATTTTTAATTGCATATAAGCAATTTTAAATTCTGGAAAGCACTCTAGGTGAACGAAAATACAAGTAAATTCAATTAACGCTTCAACTGAAAGATTAGAAGCACATGCACAAACCCCAAAGGAATTTTCCATGCAATAACTTCCACATGGGCTGCATTAGAAACAAGAGAATAAATTTTTGCCAAAAGTCTTTGCAATTATGAGAGCTGGATTTATTTCTTCCTCTGATTCTGAAGATATATTCAATGTATCAGACATTGACTTCCGCTTTCTTCACCAATATCAGCATAAATGAAGTATTCCTGCAAATAATTCAGACACACATGAAACTCATAGCATGAATATCTAATTTCTTCACCAAGATCTGATTATAAAGCCTGTTGCCCTCTATTTTTAGACTTTGTTTGCATGCCAAGCAAACTAAAACTATTATTTTATTCACTTGTGCACTCACATCAACATGTAGACGCTCTAAATAATAAAAAGAAAGCTTCTCCAACCCTGGGCGCCAAAACTGGATGCTTCCCGGCAATTAAAAAAATTCAACTTTTAGGCATTTAGCTATGCAAGAATGGGTCGCACTTTTTGGCTAGAAGTCATGTTAAAAATAAGAAGGCAAAGCAATGGGAATTTTTACCTGCCAGGCAGATCCAAAAATCTCATCCTTCACTTAAGTGATTTGTCTTTAATGATGGGAAAAAACAACCTTCCAAGCAAACACAAAATTCTCACCTGCTTGCCACCACCAAAATTCCCATTGGCAACTTAAGTGATTTGACTTTAATGATGGTTAAAAACAACCCCTTCTAGGCAGGCATAAAATTCCCACCTACCTGCCACTACCAAAATTCTCATTGACAGCTTAAGTGATTTAACTTTAATGATGGGAAAAAACAACCTTCCAATGGGCATAAAATCCCCACCTGCCTGCCACTACCAAAATTCTCATTGGCAACTTAAAGCCTTCCTTCCAAAAAGTGTGACTTGCATAAAGAAATTGCTCTTCCCAAAAAGTGCGACTTGCATGACTTCTACTTTTAAAGTCACGTGAAAACTCATCAATGAACATTTTATTTCCATTTTTGGATTTTCGGTGAAGAAAACACAAGGATAGAATAAAATTTTCCATTTTTGGAAAGGGTCCGAGAAGATGTAGCAACAAAAACTTGCAAGTGCCATAACTTTCACTTTGTGGCTCCGTTTTAGGTGTCGTTTTCTCTAAAAGTGCATATTTTCTCGAGCTCTACGCATTG
Organism: Taxus wallichiana var. yunnanensis; assembly: GCA_018340775.1. Lineage (NCBI taxonomy): Eukaryota > Viridiplantae > Streptophyta > Pinopsida > Cupressales > Taxaceae > Taxus > Taxus wallichiana. The sequence continues at coordinate 688,392,561 of CM031243.1, forward strand.
ATGTCTATATTTTTCTTATTTTCATAAAATTCATTTTTGCACCTTTTTGGACCAAGCGACTTCTTGCAACTCCTAAAAGAATCCTGAGCTCTAATTGCCTTTAGGCATGATTAGTAATTAAAAATCTTTGGATAGCTTTTCAAAACCCAGTGCTGGGAAAATATCTAGTAGGAAGAATGAATAGACTACGGGAATTGCCGGAGAAAACAAACCAAAACATAGACAAAAAGAAATAAAACAAAACAAAAAAGTTGCAGAGCAATTGCTCGAAAAATTCTCCAATTAGCTGATTTGCAAAAATTCTTCCCCGAGTGAATATTTTGTGGTAATAATGATGGGGTGAAGTGCTTTATATAACCTAAATCCTCCAATTTTAGCTCAATCTATTTTTAAAATAACTTTATTTATTTAATAAATAAAATTCTCTTAGACAAAACCTGGCAAAGGGATAGAGTGAGTTTTAGCATGTGGGTACTTGGGGAATTTGGCTTTTATGACTCTCTGGGGATACCTTAGAACAATGCAAACAACTACAGGCAAAACAAACACAAAATGACCCGTTACTTTGAAAAGAACGAAATTTTTAAAAGGGGTAGTCCCAAATTTCAGGGTGAAATCTCGGGGACACCACACCACTTCTTGGCAGGGAAACTTTCGAAAGTGTAATCTTGACTCTCTTCACAAAGAAGTCATTCATAGAAAAATATGACTAAACTATTTGTTGTATCTGCATTTATTTTTCCTTGAAATGCAAGAACATCTAAATTTACTTGAACCCGAGGGGACTTTATCACCAAAAGCATTACTTGATGAGTGAGCCAATGGAACCATCTGTTCAAGGACTTCAGCAAACAGGTTGAACACAAATATCTTTTTTCTTGAAGAGATTTAGCAATCTCGTTCTTGATCATCGCGTGGACATCAATACATACTTCATTGTCCCTTGCCCCCTAAATTTTACTAAAACGACACAATAGATAGTCTCCGGGAGCTCATGGTCTGATGGCAAGCTTCAGATAATCTGATCTTATGACACAATAGATAGTCTTGGGGAGCTTGTGGTCTGATGTCGAGCTTCAGATAATCTGATCTTGTTCAATGTGACATACAAGATGAACCACTCTTATATCAATGATCCAGATCCATGAGGTCTAAGCACGACTCTTTAAATTAGGACTTAGATGTGTTGTATGTGTATGTAGAAGCAATAATAATAAGATAAACTGAATAGTGAAAAGAATAAAACTAGAACAAAAATTTATTAATTTGTGTGTTTCCTCTCGAGAGATGTATGGTTCCTTTCTCTTCTACTATCTACTCGCCATCTAATGTTACAAAAGTGTATACATATAATACAAATCCATGAAGGCATAAAGATCCATTACAGAAGTTGAACTGCTGGGGCACCCCTGAATGACTTCGCCTTCCAACCATTACGTGGCTTGGCTGCCAGGTGTACGCCTTGTGGTCAGATAATCAAGCATAACTCGAGCCCTAGAAGTGCCACTTGGCATGGCACAATGTGGCACAGAGTGTCCACGTGGCCACAGTATGTTTTCAAATTTCAATGTTCTATGCAGGTGTTGCGATGCAAGATGTTGCAAGGTGTTGTACAAAATGCACAGCTGAGACAAACAACATTGAGATGACTCACAAAATTTTAGTGTACCGTAATAGTCACTACCCCTCAAGGTTTAAGCCCTTGACACTTGCACACTCCGCACCTATCAGGTGAAGTGGGCAATATGGTCTTCTGAGTTGCGCAGTATGTATCTCAGTATTGCACAGGAGGCACATCATGCAAGCTGCTGCCTGAAGTGCGGATGTTGTCTGGCATGTTCCATATCATTGCGCAGGGGCACATCATGCAAGGGGTTGTGTGAAGTTGTTTGAAGCGCAGATGTTGTATGGCATGTTCCCTGGCACTGCAAGGGACTGCGAGGTGATCAACAAGTGGCCAAGGCACTTGAGGTATGAGCACAGACCTGCGCAGATGCGCATGGATCAGTGGAACATTAGACTAGTTTCACACAGACAGACATAAGTCATAGAAGATCACTAAGGTATGCAAATATGGGAATAGCTAAACTGGTGTTCTGAAGTTCTTAACTATATCATTGGATCTAGGTGAGTCAAATCCTGTGTCTCTATCATTCATTAATTAAGCTTGATAGAGTTTCAAATAGCAGTCAAGGTCAAGAAAATAACAACATAAATTTTAACCCCTTCATCACAAAATGACTTCATAGAAAGGAGTGCTTACATTGTCAGCTTCCCATACTTTAACAGTCTTATCAAAGGATGATGAAGCCAGACAGTTAGAATTTGGGCTGAACCTAACATCAGTAACATGATGAGTGTGCTCCTGGAATGTGCTTTTAATTTTCAAGGTGTCCATATTCCACAGAACAGCCTGCAAGTGGTAAAGTGCATACCATTACTCATGAAGACTTGTAACAAACATAATAATGATACAAGAAGCATCTCATAGATAATAGTTGCATCGACTGGAAATTCCATCAGCCAATCTCATCTAAGCATTCCAGAAAACTGAAAATGACCAACCTCTTACCTTCTTATCATGCCCAGCACTTGCCAGCAACTTGCCATCTGATGATAAATGACAGCAAACCACTTTACTTGTGCTTGCATGGAGGCTACCTACTTCGCTGAAAGAAAACCCTGAATAAATTCAAAATAAAGTTTAGCTCTTACATAGCTGTCATTTACATAGAACCTGCCAACTGTTCAATAAAACAAGCCAGACGAAAATTTGAACATTTTCACTGGATGCGCTAACATTATAGACTAGAAATATCTCTATAATTTTAGATTCACTATAAGATCATTCAGAGTGTGCCATGTCAAGCTTTAGTTATGTATACCCTTTGAGCTATCCAGACGACTTCCAGAGCCACACTTCATGGCATCCAAGAGACCTTCCCTCTTTTCTCCGTCATCAGGTGAAAAATATGATTCTATGTTTTCATCCAGGGGACAGTCCTCAAAACGCATTTCCGCCTGTATGGAAAAAACAATTATAACTTATTAAATCAATCTCTAATCAGAAAATTATCCAAAACCAACAGAAACCTAGAATCCGAATTACAATGTGAACTCTATAGGTAGTAGGCACCAACCAGGTGATTTGACGGTGAAGCAAGTCCACCTGTCAAATCAGATCCTTGCAAGATTAAATTCTTGGATGCACCGTTACTCTGCTGTAAGGTGCTAGCCATGGACATCATATCTCCTGGTGTGTGAGCTGATGGTGTTGAAGGCACTGAATTTGCAGAAGGAACAGGAGTATTACCCGTTCCAGTACTATTTGCTGCTCCTGAAGAAGATGCATGCTTCCGTTTTTTCCACCCTTGATCATTTGACAGAAGTTGTTGAAAAGAGAGAAACAAGAAAAGCAATGCTTGGGTCTCCTACATGTTTATATCTACTATACCAAATGCAACAAACTTTGCAGCCATTGCAAATTAAAAGACTCTGGATGAACTACCTGAGAATAAAAATTAAGGCTTGTGTCTGTTCTAAAACAAATAACTTGAATGTTTCCATCCAGAAATTGGACTTTGTAAAGAAATTACCTCTTGTTGTTGTTGCTGATGATGTTGCTGTTGCTGTTGCTGTTGCTGATGCTGTAGTAGTTGTTGCTGCTGCTGCTGTAGATTAAGCTGTGATAACAGCAATGGCTGCTGTTGCTGCATCATATGGGCCATCTTAATCTAATTTGAGCAAATGTTGACAAAGTTATACATACAAATAAAATAAAATAAAAAGACCTCTAAAGGTTAGATGCATAAAAAGAATAAAACCATGATTCCAAACAGAGATAGAATAGCCCTGCCCAAAGCAGCCTTCATTCTCAACAAAAACAAGGAACCTACTCGATAATATAGAATAGTAACCCACCTCTTAGATTTACCTTTTATTTTCTAATAATCAGTTATAACTTTATAAGTACTCAAACTCCTCAATCCATACTATTTCATCCATTTAATTTGTTCATATGATTCTCATAATGACATAATCTTTTCTTCAAATCTTGTTGCAAGTTTATGATATTTTTCTTACAGAAAACATATACCAAGAAGAACAGATTTTTGTTTTGCAGACAAACAGCCATATCATTCAACCTAGGCAATATTCACCTTTAAGGAAAGATCAGCTTGCTCTTGTGAGGTTCCCCTTGCCATAGAAGACATGTGCATTTGACGCCCCATACCATGAGATCCATCATTCTCTATTGCCAGACTATCCATACCTGTCAATCCATGTGATCTCAACAGTTTAAGCCTTAGTAAATCTGCATCCCCAAGATTATGAGCTTTTGCCTGAAGCAAAATTTCATGCTGCTGCTGAGGAGGCAAGAGCCTAAATTGCTGGCAGAACTGTTGTCTTTGTTGAAGCAGATTTAGAGGAAGCTGGTCCATGCTCTGATGCGCACATCCAAAAGAATTCTATTAATGTTTCGTAATGAAGGCTTCTACAAGCAATTTAATTAGACTATTAATTTTTGTGGGATTTATTGTGACCCACAAATAATTAATAATCTAATTTTATTGATGTTACTGAAGATCTCAATTGAAAAATAATCCATGTGTTCAGTTTTTATAATTGCCTTCTTGAAATATGAGGACTTGATAACACAAGGTCCTGAGCAGTTCCACAATAACAAGATTTCCTACAACTTTAAGGTACATAATTATTAGACAAAATTGATAACACTCACATTCAATGGCCACCCTTTTAATGGTATACCATTATTAGCACCTGCAAAAATACGGAGATTAAAATGCACGCATAACATGCTTCTTCCTTAGATCTTACCACTTGAAAAATGTTTCAGCTAAGAACAATATCAACAAACATGTAAGTAGTGCCTAATGCCAGTGAAGTTTCTTTCTTCACGAAAATTGTAAAAGGAATATGCAAGATATCAAAATACTGCATCCGTTTCCCTTTATTAGTTACAAGACAATAACATGATAAGCATCTAAGCAGAAACAGAAACCAAAATGTGTCATCTGTATTGCTGGAAAATGAAATGGCTGGAAAATGCTCTGGTAATGGTTCAGAAATTTCAAGGAGTTTTCAGGATATTCTGTATACACCAACATTTCCAAGTGTTTCTAAAACATTTTGAGTTCCAAAAACACAACAGGGACTCTCCTAGGACGTTTTCTTGCACCTTAGTTATGCTGCCTACAAGAATCTCCACAAAATTTTCAAGGTGGCTTACCAGTGGAAATTGCCAATCTCTTCCCATATTCACAATGTTCCCCATGTTTCCTGCCTTAGGACAGTTATTGGCCAACAAATCCCAGTTCAGATAAAGCTTATGGAATTGGATGACGAATGGAAGCTGATACTCAAGCCAGATGTGTTCAATAGACGTGCTTGACATCCCCACAACACAAAGATCAGAGTTCTCATGAAGTGGAAGCATATGCAGTTGAAGATACTACGTGGGAAGATGAACAGTTCATGCAACAACTGCAGCTCGTCAAGCTTTCAAAGCAAAGCCTTTTTGAAGAGGAAGAGTATGTTAAGCTATTGTCCCTTATTTTTGTTGCCGTCTTCATTATGTGTGATTTGGTTATGAAGTAGCTGACATGTGGTGCATATAACACTATATGAGATAGGGTTAACGGTAGTAGTAAGTTAGCTGAGTTTGAGCAAAGCTGACAATACAGTAGATTTGAGAACATTAGTGGAGGCTCTATATGAGTATGATTGTCATTAGTTAGCAACTTAACATGTAGTGTCTTCATTATTAGTTATTTAACTAAAAGATGGTTGTAACTGTTGTAACTATATCAACTGTTTTGTAACTACTTCATTCATAATATAATGATGGACACACTATCTCCATAGTGTGCAATCTGCCTTCTCTTTATTTCTTCCTTGTGCACATCTTCCAACATTGGTATAGAGCACAGTGCAAGCAAAGAGAGAGAAGGGAAGAAAGACATTTTGTGACAGTCCCATTAGGACACGTTTGTGAAGATTTTCGTTTTGATTTTCATGGGCATTTTCAGTTAACCATTTTGAAGGCATTTTCAAAAGGGCAAACGAGGGCAAAATCGAAGTGAAATCAAGGGCACAGTTGTAAGAAACGAGGGTCGAAGTAAACAGTCACGTTTTTCAAAGGCAAATGCAGTCGCGCCATTAATATACAGTCACGGAAAGACAGTCCGCGAATTCCAGGAATATACAGTTGCAGTCACGAATTTACAGTGCATTTCCGCCATTGACGAGGGCATAGCAGAGCCAAACACGGCCACGAATTTACAGTCGTGGAAGGGCACATTTTCCAGCCATTACAGTCAAACAAACAGCGCTGGAACCAGACGTGAATACAGTCACGATTTTAGAGTATGAAATAACCACAAAACCAGAACAAATATACAGTCGCGATTTGCAGATTTCAGGAGAATAACACAGTCATATTACACGAAAAATGAAAATTGTGAGTGTTTGAAAAGGCACACTTGGAAGTCACATTCACGAATCAAATCAAGGGCACAACAAAGTTTCAGACTGTTTGTGCTAGGGCACGGAACTGTGCACATCACAGTTGCAGCAAAGAACGGTATTTTATTCTCTGTTTACTCATTTTGGTAAAATACGCAGTCGTATTTATTTTATTTTATTAAAATGGAAATTCCCGTAGAAAAATATTCTGGTCTAAATTTTCATACATGGAAAGTGAAAATACAAATGCAACTTATGAATAAAAATTTGTGGGGCATTGTAAATGGGAAAGAGACAGCACCACCGATGCATCTAAATTGTTAGATTGGCAAAGCAAGAGATGATAGAGTGAAAGCTATTATTGGCCTTGCTCTCTCCGACTCTGAACTTCATCATGTAGACCTAGACAAATCATCTAAGGAAATTTGGGATGCTCTAAATAAATTATTTGGAGCAAAAGCAATTAATGCCAAATTTTCCCTAAAACTTCAGTTATATAGGTTCAAAATGGATGGAGTCTCTATGTCAAGCCACATCAATAATCGAGGTCCCTGATCAAACAACTAGCAGAAGTCAAAGCTGCGATTGAGGATGAGGATGCCAAAGCTATCCTATTAAATAGTTTGTCTTCAAAATACAACAATGTAGTTTTTACCCTCAGTCAAATTCAATCTCAATCTCTAGATGATATGATTGCAGCTCTTCTAGCTGAAGAAAAACGAACTACAGAAGATGCAGAAGGTCATTCTCAGCAAGAAAGTGCATTCTATTCAGAACCAGAAACTCTCGTAGAAGATCAAGATAAAGATAACCAGGAGATTGAATGTCATTATTGTAAGAAAAGAGGTCACACAGCATGGGATTGTCGTGTTCGAGCCAATGATGTGCTCAAGGGTAAAGGCATATCAAATACAACCAATATAGCCATGGTTGAAGACCCACCAAGATGCAGAAGGTAGTGAGGACAGTGACGAATACGTAATATAAAGATGCTCTAAACTTTGAAGGCAAGAAAGGATACAAGGTAGATGAAGCTCGGTATGGATGGTTGCTCAGATAGTTTGGGAGACTGTGGATCTTGGGAATTATACCCTCACGAGGGTCATGAGACAACTTGATGGAGCTTGTGGATGGCTCAATATGGATGGTTGTCCAATAATTCGGGAGATTTGTGATTCGGGAGTTTGGGGAGGTGGAATCCGAGAACTCGGGAATTCAGCTCGGGAGCTACACCTTTATGAAGGTCATGAAGCAAGCTTGATGGAGCCCTACCTAGTCAAAGCATTGCTTTCAAAGTGAAAGCCTCTTGAAGATTACGTATTTTTGGTTCTAGTTTTGTTAAAATGTTTGTTTTTGCTTTATGTAGGATAAGCCTTAAGAGGGGGTATTAGAATGTAAGGCTTATTAAATAAGGATGTCATTAGTTATTTAACTAAAAGATGGTTGTAACCGGTTGTAACTATATCAACCGTTTTGTAACTACTTCATTCATAATATAATGATGGACACACTATCTCCATAGTGTGCAATCTGCCTTCTCTTTATTTCTTCCTTAACCTTATAATTGTTTTCTACATATACCTTTAATACCGAACACGGACAGACTGGAAGTTTGAGTTTAGTGTTAAGGGTTATGCATTGCAACTTTTTTCTTTTTTAAGTTTTACATTGAATGGATTGATGTTTGTAATATGCGGAGAGAGAAAGAATAAAGAAAGATTAGAATGTACAAAGAACGGATGTAGAGAAACGGAAAGCACACAATACATTATTCATTGTGTGTCTATCCTTTTATTATGTGAAAGATGGTTACAAAGTGGTTGAAGTAGTTTCAACCACTTAACTAATATTAATATAATGTTAATAAATAAGCCTTATATTTTAATACCCCTCTTAAGGCTTACTCTATAGAACATACTGACAAAAGATTAAAATAACATAACCAACCAAGACCACGCATTCTTTAGAAGCTTTCCCCTTTGAAAACAATGCTTTGACCAAGTAGAACTCCATCAAGCTGCCTCCCGACCCTCGTAAAGGTGTAGTTCCCAAGCTGAATTCCGAGTTCCCGATTCCACCTCCATGAACTCCCGAATTACAGAATCTCTCGAATTGTTGGACAACCATCCATATTGAGCCATCCACAAGCTCCATCAAGTTGTCTCATGACCCTCGTAAGGGTAAATTCCCGAGATCCACAGACTTCGAACTATCTAGACAGCCATCCATGCCGAGTTTCACCTACGTTGGATTCCTTCATGTCTTCAAAGTGTTGCGATTCTTTTAAAATACGCATTCTCTATCAGTGAGTTCATCAATGTCAGCATCCATGATTTTCAACACTGGCTTCATTTGGTTTGTCTTGGAATTTTCCCTTCATCTTTTTCTTTACGATCTTATCCGTCTCTTGAAAAATATTTCGTTCAATAACTTGATAATATAAACTTTCTTCACAATTATTTATCATTTGCTCCAAGAGTAACACAATCCATTCATGGCCAAATAAAAATCCCTAGTTTGTGATTTGCAACAGTAGATAGGATTTCCATGCATGCCCTAGATGATTGTACGTTTTCCTTTTCCAACTGTATATGTATTTTGCCCTTGTTTCGACTTATCACAATCTGTAACTCTCTATTTTTGCTCTCAATTTTGTATTATTTAAATCAACTTTACACAACTCGTACCTGATTAGGGAGAGATTAAACACACTTTTGGACTGATGCCCTTCACGTTTGCAGGATTTTGTGCCATCCAATCGACTGAAAACATGATTTTCATTCAAAGCACTGAAAAAAAAAAACGTGATCTGACTGGTAAATGCGTTTTGTCTAGGTCTGCAAATGACGTCTGTCGTCCTCCTCACAATCTGCAGAGTTCACGACAGCCTCCTCACAATCTGCAGAGTTTATTTCAATCTGAAACATGCCCTTATGATTCTGTCAATTCCATACTCACAAAGAGCTTCCTCAGGCAAATGGTTCTGAAATGGCGGCAAATTTTCTGTCCTAAACAGGACTGGATATCTTTTGTGCTATCGTGACTTCATGATTCAAGTTTTTGCCCTAATGGGACTGAGATCTTCTTCCCTTCTCTTTCTCCTTGTTTGCCCCGCTCGATACCAATGTTAGAATATGCAGAGAGAGAAAGAATAAAGAAAGATTAGAATGTACAAAGAACGGATGAAGAGAAACCGGAATGCACACATTATTCATTGTGTGTCCGTCCTTTTATTATGTGAAAGATGGTTACAAAGTGGTTGAAGTAGTTTCAACCATTTATTAGTTAACACTTAACTAATATTAATATAATGTTAATAAATAAGCCTTATATTTTAATAATGTTAATTTTCACATGTTAAATTTTATATCCTTATGTGGGGGTTTTTAATAACTTATAGCCCAATGAGTATTTAGGTGAAAAAACACAAGGCTGCCCCTGAAATAGAATGCCAAGCTCCACGACGATACAGCCTAGAATTTTACTTGAGCCCTTTGTTGTTTACAACAACCCTCCAAAGAAAAAGTTAAATCTTTTTTTAACCCTACATTTTTTAACTGTAACTGCCATTTTATATGTTTTATGTTTTTTACATATACATGTCTGTGAACTATATTTGTGATTGGCATTTTCTTTATGTATTATATTTCTTTATATCTCTAGATGCTATATTTGAAATGAAACAACAAAATCAGCTTTTTCCTCTATTTTTATGAATATTACATTGCTTATTAGTTTCCTTCGACAATTTTTCCCATTTTAAACATGGGTAGTTGAATTCCATTTACACTTTTGCCACTTAGCGTAAATGGAATGCTACTAAGAATTGTATAAACTAGGATTTTGCAACTGTTATGTACTCTTCCTATTCAGCAATAGAAAGAATATCTGCACCTGCAATGTATAAGTATCATGTCTATTTTTCCTGAATGTATCATAGATATAAAAACAGTTTGCATGCACATTTCCTCGTACATTCCTACATAATAACTGTTTTTACAAAATACTATATGCATTAACTTTCACCTGGACATTATGAATACAAAAACTGACATTTAGTCTTCAATAAAATCATTGTACATAAGCATAATAGTCACGATTCTAGAAATATGAGGAATGGAATATAGTAAAAACAAACCATGATTTGAAAGGTCACATTTTAACACTCCAGAAACTCCCAACATGGACGGATCTATAACATGTGACCCCTGGTTCAAAATAACATTAGCATCAATCTTGATATTTACTTGCACACCAAATATTTAATAATTCATCCTTGACCCTAAAAGAAAGAAATGCAAAAACAGCTTTATGTTACCCCAGATAAAAGTTCAGACTATCGAACTAACTCTAAGAAAGAAACAAATGTGCATTCACAATCACAAACCTGAGAATTCCCAGGAATTGGTTGACGCCATGCATGACCTTGCTGGACAGGTCCACTGACATTGACAGCAGTATTCTGAAACAATGGCCTGTCCGCATCCAAAGCAGTAAAATTAAAAACAGAACTAGATAAGGCTGGAAGAAAGCTTTTAAATATGCCATAACTATATGTTAAAAATTCCAGCTTTCATGAAAAATTCAGCTTCAATGTCATAATACAATAATCCAACATATGAACTAAAACGTACCCAGAAGGTTGTCCTGCAATAGATGCAGTTTTATGGAGAACTGCATTGCTGCAATCCAAGAAGTGGGATGGAGATTCTCCAATTCTCTGCTCTCACAAACATGTGCCCAACATCAAGTATATGGTAAAGTTAATCAGGACTTTCTGAAAGACATCTGAGAGATGAAATAATCAATTTTTTTTATAAGCAAAAAAGTGAAAAATGTATTTGAATAAGATTAGTTTACAAAAGTTGCAGACATGCAGAGTCGTCAATTTCTACAAGAGACAGATAGTGACCTAAGAAAAACAATAAAAGACCCTTTCTACTATACAACACTCTATTTATTGTGACAGTTAGAATCCCCAGTAACTCTGGTTTGAACAAAACAGAAATCAAAACAAGGGCTTTTTTCTTAAACTTGGTTATTTTGTTGCTGTTTCAGAAGACTTATATGAAAACCATAAAAAAAACTAAGGCTTCCAAGGAAAAGTGCCTCCGTCTAGCAAAACAAGCTCCAAAACAGAATCGTCTGCTCATCTTTGACTTATCATTTTCTTTAATGAGTATAACAGCTATGCAGATTCCCAGAAGGCAACTAGGAAAAACATTGCAAGAATTAGGGTCCCTTCTGGTAAACTTTTTTTATTCCTCTGTCTAAAGGGTAAAAACTACTAAAACATGAAATACATAGCAGCAAGTGCTGAAGACTTTGTTTTCGCCGAGGTCTTCCAGCTACAGCTGCTTGAACCTAGTCTATTGCAGAGTAAAAACACAGGCATGAATCAGGTACATCACTACCAAAACCAAACAGAGAAATCGGTCATGGGAGCCTGTTGAGATTTAATATTTCTCTGAGTAAAAATTCTGGATGTTCTGGATGTAGGTCGCTATTGGGCTCAGAATGTATAGGTTCCCTTCACTTCTAATTTCTCTGTATGTGAGCGAAATTGAAGCATTTCAACTAAATAATACGTCTGACATGTTTAGATAATTGACCTTCAGCATAAGAGCACAAACAGAGATCAGATTACAATAACCTTCAATGCAGGCTCATCAAATCCGTCTCTTTGGTGTGATTGTTTCAAGTGCTGTTCATAAAGTTTGGCTGTCATAGCATTGACTGTTGACTGTCCTATCCGATTTTCAGGATTGATTGAGTTAGCAGCACCAATAATAGATGGATGACTCATGTTCCTCCTTATCTGGGCAAACATTTGCTGCTCTTGTAGTTGTGGGTTCTGTTGTTGTTGCTGTTGCCATTGCCTTTCCTGTTGCTCGTGCTGTATCTGCAGCTCCCTCGCTTTTGTTTGTTGTATCTATAACATTGCCACAAATATGCACATTCACACCACCACCAATTGCAATCCATGGCATGTTTGATAAAATTCGTATTGAAGTCTAATAAATAATGAAATTAACAGTCTCCTTTTAGTGTCAGTCATTAAATATAACATAATTTAACTGTAAATGAGAGAAAACTCCACCTCTATATATGAAGCTGCCTTCTCGGAGTGTTTTTCATTTGTTCGTGAGATGAAAATATCCCAAAACACAGACCACCACTCGAACAAAAATCCTCCAGGTGCATCAATTGCTGCTAACCAGTTCAGTGAATTGTCAACAGAGCTAATCATTCCAATTTCATAGTCCACAAAAATAGTATTGAACTATGTGACATCCACGCCAAATCAAACAGCAGCATCCAAATTGAAAACTATGAAACATGAAAAGACAACCATAATGCTAGCCACTAAAAAAGCTGCCATGGCATGGTTGAAATTCATAAAAATTACAGATCTTATTGCCAATCATATCCAGTAGCAATCAATAAAATAAAAGAAGGCAAATTTACATTTTATTTGGAAACTATACTGTTAACATGTATAGAGAACAAAAATACAGGACAGAAAACCAAGCCAATAAGAGACATATTTCAAAACAAGTACAACTAACATGGGTAAAGCCCAAAGTACAATAAATATTATCAGCTCATTGAACAGCATACAATTGTTTATCATGTATATTAGACAAAGCACTAAGCAGAGTATATAAAGTACAAGATGTAGAAACACCAGAAGTCCATAGTTACCGTGTTCTTACAACCGTGGTGAAAATTTAGATTGGGCTGCACTTTTCAGTCTGACCGAACAAATTCAGTCAAACATTATTTTTTTAATTAAAACAAAAAACTTCAACCTAAAATAAAAACAAAACAAGAAACACTAATACCTAAACATATTTATAGTATATAATATAATAATTTATTTTTATGTGTAATTGGTTTTTCTTTACAAATATCATATATGTGTGATAATTATTATTTATGTATAATTTTTTTAGATTTGTAGATTTTTGAACCAAACCGACCAAGCCTTTTGCAAAATACCGAACTTCCGTACTTTTTCCCCTCTCGAACTATCCAAACTTTTCTAACATGCTAACTACAACCAGAACAAACTAAAAGGAAATTTTATACATTTTAACAGCAAAAAAATCAAAATTATAAAACAGTGCACAAAGTGCATACAAATAATATACCAAAAAGATGCACCTATTTATTTAAAACATATCACACATGTATGTATATGGCATATTCCTGTGTACAAATATTTATGAGCTGGAATCCAAACTCTTCAAAACAAATAGAAGATGCAGGCATTCCTGAGCCAAATCATCCATATTTATTAATACTTCTATTCTAAGTAGCCGAAACGTTTTGGATACGGGAGCGGGAGCGGGGTATCCGATACGCAGAAACGGCAAATTTTTTTTTGACCCCGGATACGGCGTAGGATACGGCAGTACAAAAACTATATAAAAATTAAAAAATATATAAATCTCAGCCTTCTAAATAGGAATTTAATTATAAACCACATATTATGTATATGAAAAACAAGATAAAAGACAAGTTATACTATTAACTATAAATTTATAATAATGTACAGTATATACAAAACGAATAAAATTAAATTTATAGTGTATGTTATAGATTGTATAAAATTAAATAATGTATTTTATATAAATGTATACAATGTACAGTATACTGTATAAGTTGTATATACCATAGTTGGAATACTCGCATAGTTGTATTTTTAATTACTAATCTGTCTACAGGCGATCAAAGCTCATGATTCTTTCAGAAGATTGCAAGAAGTTGCTTGGTCCAAAAAGGTGCAAAAATGGATTTTATGAAAATAAGAAAAATATTGCCATCAATGCGCAGAGCTCGAGAAAATATACACTTTTGGAGAAAACGGCACCTAAAACGGAGCCACAGAATGAAAGTTATGGCTCATGCAAGTTTTTGCTGCTACATCTTCCCGGACCCTTTCCAAAAATGGCAAATTTTTTTCTATGCTTGTGTTTTCTTCACCAAAAATCCAAAAAAGGAAAGAAACGCCAAAAAAAGGAAAAAAACGATTCTGGCAGAAAAAAACAGGAGAAAATGCGTTTGCGGGCAGGAGCGGCCAGAGGCCTGCGGAAACGGCCGGGTACGACCTGTGCCGTACCCGGCCGTTTCCACAGGCCTCTGGCCGCTCCCTGCCCGCTCCCACGCCGCTCCCGTCGCCGCTCCCGCTCCCTGCCGCTCCCATACCCGCTCCCGAGGCCCCTGCCTGCTGTTTCGGCAACTTAGCTTCTATTCATAAACAATTAGCATTCAACACAAATAAGACAAGAGAATTGAATGCATATCTCCTCCAGATAATTGATATATATAGAAATTTTCCTTCATGCTGTACAAAAATATTATAAAAATATCCTCAAGTAAACTGGCAAATATGTTTTTAGACACCCATTAGAAATGGAATTCATACAAAAACTGAGATCACTTTCCCTAAATAAAAGAGGGTGTAGTTTCTTATAGGAACCAAGTACATTAAGTATAGAAAAAGAAAACACAAACAAACGTAAAATATACTAGAACAGTTGAAATGAATGAAATTCTTTCTTTATTGAAACATGATCAAAGCACATATGATTGCAACATACAGAGTTACCATAAAGAACTCGATGTCTGATCAGGGAATTTCTTACCAACTGGCTCTGTACAAACTTTACCCTCTGACATGAAAGTCTTGGCTGACAGTTGGAGACCTCTTTTGACAAGATAGTCGTGAATGTACACATCCAGCCTAATCAGGGAAACAAGGAAATTGGAAATCAGAATATTAACCTGAAACTAAAATCTGAATTGACCTCCATAAGCTTTTATCTGTAATACGTATATATGTAATTCAATTTAAACAACAAAAAGAATACTATTCAACATCAATACTCCTTTATTTACAATTCTGCATTACAGAATGCACATTACCTAGAAAAGCCAATGCTCCCCTTGACTCAACTTTCTTTCTCTACCTTTCTCATAGAAGTGAATTGAATCCAAAATGACTCCGAATATATAAGACCTCCCAAATCTAGACTTCATCTTTCATGATGACTACAATGGGGACTTATTGGAAGTTATAATGTAGAACTTTATTCTAAACCTCAATCTTTCAAAATAAACAAGCCCCCAAACATTTTCATATAATTCGATTTTCTAGAGTTAGATTTTATGATCAATGTACAAAACAATTTCTAAAACAGGCGATTAATAAAGAAAGGCTATGCAACCATGTATAATTTGACAGTTGCAGTGAACTGCCATACCTACAATCATAACTTCTATTTGAGTTGATCTGTCATGTTCAAAAATCTCCATTCATGAGTTCATTGAGCACCTTACATGAGTCAGGGTGGAATACATTTGAAGCCCATGTACATTACCAAATATGATAATGAAGACATTCTAAATATCTTCATGTATATGATGAATGCATATAATTTGCAGTGGTACAGGGAAGTTAAATTATAGGTATAAAAAAAGCTTTCGTAGCTATGTTCATTTGCGGTGAATGTTTAAAGTTTTCTATGTTCATTTGTGGTGAATGTTTTGTTTGTGTTCAAGATAACTATTTTTTGGGCCGTTGTTGTCTTCTTGCCTCACCATCGGTGTGAAACATGTATTGTCTTCTGCTGTCATCACCTATCACAGTCCTCAATACTCCAGTCAGTCTACAAAATGGAAAATTCTGAAAAACAAAACATGGTTAAAATTTGTGATAATCTACGATGAGCCCGCATAAGGGTGTGTAGCTTGTACGTGTGCTGCGAAAAAGTTTATCAAGTTGTATGATTTCAATCCAATTAAAGAAAATTAGGATTAGAGATTGTTATAAATGTAATTCCAATAATGAAGTCAGGTCCATGGAAAGAGTGTACAGACAATCTATCCCAGGGAACTTATAGAATTGTATGCAGCTAGGAGAGAGAGAAATCATTTGCTTATCCTGCTCAAGCGAGGATGCTAAGGATTAAAAGGACAGGTGAATGTATAGGAATTTAGGCAGAATATAAGAGTATTATTAAAATAGAAACCTATGTGAATAGCTATATTATCTCATGTTATTATGAGATGTGTTCTGGACATTTCCATACCAAAAGGTTTTAAATTGTAGATTTCAGTATTTTACTATTGTTACAAGTATTTAATTGAACTTCCAATGGAAGCATCATATAGGAATATGTATATTATCATATTCTCTGGCTCCCATTACATATGTATTCTATTATGCATATCATTTAGCTTCGTTGCCATTCGCAATTTACTTTACCTGAAACTAGAATGGAGTTGGCCACAACAAAACAACAGTTCCGATCATTGACCAATAAAGGTTGTCTGCCATAGACTTTCCCATTTTGGACCGATTAGATTCCAATAGCATCTAATGAAATCTTTAAAGCAAATTATAGCCAACATTAAGAAGAGAAAAATAAAGCATTTATATAATTGTAATTCAGACATGAGACTGTTTTCCAATTGCTACTAAAGTAACATAAATTGGATTCAAGTTCGAAAAAGAGGGAGGTAAACAATCAAACACATCAACATGCATGACCAAAAGGAGGATCCCATAGTAAGAACCCCAAATGTCCAAATAGAACCCAAAAGTTCCAACAATACCATCGCCATGGGTGCAAAGGCCTTTGGAGGATCACCTTTTAGCCTTTACGCAAAAAATATCAGACATAGGTATATATCAATTTTTGCTGGTAGCATTAGCAGATTAATTTTTTGGGTTTGTTTTGTGTTTTATATGTTTTATTTTTGCACTTTATGTGCTAAATGTTGGGGGGGAAGGGGGAATTAAGAATCATATTTTGCTGTGGGTACGGCTTAGAAATGCCTGAAGTACAGGGATGGCAGGTCAGGTATGGTGGATATGTCTGCACACGTATCCATCCGTGCCTGACCTGCCACCCCCATATCCTATATGTATCCATAGCCGTTTCCAATACGTATCCATACCAGAAACGAACCATACCTGTCTCCTACCCCTAGGGCCTGCCATACTGGTATCCTAGAAGGAATCAGCAACTCCAAATGAGGGGAATATTCTCTGTTTTTTGAACAACTGAGTCTTAATCTCAAACTCAGAGAACCTTGCCATAACTCAGTGTCACGGTCATCTGAACTCAAAGAGTGACAGAGTAACAATCCATCTGGCTCACTCATTACTTAGAATAAGGAATCATATAACTAGCTCAAAGAATCTCACAGCTTTGATACTACATTGTTATTTTTTGTAGGATTTTACTCGTGTGTGACATTTTTGTATTTTTACTTATATATTTTTGGTAATAATTAGAATGCAAGGGGACCCACTAGACACACAAGCATTGTAAGCATTTGTTAGCAGGGTAGAGGAATTGTGAATATAATCCACTGCATTGGTCTTTTCTCGGCCTATAGTCTCTTTCCCCATTTGCTAAGCTTTTGGAACATGTAATGCCTTATAAGTCACTCGTCTCACAATTCTTATTAATGCGGGATTAACCCGATTACAATCCAGTCATGTAATTGTTTTAAGTAATTTCCGAAATTCGGAAACTCTAGGGAGCAAATCGATTTCGGCTCTTTTGGGTCACACAAGGTACCGCATTTTATGATTTACAGGCAACTACTTAACAGCATCTTTTAAGAGACTCCAATATTAAAGAATAAATCCGATTGTTATATCAGACGCTCTCCACATTGATGGCATTAAACCCCGTTATTTTGAATACATTTAAATACTTTTAAAATAGCCAATAAACCTCAATAACTTTCAGAAACTCTTCCTAATTTCCAACATTAACTGTATCTATTTGTTGCTCTGGACATTTCTTAAAATTAACCAACAACCCATAATATTAACAGTATACTGAGGTTTTTATCTATATATCTCTGTGTTTCTTATTTTTCAGTAATGTAGCAGTAACTGCAAAAATTGACCACTTTTCACAGTTGTTGTAAGTATTAACCAACTATTTAATGATAGTTCTCCACTTTAGTCAATAACCTCAGTAATATTTTAACATATTCCTATAATCTTCCAAATGGGGAAGTAAAAATTTGGCAATTTTCAATAATGAGCAATAAATATCAAAAAAATTCAGGAAAAAGCCTTAAAATTTCAATAACTTGCAGCATTAAGCATTATATATCAATAATATTCGGAATAAAGTGGTAAAGAAACTAAAAAAATTTAAATAACTTACATTTTATCAGCTTCCCACTTAGCTTGTCCCATTGTTCTTCTGTGATAACTCCAACCAAAACGACAAAAAAAAATCCTCATATTACTTAAAATAGCAATCAAACCTGGTTTAATAACAAAGGAAACTAAACAAAACTAAACTGTAACCAAACATATAGTATCCCCAATCATCTAGGCTCATAAACGCCTAAAAATCTCCAATGTCATAAAAAAACACTCTTAAACCTCCAAAGTCATCAAAAGAAAGCTGAAAAGCCTCCAAGGAAAGAAATGCTTTAACCTCTGGAAATTCATCAAAAACAAAGTGCAGACACCTACCAAGTTCAAGTACCCACAAATTCATCAAAACATAGCTCCAAAACCTCCAAATTCGTCCAGGCAAAGCTCCAAAACCTCCATGTTCACCCAAATACGCCTCAGAAACCCCCAAAGTTAAGCAGAAGAAGGATAAAAAAACATCTTAATCTGTCCAACATGGCTCAAAACCTTCAATATTATTGAAATAAAGCTCATAGAACTCCATAATAATAAAAACGAAACCCAAATCCTCCAAATTGATAAAAATACAGCCCGTTAAACAATTAACAAAAATGTACATATTCTTCCCAACAGGGTTCAAAACCTTAAACAAACCATTATCCGGAACCTCCAAACTCATCAAAATGATTCTCAACGAAACCAAATAAAATCCACACTAGTCCAAACAAACCTCAACGACGTCCAAAACATCCAAACAAATATCAAAAATCTCCAAAACTCATTAAAGTAATGCTCAAAAATCTCCACAACTCAATAAAGTGATGCTCAAAAAAACTCAACATTCAACCCAAAAAAAAGCCTCAAAAGCCTCCATATTCAACAACTAATCTCAAAAACCTAACACTAACCAAACAATCCTCGTAAACCTCCGAATTCATTCACACAAGTCCCGTTAACCACTCCAAATTCATCAAAACAGAGCCCAAAAAACTTGCAAACTATCCAAAGAACTCTTAAAAACCTCTAGAATCGCCAAACAAAGCTCAAGTGCCCCAACATTCACCGAACAAGCCTCCAAATTCTTCCAAACAAGGTTTAAAACCGCTCCAATTTATCAAAATTATGCTACAAAAACTCCAAATTCATCCAAACCAGGCTCAAAATCCCCCAAACCGGGCTCAATATCCTCCAAACTCTTCCAAATAAGGTTCAAAATCCTCCAAACTTTCCAAATGACTAGAATCCTTCAAATTTATCAAAATAAGCCAAAAAGCACACCAAATGCATCCAAACAAAACTCAAAATACTACAAAATCTTCAAAAACATCTAAAATCCTTCATATTCTACCAACTAAGCTAAGATTATGGCAAAAACATCATACAAAGCTCAACCCTACCAAATTCATCGAAGTAGTTCTCAATATCTTCCCAATTCAACCAAAGCAAGCTCAAACTAACCTTCTCAAAGACAAAATCTCGTTAAACACCAGCCAAATCGCTAAGACATCTAAAAAAACATTAGCAGAAAATGTGACGAAATGAATGTAAATAATCAAAATTACCTCGAAATTTTTGCGGCAGACGCAGGTTTTTACATCGGCGTGCAGGTGAAAAAACAGGTTTAAAAGCATAACTAATTCGATTAATGAACTATACGGAAAATAAAAATATATTAATTCGATTTTCAGGTTCGTGTCCAAGCCTTTGGCTCGAAAGTCGAGGCGAGATCTCAACAGCTGTGTTAGTCAACGGACGCTCCAGATCGTCCCAGGACCGCAGTCATCAACAGACGTGACCACAAGCTGCAGGCTTGGTTGCCGCACCTGAGGTTCGAGAAACCGATGAGCGCTCTTACGGCCCGAGGCTCGGTAACCGGAGCATGAGGTTCGGCGAAGGCAGAAAAAGAGACCTGGTCGAGAGTTGGATGAACATGGGTCCCGCCGGCCGCGTGGGTCCCTCAGGAAGCTGGCCCTGTCCGCGTTATAACACGTGGCCACGTCGCAGCCCCACGATGTTTTGCCTTTTTCCCGCTTACGGAGACAATCTTAAAAAATAATGATGTCTTACGGCGGAAGCAAACAAAAAAATTATATGGTTTAAATAATTCTCTTTAATTATTAATTAAAAAATTAAATGATAAATTTTAATAATTAACAATTTTAATTATATGGTTGTCTTCAATAATAAATTATTAAATATAATTATCTTTAATCATTATTTAAATAATGTGGTTGATTTCAATAGTTAGTTAACTTAATTATTTCATTGTCTTCAATAATTATAATTATTATTTAAATAATAGGGTTGATTTCAATAGTTAATTAATTTAATTATTTCGTTGTCTGCCATAATTATTAAAATATCTTCAATAATTAATTATTAAATTATTGTGGTGTGGGAATATGGTTTTTGTACTTGGGTTGTATCACATGATGTTGGATAAAAATCCTATTTTTGTTTGTTGTGAGCTTTTCTAATGGTTTTTTCTAATTTAGATTATTTTTTATTTTTGGATTCTTATATTTTATTTAAAATACTATTTAAAAACGGATTCTTATATTTTATTATTTATAAAGTTTAAAAGTACAATGGGATGGGGGCCTTTGGGATCATAGGCTAATGATTGGCTTTTCTTAGCCATGGGAAAAACTGGTGATGTTTATTGTTTAAAATATTAAAATAATAATTTTATTAGGGGACCAAACAAATTAAAAAGTCCTAATGTGAACATTGACAACTTTGAAAATTGACTTTCTGTTCAACACATTAATGATTGGAAGAGAGAATGAATGTTCATTATTTTAATGAGATTTTAATGTCGGTGATACATAAATTAGTGTGTATGATATATTAAGTGTATCATATTGTTACAAAAAAACAATACAAAAGTATTATTAGTCGGTGCTAAAGTGTCAATAAAACTAGTAAAAAGGTGAAGGTCTTAGGTGAAGGCGGTCATCACAACAAGCCTTGTCGTTGTTTTTGAATGGGGCTCGTCACCTCCCCGCTACAGTATAGGGGTGGGGCTCGTCGTTGTCATGTCATTATACTTGGGTTTTGCCTCCTCTAATAAATAATTTCTTTCAGTTCGTTTTAAAGATTTTATTATTGTGAGGACACGAAAAAGATAACGAAGGAAAAAACAAGGCCATGATATGGCAAATCCTGCCGAAGGCTTTGTTTTGTTGTTGTTGCTATTGTATTTGTTGTAGTATTGTGTGAATGCATGGTTGTTATTGCTCGTTGTGCAATGAATGTCATGCGACTGTATGAATTGGAAAGGACAAGTTGCAATTATGCTGGATTGAAATTTAGGGAACTACATCGATGTTGCAGAAACATGTTTGAAAATGAGGGTCCTTGTAATGTAGTGCAATTGGGCAGGGTGTGTTCTGGCACGAGGCTGTTTCTCTTTTGTTGAAGATTGGAGATGTCTTTGGCGAAGTATTGTGTGATTGCATGGTTGCTAGTACTCGTTGTACAATGAAAGCGTTGGTCGTTTGTCGAAGATGGGAAACACTATTGGCGAAGCATTATGCGATAATGCGACTGTTATTTGTTGCAAGGATAAGTTGGAAAGGACAAGTGGCAAGTATGTTGGATTCAAATTTAGGGTACTACATCGATGTTGCAGAAACATGTTCAAAACCGAGGGTCAGAGAGTACAAGGATTAATAAAAGATGTTGTTGATAAATGTTGGTTTTAGTTGTTATAAGGTGCGTACTTAGAAGTAATATGTTGTGCGGGATTGGTTTTAGGATTTGTAAAAAAAATAAAGAGATAGCTTTGTTTACACAATTTTAAATGATTCAAGGGTTTTGAATAGAGATCTATTAAGTCTAAATATGGTATTTGTGATATATATTATTTTTGAAAGTAGCATCATGTTTTGAAAACAATTAACATATAAAGGGATTGTGTGTTAAATTTGGCAAAAATGAATTAGATGTGGATTTGACTATGTATAGGTCGTAGTTATATTTGTTTGAAAGTTACGTAAAAAGAAGATCATTATTGTTTTAATTGCATTATGGATTTTGGGTGATATTTCAGAAGGCTGCGATGGATTAGGTAGATATTAAGGCGGGAGTAATAGTCACACGCTTGTATTGTAATGGGATTTATTGTCATTTACAGAAGGCGGAATGGTGATGACAGGTGTTGGAAGAGGCTAGATACGTGTTATTTTGTGCCGTGTTTTTGGCTGTGCTTTGGAAAACTTGTTTTTTGGTATTATGGCATGGCAATGGCGGAATTGTGGATTTGTGTTTGCAGGGGACGGAAAGAGTATAATCGTAGAGATGAGTTTTTATCTGTCTTTGTGCTTTACCATTGTCTCAATTTAGAGTCAGTAAATAGAAGACATTGAAATTATTTTGTTGTGCAGTTGTATTGTGTTTTTCGCGACTTAGATTGAGTTTGCAGAGAGCATTTAGTTGAAAACGAGGTTAGACTTAATTTCGTATCAATGGCTGGGTAAATTGAAGAAGTTTTGTATTTGTAGTTTGGTTCCTGTTACATATAATTTGTCATGGGCGATGCAGGTAGACGGAGAATACGGTGTTCTGGTTTAGAGATGGATGTGCGGTCAAAAAAGAGTAAGGTGTAAGTAACATAATCTAGTAGCTTAGATGAATAACATTGTTAGTTGATACAGAAATAAGCAATATCAGAATTTTGGAACACCCACTTTTCAGAGAAAGCTTAAAATTCAATTTTTTTGAGTCGTTTTTAGATGTCGTTGCAAGTGTTATCGTAAGGGAAAAGAGATTAGTAAATTTGTTTGTTGTGTTTGTAAGGCATTGATCTTTTTTAGCCTTTACTATTTGCATTTAATTGTGAGCATGT
Source organism: Taxus wallichiana var. yunnanensis (assembly GCA_018340775.1). Lineage (NCBI taxonomy): Eukaryota > Viridiplantae > Streptophyta > Pinopsida > Cupressales > Taxaceae > Taxus > Taxus wallichiana. The sequence continues at coordinate 688,416,074 of CM031243.1, forward strand.
AAAATTTTACTTGGCATTGTAGGAGATGGGAATGTTTGTAAAGCAATATGGCGGTTGCAGTTTTAATGGCAATACATGATAGGTTATGTATCTTAATCAGATGCATGTAATGGTTTGGCAGTGTTTGCAATTAATTTATGCGGATTGTGTTTGCTTAGCTCTGTGAGTGTATTTGGAGGCGTAGATATGTTTTGTTTAAAATGACAGACGGAGGAGGATGATTTTGGGGTTGCGAGTTTAGGATTCGTGTGTATTAGATGAAGAGATTATTATCTAAGAATCTATTGAAATAATTAAAATGTAATTATATCCAAATACAGTAATTTGTGTATTGTTATTCAGGGTTGCAGTATATGGCAGCAGGTGTGTTAATCTGTGTGTTGAGTGCGGGGACGGTGTGGTTCGACAGTGCCCAGATACCGTATTTTTCCACAGTTACACTTGAACATGTAAGTGGGTTGTATCGGATACAGCTGGATACGGTATGTGGGGCATCTGTAGCCGTATCTGTTTTAAAAGTTAAAATAATTAATTTGCAAAAATAAGCCTTGAAAACGCTAAAAACATATCAGAATAGCTGTAGCAATTTTGTAAAATCTGTTTTACCAGTGACAAGAGAAGGACATCGATGTGAATGAGTGTTGATTTACTCTTTTCCTTCAAAATTTGGCATTTGCTTTGCGCTGCACAATTGCCTTTAAACTTGCCAACCGCAAAGAAGTTGGCAATGTATCCAATGTGAACCGCAAAGAACTTGTCAATATATCCAATGTCAACTGCAAAGAACTTGCCGCTTAAAGTGATTCTTTATAAGCAATGTTTGCAGCACCGTTCTCTCAGCAGACAATGGCTGTTGCTTTGTTTTACCTACTCTTTATCTTGTATTTCGATTAGTTATTGTATGCATTAACATTGTGAAAGTTCCACACAAAGAAAGAGTCAAAGAGACAAAACTTGGTCAGAGACAATAACTACTCGGAGTAAAAGATAAAGAGCAGGAAAAAACAAAGTGGTGGCCACCATCTATTGCAAGAATGGTGCTGCACACATTGCAGTGTGCATAGCATAGGTGCTTAGGACGAGAATAGACAAAACCAATACTAAAACTGGATACTAGAAATGCCTTCTCCACAATCTAGTTTCAAAAAAGTCATTCATGGAAAGCATGGTTAGACAAAAAATAAACTGACTAGGTTTATAATTAAATACAAATAGGACGCTACTATGACAAAGCCTCTTTAGTCACCACCAAAGACATGTGCCAAAAGATGTAGCTTCAAACATATTTATGAAATATTTGAACCATGTCTGAATGAATACGTTGTTTGAGATGTCCTTTTCAATGAAATAAAGTATTAGCAATTACCATCGATTTTTGCTTCGTGGTGCTCCCCAACACTGTGCTTGTTGGGTTTTCCATAGATGCGGGATTTGTAACCTATTGCTTGGTATATGCACTGGACATTTTATACAGCGTATTCATTCACACATGGTTCACAAACGCTGCCTAGACAAGCTTCGCCACACTAGTACGCTACTTGTATTTGATTGTACAACTGGTCAGTTTGTTTTTGTCTTACTGTGCTTTCTGTTGATGACTTCTTTCAAACAGCTCGAGCTGCTTCAAACTTAAGGTATTGCAAGGCCAAACAATAGTGGCTGCACTAATGCGATACTTGTATTTAATTATAAAGCTGGTGGCTTTTTTTTCTTGTCTTACCATGCTTTTGCTCAATGACTTTTTTGAAAGTAGAGCATGGAGAAGGCATTTGCAGTGTGCAGTTTTAGTATTGATTTTGTCTATTCTGTTTCTGAGCAGTAGTGGTATGCACTGCAATTTGTGCAACATCATTATGCAGAGATGGTAAGCTTGACACTTTGTTTTTTTGTTGTTCTTTATGTTTTAGTTGGAGTCTTTGAGCAAGATTTGTTTCTTAGACTGTTTGTCTGTGTGGAACTTTCACACTGTTAATTAATACAATAACTAGTAAAAATAAAAGATAAAGAGGAGTCAAAAGAAAGTGGTAGGCACTGTGTAGTGCGAGAATAGTGTTGCAAAGATTGCAGTGTACATAGTGCAGGTGCTCTGAAAAAGAATAAACAAAATCAATAGTAGAACTGAATATGGAACATGCCTTCGCCATGGTCTAGGTTGAAAGAAGCTATTAATCGAAAGCATACTATAATTGACACGTACCAAGAGATGCGCCTTGAAACATATATATGAAGTTTGTGAAACATATTTAAGGAAATGCAATTGGCAGGTTTAAAGGCAAGCCGCATGAGATTTGTGAGCATCTTGGCAGCCTCTGGCAAAACAGGAAGTTTGGAACAGAGCTTTGACCATGGCCGTCAATAAACAAAACTCAGGAGAATAACAGTTGTTATGTGCTGTAAAACTCATTTTTTAAAGACTATGTTCTAAATAGATAGACTATGCACAAGTTTACACAGTTGGTGTTGCAGGATAGGAGGTCTATTTTTTGTCCTGTATTTGTGAGTTTTGTGTAACAGTTGACATGGAAAGTGTTTGCATTTTTGTTTGGTTTTGTTTTTCAGAGTATTCATGTTTTGGTAGCGTGACAAGGCATAGTCGTTGTAGCTGGTTACATAATCTGTTTCAAAGCGAGGCAGTGAACAGTTCATATTAGACATAGAACAAATTTGTAAGATATAGCAAACAGCTGTAGGCGACATAGTAAAAAATAGGTGACAAGAATTAATGTCTTGATATAAAAATAAGAAAGTCAGAGATATTAGATCCTTGTATTCAAATCTTGTGAAAAAGGTGGTATGCTACAGTGAAGTAATAGTTGGATATGTAAGCAAATGGCAGGAAAGTAAAGAGTAATGAAAATAGACAAAAAGAGTTGTATTAATTGTCTGATAGTAACGTAATTACAAAAATGCTAAAACAAAATCAAAGCCTATAATATCTAACAAGTAGGCTAGGCAATTTGTTTGTTGGTATTCACAAAAGCATAGACAATAATAGTTGATTGTTGCCAATTATACGGGGAGCCTGTTATGAAATTTGTTCGTGTATGTGAGTGGCTTGCAAAAATGTTCCAGAAATGAAAGAAGAAAACGAGTATGTTAGACTGGAAACAAAGAATTAAACTAATGTGTAATTAATAGAAGTGGAAAATGTAGATGCTTACCAAAGAAAAGAGGAAGCTATGTTTCTTTGATTGTGGATATTGAGTTGTCAACTGTCAAGGTGAATGTACCTTTGATTTGGAATTGACGGAGAAGAAATACAGTCTTTGAGATGTCTTGTTGATATTCTTCATATTGTGTTTGACAAAGGAGAGGGAAGGCTTTTTGCAGTAATGGCTCTCGCAATGTGTAGTGCAACGAGTCATCTATTGTTTGCAAGGAGCAATGGAGAAAGTGCTTATATTTGTATGGTTTTGATGTATTGCAAGTTACACAAAGTGAAATTTGTTTGGGTCATCCGGATCGGAGTTACGTGAGATGGTCACATTCTACACAGAATGCTTGGAAAGGAGGAAGGTATATGTTCTTTGTGTGAAGTATACCTACAATCTGTACAAGGAAGATGAAGTTGACATAATTGATAGATTTGAATTTGTCAATGGAAGATAATTTAAAAAGAGAAATTGCAATGTACTTGCCTCTCGTGTTTGTGTTTATGAGAGATCAGTAAAAATGTTTTGTAGATTCATCATTTAATGGGTCAATGAAGGATGAATGGCCTGCGCACGCACAATACGCAAACCCCGTATTCCTTGTCGATAAAGTTTTTAAAGAGCAATAGTGGTATGTTGCTGCTGTAATGACATCTCTTATTGTATGATACAATGGAACATGAAAGTTTCCCAAATGTACCTCCAATGACAAAGCGTGGTGCATAGTTAAAATTGAAGGGAATAATGTAATGGAATGTATATAAAAATGAAAGAAGGGAGTGTGTCAATCATTGCTTTTCCATTTTCAAAGTGTCGAGTCTTTAACGTAGAGGGTGAAAAGGTCATTGATGTGGTGGATTCTCAATCAATTGCGGCAAATGACCCAACAGAGAATGTTGCGTTTGAATGAAGAAGCTCTTCTATTGTCATGTCAGGTGTAAGCTTTCATGTTTTACAAACCGTGGGTATGTTTTCCATGGTGGTTGTTGCATTCGTGGACAAAGAACAATTTGCATCTCCTCGTTCGTACTTTGTTTTTTCTTTGACGGTGAAACCCAAGTAACACGCAGCCGAGAGCCGTAGCGGCGACCACAAGTGGATGCAAATTTGTGCACGAAGGTGTTGCTCATGTTCAAAGTGATTGTCATTTGACCATTTTTGTCAACCAAATCAGCATGGAGGATTTCAGCTTTTGAGGGGGAGATGTTGGTTGCATGTGTTGGTCTATAGACAACGAGGATATCACCTTCAAATACAGTTGTAACTTTCCTGCACAAATGTCAAGTATGGAGGATGGTCTTTGTGTTCTTAGTTTTGACTGCATTTTCAATGGTGTTAGGATGCTTTTATTGAAAGAATAAGTGTCATAATAAATGAATAATGAGAAGAAAGTAAAGAAACATTAGAAAAAGATTACCGTTTAGAGGATTCTTGCAAAATATATCGTTCTTTGCCAATGTCCTTGTTCTTGGAGGTGTGTTCCATGTCTTTGTTGTTGTAACTATCTGCAAAGCATTCAAATATGTAAATGGTTGTTGTAGAGCGCAAATGAAAAGGAAAGAAAAGAATGAAGAAACTAGATATTTGTTTTCCTGATTCAATAGAACAGTGTGTATGCACTTACAATTGTGCAGTGTTGTTGTTGGTGTTTTTGAAGAGAGCAAAAATTGCTGGGTGGTCAGTCCAATAAGCAAATCTTTCGAATGTATTACAGGTTTCAAGGATTGTGTTTGACCATATATGGTCGATCATGTTTTTAGTGAAGACACTTGAATGTTGTATATGGAAACTGAAATTGTTTTTTTGCATAAATGCTAAAAGCATTGTTGTTTTCCTATTTTTGTTTTGCATGTCGATGTTGAAGTCTCCAAAAATGTAGGCGGGAATGCTTAAATCAAGGGATCGGAACACATTGTCGAGAACAACGAAAATGTTTTCCAGATTTGCATTTGGCACACACGTAGACATTCGACAATAGATATGCATTGGTGTGCAGTGAATATCTTTGCAAGTAGTGACTCTACATGTGCATCGTGAAAGCAATGCTTTCTACAAAAGGTATATTGTTTTGCAATAAAATTGCTAGACCATGGACATGGTGTGCGGATAAGCATTGGTATCCGTCTAGGTAGTCAATTACAATGGGGGAAGCAATGTGAGTTTCTTGTAAACGAGAGAATGTGAGATTGCATTAATTCATGGTCATGTAGAATGGCCTCTCTATGAGCATGAAGACTTTGGGTATTTATGAAGCAATCATAATACACAAAGAAATATCACCATGGACAATTCATGCTAAATATTCCATTTAGCTTCATTTTGTGATCGCTCCATTTTCGTGATGATTGTTTGTTTGACGTTGAATTTTTTTTTTAAGTAAGCGGGGGACAAAGCAAGTAAAGGCTGGAAATGGTTCTGACTCGCGATAGAGCAGTATATGCCAATCCATGGGACGACACGCCAAGGGGACTGAAAGCAAGTCGTTCAAGTGTGAGGCCTTGTGCTCTGTGGATTGTGCGTGCTGAACAAAGCTGCACAGGGAATTGCTTTCTTATTTCGATTGGTGTCTTCAATGATGTTCTATGCAAGGGTCTAGCAACTCGAACAATAGGAGTCCAATCTAGTTCTGTTGCCATTGTTGTCAATTACGGATGTTTTGATCTTTGTTGTTTTCCAATACAAGGATCATTGAATTTTATCCATACTGCATCAAAGCCATTTGTTGTTGTATATGTTTTGAAAACTCCATCAGAACCATTGACCAATCCGTCTTGGATGTCGTAGTTCCCTGCGAAAAGTTCAATCAGGATGTTGACTTTCAGTTCTATATGTTGTGGCAATTCCACAGTTTTAGAGTAGCTTTCCATTTGTTCTAGTGTTGTATCTTGTTCATCGATAGAGTCAATGACAATTTTGCAGCCTGGAGCAAGTGCAAGCATTTTTTTATTATGTTGGAGAACATCTATGTTTTTGTAGAAAAGGAATGGAAGTGTTGGATCAACTGGGATTGGCCGAATACAAGTATGGTTGAGGTATGCAAGGTCAGAGTCTAAATGTTGTCCAATGCGAATTTTGTTCAGGACAGAGACAAAGGCAACATCTTTCTGACACATTGTTTCAGTCAATTCATATATTTTGACATGTGTATTCCAGAAGTCATAGGCAATCAATTCTCTAGAAATTTTGGGGTTTTTAAACACAAGACAGTCATTGATTGGTTGTGCTTGGTAGAAGTCTCTGCAGAAGATCATGTCAATCCCTCCAAACCAAGTTGTGGGCATGTGTTTTATTTGACGTAGTCGCTGGTCTATGAAGTATAGAAGTTGACCTCCGACCAAGGATATTTCGTCTATCAGAGCAAGTTGTAATTGTTGGTAGTGCTTTGCCAAGCAATCCAATCGTTCATTGCTTAATGTGCGTAGTTCAGATCGATTGAAAGGCAAGAGGAAAGAAGAATGGAGTGTTATTCCACTTTCGCATTGTAGCAGCAGCTTTTCCGTGAATGCCAAGATCAAGCCTTTGATTTTCAAGGGGTCGCTATGCATGGAGCTATCGTAAATACGAGCCAATGTTTCAAATATCAATTTTGCAACAAATGTTTTACCTGTTCCAGCACCTCCTGTGAGAAAAAGGTAGATAGGAATTGATGGGTCTTTATTTTTCTTAAAGCAGATGTCTTTCAAAATGGCTTGTTGTTTCTTATTGAGAAGTTGCATTTGTTTGAAATATGTTATGTTGTCTTGGATGGTAGGGTGTTTTGCTAGTTGAAATTGTTTCTTTGCAATGTCTGAATGTTGATGTCGATTGTGGAAAGGTAAATCATGTTGTATGTCATAGTCTTCAAAGGGGGTTGTTTATGTGTAGTTATGTTTGTCATTTTCTCAGAGGATTCGAGAGACAATTGCACATCGTGAATTGCTATGTCCATGTCACCCCATTTGTTGTTAGTAGTGTAACGGTATTTGGATTCATTGGAATGGATAGTGTGTTTGTGAAATGCATATGCATCTTTCCAAGTTGCAAATTTGTTTTTTAGGCTGTGTTCATTTTCTGTAAAAGGGATGTAAAGCAAAAGCTTTTCACGGCAATAGTTGTCTATGTCAAGATATTTGCTATAGTTGTGATCCGATGATCGGTGGCTTGTTTCGAGGTTTTTTATTTTTGCTGCCATTGTGAATGGAAACAAAGTCAGCTAAGCAAATGGAATGCAAAGAATGAGGTCGTGTAATGTAGTGGTCTATGATAGAGCGGCACATGATGTTTGTTGATTCATCTGGTTCTTGCTGAAGTACACTTTGAGGTTTTAGAATGAATGTGCGCTCTTCGGGATTTGAAGTGTTTATGAAAACACATTTTCGTGATGTATTGTTTAAAGGGATGGAAAGAACTATGTGGACTGCTTGTTGTGCAGACATTTGGTGGGTATTTAGCATTGCATTTGCCTAGGCTTCGTATCATTTGAATAGCATCGAGGTGCATCTTTTGGTGCTTATACGAATTCGCGAATGCTTTTGTCATTGTTCGATCAATCTTGGTCATGTAGGAGCAGCAATATATCCGCCGCCGCATAAGCATTCAAAGACACATATTGAGCATCGGTATTTGCTTGCCAAACCATCGGCATTTTCTTAGAGAAGCTATTATTCCATGCTTGAAAGCTGGTTTTCTTTTGAGCAGCAATGTTGGTTGTTTGAGTGTTGATTGTATTGCTTGTATGTATGTTATTTCGTCAAGACCTAGTTCATGGAGGAACATTTCATGTGTTATGCAAGTATCGTATCGTTTTCTCTCGAGAACAAAGAAAATTGAATGTGCAATTGCAATAGTAGATTCTGTTGGTTGCTCTACGAGTTCAAGTATTTTTTGCATGACAAGCCATTGGAGGCTAGGGAAATCAGATCTCGCACTTGGATTGTTTTTTTCTGCAGCTTTGTGTGTGGTGATGGCATTGCAATTGAGCAATATGTTCAGGGAACGAGCTAGTGTCACATGTAATGTATTGGTCAACGTACGACTCTATAATGTCATTGGCATCATTTCCAAAGACCAAAGTGCATTTTTGTCAGATCACCAATGGCTATGAGCATTTCCCCTATTTTGGAATTTCGTGACCCAAAAGAAATCTTCTATATGGCCAAAGAAGGATTTTTCTTTGCAAAGTAATTGTCTTAATGCATGAGTCTATGTTTATAGTAACGAGTGCATGTAACGAGGATCGTTTTTAACAAGAAAGTTAGAGTTGTTGCAATTTGAACGTGTTGGCTTTTGTAAAGGGACATTGTTCTGATATTGGGTGTATAAATTATTGAGGGCCTCGGTTAGTGGCTGCCAACAATGCTCTGCACTTGAGAATGTTGCAAAGAAAGTAGGCGGGCCGAGTTGTCGAATCATTGCAAAAAGGTTTTTTCTTGTTTGTTGCATATAGTCTGGGGAAATGCGTATTTTTTTGAAATCGATGTATCCGATGTTAGATCTTAAGATGTTTTCTAGGTTCAGTTTGTATTTAACGTCTTTGGCAAATAGTGTTCGACCTTTTAATTGGCCCTTTCTGATTCTAAGCCATATCGAACGAGCATTCGACTTGGTCAATTAGTATTTTTATTGCTTTGAAAAATATATTTGTTATGTGATAAGAAAATCTACGATCTGAGTGCATTAACTCCCATTGTGCTATTTTTTGATATGCGATTGTTTTTGTTGTTGTTTCATTTCGAGGTTTCCCAAAAAACAAAGTTGGGAAATTCATCTCTTCTGAGAATTTGTCTTGAAAAATACCCAATGGTGTAAAGCCTTCTGCAGGAGCAACATTTATGATCTTGTCTTTAAGGTAGTGGATAGTTGAGGAGTCAGTGAAACCATGAATTAGTGTGTCATGTGCATTGTCATTATCGATGTCATCATCGGATGAGCTGTTTTCGGAGGAGATATGTTCATGTTCTTCATTGTTAATTGTTTCAAAGTTGAGTGTTGTAGACAGTGTTTGATCCCAGTCATGGTTTAGTTTGATTTTATGCATAAGATATAATGTTGTTGCACATAATTGTTTAAGAGCTGCCATAGTGATTATGGGGCGCACATTACCTGAATGATATGCTTTTGTGTATTCAAGGCATCGTTTAAGCGCGACAAGAATTGTTTTGTTTCTTACGGGTATCTGGCAATGCTTGTTGGATTATGTCAATATTTGTTGGAACATTTATTATTGCTCCCTTTAACGTGTATTGGGGACGTTTATGGCTTTGGCATCGTATCTGACCAAATGCAAGTCATAGAGACATGAGTCTCTCTTTAAGTTCAGAAAGCATTGCCACGGTGGAAGCATCGAGAATCGATTCAATTGGGCCGAGGGCATATCAATCTTGGCAACTTGGCATTTAACAAGCTTGTTGAACATGGTCGACAAATTGTATTGGATTTTGGCATTGTTTTTGTTGATGTCGATTGAGCATATGTTTTTTAGTTGAATTCATAAAATATGTTAGATTGTTCTTGAAGTGGAGTTGGTTACAAATACCGCATGTATGGATTGGTGTGTCATTTGTTAGGGCATGAAACGGCAATGAATTGTGCGAGTTGCTTGTTTGTTGTGTATGTTTACGCATAATTGTTTTTAGCTTTCGCAAGGACAATTTCGGCATTGCCAAGTTGCATTGTTTTATGGCGGTGGCATTTACGATTCAGAAAGAGTCTTTTGCTTTTCGGTTGACTCTTTCGGTGGAGACAATGTCATCTCATTGCGAGTCTTAAGCAATGTGGACATATATTAGTCATTTTTTGGCATTGAAGAAATTGGCACATGAATCGCCTTTGAGTAGCAGGGAATGTATAACATTGGGATCTGTTATAACTTTGTTATGTGTCTATTTGCGTATATCTTTTTTTATCGAAAGCGAAGTGAAAATTTCAACGGTTCCTCGTTCGGTTGTGCGTAGTGGTTTGCGCATTTATTTGCATGGAAGTTATGCTTTGAGTTTCGTATGCATGTGGACAGTCATATATTCCGATGTATAAATGGCATCGAGTATTGGAACATAGCGAGAGTTTGTAACCAATAGTTCAGTAATGGAAACATGGTTCGGGAAGCGAAAATCGGATGAGATTGTATGCTTTTCCAAGTCGTGCATTGCCAGAATAAATGTTACAAACTTGGAAAGGATGCGAGTCCCACAATTGAATATTTATTTTAAAAAGTAGGCATAACCAATGAATAATGAAGTCGTCTGTGTGTATATTGTTGTGGTCATGGAAAGTGGCTATGTTTATCACAAGGCCTTGCCATGTGCCAATGTGCGGTATGTTTGTTATGGGGTTCTGATGAAGCCAGGTATGGAGGAAGTGAAGAGTTGTATGATCTTGTCGAAGAATAGAACTACAAAAAGCCTGAGCAAGATACGCATGCAGTGCAACGAGGGTCAAATTCATTGTTGCGAATGCGGCAAAAACAACTGAAAAGGCTATCAGCATTGATATTGTCATTTGTCTCTAGCCTAACAAGGCATAGTTGCTGTAGTTGATTGGATAAAATCCTCCAAAGCATTTCTACAGAATTTTGACGGGACATTAGATGAGCATTGTTTGTTGGTTCAGGGCAAGGCACATTTTTTTTCCAGAATAAGGGTTCATAATGGCCACTAAGAGGGTTGGAATCATGGAAAAGAATACAATATGGTAGTGTCTGACTATTTGGGATGAATTGGAGATAATTTCTGCCTCTTGTTGCAGACCAAACCCATATTGGCAAGTTCAGCCATTTGGAAAGCCATTTTATGCAAAAGATGTCGCCCCATAGGCCTTTTCAAGAGTGGCTCAAGTGAGTACACTGCAGACAGTTTCATGCGATGTAAATATGTTTCCCAGCTATGAACACCATGCATAAGAAAAAGGATTTCAGGATCTAGTTCTAACTGTAGAGAAGCCAATGCTACAGGATCGGAGGCAGAGAGCAAATCTTGGAAGTGTTCAATGGCACCGCTTCTAAGTTCAAGCGATGTGTATCGAAAATGAAGAAGCGATTACAAAGGAATCAAAGCAAGCAACATCACCGACTCCGTACTTGAAAGCATAGTCTCGGAAAAGGTTGAACCTATACAAGACATTGTCTATGCTTTGTACGATGTTGTTTGACAATGTATATTGCTCAACGTCGATAATCGTGGTAGGCATGGATGTTCTTTTGCATTCGGTTTGTTCTTTTTCTATTTAAAAAAAAACTTTTCTGAGCAGAATATAGAAAAGAAGAGTAATGTTTATACCTTTTGCAATGGAGCAGGAGCAATTCAAACAAATAGCAATGAAATGTCTTTGGTTGTGTGATTTTGCTTTTGTCACTTAATCTGAAATGCACACAACACATGTTATGCATTTTTAGTGAATGTTCTGAAACCAAAGTACAGACAAAAAGAATCTTTGTACATACAATAAAGCAAGTTCGTGCAATGAAATACACAAGAAAAAGCACCAATTATAGCGAGAGCCATGTAGAATCATCAAAATCTATATTGTGCTCCATGCAAATACACAAGCAATGTAGAGAAAACATGTATTTCAATCAACTCAGCAGAGCGTTGAAAATAGGAAGAAGAAATTACAATAGTTATAACAGCATATTCGAATGCTGAAAGCAAAGGACCCAGAAGCTTTCATTTAAAAATGTTGTAAGGCATGTGCTTTGGAGCATAGCATGAAATTAGTTAAGCAGAAACGTTTTTTGCAGATGCCCATTTTTGGAAAACTGATCTCGAGCATGAAACAGATCTGTCTACTCATCCAGTCAAGGCTAAATGCAACAATGGCCTTAGCACAAGCTAAGAAAGTTGCACAAACGCTAAAATGTTTCAAAGGCATTTTGACAAGTGATTGGAGTCAGCCAGAAACATTCGCGATGCAAATTAATCGATTATGCAATGCAGCAAGAATGTTTAAGCAATTGTTCATTTGTTTGGCCAGTCTTATTTTAGATATTTATAAGAGACTTTTTGACTCTTAGAAGGTTTCAAATGAGTATGCGTAGATTGTATTTTGGTGAGGAGAGAAAGTGAAATAAGAAACTGTAATAATCTTGAAAAGTAACTTGTATCTTGCAACGAGGTAGAAGAAAATTGAATTTTATCAAATGTAGAGTGCATAAAGAGCAAAAAACACTGTTGTAGTGGTGTCCAAATGAATAGAATGCAAATGTTAAGTAATAGAAGTTGCAAAAATTCATGGTTTCCTTCTATCATATAGATCCAATGTAGAAGATGCTCATCAATGTTGCGTTGTTTGGCTTCAAACGTGGCAATTGCATCTCCTTAAATGTGTTTCGCAAATTCCATAAATATGTTTGAAGGCGTATCTCTTGGTATGTGTCAAGCTTACCATGCTTTTGATTAGTGACTTCTTTGAAACCAGAGCATGGAGAAGACATCTTCACTATTCAGTTTCAGTTTTGATTTTGTTTATTCTGATTTAGAGCACCTGTGCTATGTACACTGCAATGTTCAGAGCATCGTTTATTCTCGATTCTTTTATTTTGAGTAGTTATTGTATTCATTAACATTGCAAAAGTTCCACACACAGAGAAAGAGTGAAATAGACAAAAACCCTTTCAGAGACAAAAGCAAAATAGTAGGAAAAGCAATTCGACATTGTTAATCAATACAAGAACTACTCAAAATAAAAGATAAAAAGTAGATAAAACAAAGCGGTAGCCATGATGTACAAAATCAATACTAAAATCTGTATACCGAAGATGGCTTTTCCATGGTCTAGTTTGAAAGAAGTCATCAATGGAAAGCATAGCAAGACAAAAATAAACTGACCAGTTGTACAATCAAATATGAGCAGCGTACTAGTGTAGCGAAGCTTGTCTAGGTAGTGTTTGTGAAACATGTGTGAATGAATATGCTGTATAAGATCGGCTTCTTAATTAAATAATTTATCACAGGGTTTTATGCGTAGACATAGTAAAAGAAACAAATTTTTGTACGAAAGAGACAAAATATAGCCCTTTGAAATGGAAATGGTTGCAGGTTTAATGATCTTTACAATGTCATTTTCAAAGATACCATATGTCTGGTGCATATATCAAGCAACAGGTTACAAATCTTGCATGAATGGAAAACCGATTAAGCACAGTGTTGAGGAGATCACCATGAAGCGAAAATCGATGGTAATTGCCAATACTTTATTTAATTGAAAAGGACATCTTAGACAATGTATTCATTCAGACATGGTTCAAATATTTCATAAATATGTTTGAAGCTACATCTTTTGGCACATGTCTTTAGTCTTGACTAAAGAGGCTTTATTACAAGAAAGCATGCTATTTGTATTTAATTATAAACCTGGTCAGTTTATTTTTTGTCTAACCATGCTTTCCATGAATGAATTTTTGAAACTAGAGCATGGGGATGGCATTTCCAGTATCCAGTTTTAGTATTGATTTTGTCTATTCTCGCATCAAAGCACTGCGTGTTAGGAAATAAGGGATAAAATATGCGAAATAATCCCTCACAATCGCAACAAGAGAACCTAATAGGCGTAAATTATTACAGATCTCAAATAAAATTGCAGAATAAAATAACACAACACAAAGAGACAGATTTAACGTGGTTCACCCAATTTGGGCTATGTCCACCAAGAATCACTTGCTCATATTTTATTACAAGCCACCGCTCTCTCAATACAATACTCAGATCTGTTTAGAGCTATGCTCAACAAACTCTACAGAATTCACAGTCAAATTGAAAACACATCTCGTAATACATTTGCTTGTACATCTATCATATGCATAAGACCATATAAATAGACAATCGCTGCTTAAGCAGTTTTACAAAACCGTGGTATCAAAACCATGGGCAAAACCCGTCCCATAAACCTATGGATCAAAAAAATCACCCATATGAGAAAAGCATGTTTCGATATTTTGGGTGCAATTTTTCGAGGCCAAAAATTTTACGCCTAATTTTTTTTTTTTTCGGGGTGCGCCCCGAATCCCGTCGAGGATACATGAAAAGTGTACAAGTACTCTTAGTGTATACAGTCTTCAACACTTTCGCACATAAAAACAGGCTCCACAACCTAACACTCTTTGCGCTATGCAGATCGCAATGTGTGCAAGTACCATTCTTAATGATGATCTTTGGCCACCACTTTGTTTTTTCTGCTCTTTATCTTTTACTCCAAGTAGTTATTGCCTCTGACCAAGTTTTGTCTCTGTGACTCTTTCTTTGTGTTGAACTCTTACAATGTTAATGAATACAATAACTAGTCAAAATAAAAGATAAAAGAGTAGGTAAAACAAAGTGACAACCATTGCATTCATCATGCGAGAACGGTGCCGCAAACATTGCAAAGTTGTACATAAGACAAGTGCTTTGCATGAAAATAAACAAAATCAATACTGGAAGTGGATAGTGAAGATGTCTTTTTCATGGTCTAGTCTAAAAGAAGCCATTAATTAAAACCATGGCAAGACTGACACATACGAAGAGATGCGCCTTCAAACATACTTATGAAATTTGTGAAACACATTTAAGGAGATGCAATTGGCAAGTTTAAAGGCAAATAACATAACAATTATGAGCATCTTATGCATTACATCTATATGGTAGACGACAACCATGAATTTTATCAATACTTGTTGGCTTAGTTGTTCACTATCCAGATCCAGTTTTGATTTTGTTTGTTCTGTTTTATGTCGAGTAGTTATTCTATTGATGAACAGTGCCAAAGTTCGATGCAGAGAAAAAGTGAAATAGACAAATCTTGGTCAGAGACAAAAGCGGTACAACAGCAAAAGCAGCTTTGACAGTGTTAATCAATACAAGAACTACTCGAAATGAAAGGTAAAGAACAGGAAAAACAAAGCAGTAGCCATGATGTACAAAAGCGACACTGAAACTAGATACTGAAGATGCCTTCTTCATGGTCTACTTTCGTAGAAGTCACTAATGGAAGTCATTGTAAGACAAAAATAAAGTGACCAGGTTTACAATCAAATTCAAGGAGGGCACAAGTGGAGCGAAGCTTGTCGGCGTAGCATTTGTGAAACATGTCTGAATGACCATGGTTCAAAGGCAAGCTGAAAGCGGGCTTGTTGAAGCAACTCAAAACAGATTTAAGCAAATCAAGAATTCTGTGGTTCATATGTGTGCCAAATGTGCAAGCACAGTGAAGGTGCGTGAACTATTTGATAAAATGTCAATATATCCAATGTCAACTGCAAAGAACTTGCCGCTTAAAGCGATTCTTTAACACTATCGTTTGCATCTCATGAGCACAAGTTTCTCGATACAGAAAGCGAAGTATCTCAGCTGAAGAAATGTTTCTTTATAAGCTTAAGATTGATAGAAAGTAGCTCAAATCTGATATGTTTTCAGAACTCATTTTGTTAAAGAATCACTTTAAGTAGCAAATCATTTTCAATTCGCGATCAATATATTCACATTTTATGAAACAGGTCACGTACCTTCACTATGCTTGCTGACATTGATAACTTGTTGCGCAGAGTTTTTCCTTGCTTGTTGTTCTTCATTCACTCTAGTATATATTTATTTATAATGCATTCACTATAAGCTTAAGATTGATTGAACGAATGAATATAAAACTCGTTACACATTTAAGCAGATGCAATTGGCAGGTTAAAAGCCAAACAACACAACATTTACAAGCATCTTGTGCATTGCATCTATACGATACAAGAGAACCATGATTTGTATCAATACTTGTTGGCTTAGCTCTTCAGTATCCAGATCCAGCCTTGATTTTGTTTGTTCTGTTTTATGTCGAGTAGTTATTCTATTGATCAACAATGTCAAAGTTCAATGCAAAGAAAGAGTGAAAAAGACAAATCTTGTTCAGAGACAAAAGTGGAACAGCAGCAAAAGCAGCTCTGACAGTGTTAATCAATACAAGAACTACTGAAAAATAAAAGATAAAGAGCAGCAAAAACAAAGTGGTAGCCATGATGTGCAAAATCAATATTAAAACTGCAAACTGAAGATGTCTTTTTCATGGTCTAGTTTCATAGAAGCCATAAATGGAAAGCATGGTAAGACAAAAAAAAAGTGACCAGGTTTACAATCAAATTCAAGCAGGGCACTACTGCGGCGAAGCTTCTCTATGCAGCATTTGTGAACGATGTCTGAATGAATACGCTATCTAAGATGCGGTTCTTAATTAAATAAATTATCAGAGGGTTCGATGCACAGAAAGAGTGAAAGAAACAATTTTTTTGTGAAAGACACAGAATATAGGCTCCTCAAATGCAAATGATTGCAGGTTTAATGATCTTTACAATTTCATGTGCATCACAATGGTTCAAAGGCAAGGTGAAAGCGTGTTTGCCGAAGCAACTAGGAACACATTTAAGCAAATAGAGTTTTGCGTTGCTCATATGTGTGCCATATGTCGAAGCATAGTCAACGTGCGTAAACTATTCGATAAAATGTAAATATATCCAGTGTCAAGTGCAAATAACTCTTGCTTAAAGCGTTTTTTTAACAATATTGTATGCACATGTGCTGCACAAGTTTTGATAGAGAAAGCAAAGTATCCAAGGTGAAGAAATGTTTTTTACAAGCTTAAGATTCGATGAATGTAGCTCAAATATGATATGTTTTTGAGAACTCATTTTGTTAAAGAATCACTTTAAGCAAGAAATCATTTTCAGTTCGCGCTCGATATGCTTACATTTTATCAACTAGGCAACGTACCTTCACTATGCTTCCACACGTGGTATACATAAGAAGCAGGGAATTCTTATACATGACATTCAAGAAATGTTATTTTTCCGCCTTTAAACCTGCCAATTGCATTTCCTTAAATGTGTTTCAAGTTGCTTGAGCAAATGCAGTTTGACCTTGTCTTGGAATTGTGGCAATGAAAATGACATCATCAACTTGATGTGCACAGTTTTTCCTTATCTGTTGTTGTTGATTCGCTTCAGTTTATATTTATTTATAGGGCATTCACTATAAGCCTAAGATCGATTGAACAAATGAATATAAAACTGTTACAACATTTTAGATACTTGTAAAAGTCTTTGTGACTGTGACAAATGTATTCATTCAGACATGGTTCAAAAATTTCATAAATATGCTAGAAGGTACATCTCTTGGCATATGTCTCTGGTGCTGACTAAAGACGCTTCGTTACACTAGTATCCTACTTGTATTTAATTATAAATCTGGGCAGTTTATTTTTTGTCCAACCATGCTTTCCATTAATGAATTTTTTGAAAATAGACCATGGACAAGGCATCTTCAGTATGCAGTTATAGTATCGATTTTGTCTATTCTGCTTCTGAGCACCTCCGCTACGCACACTGCAACATGTGCAGCACCATTCTTGCAGTAGACGGTGGCCACCATTTCATTTTTGCCTGCTGTTTATCTTTCACTTGGAGTAGTTATTGTCTCCGAGCAAGATTTGTCTCTTTGACTGTTTCCTTGTGTCGAACTTTCACAGTGTTAATCAATACAATAACTACTCGAAGTAAAAGATAAACAGCAGGCAAAAACAAAGTTTTCTGTATTTCCATTTTGTTCAGAGGGCTTTCATTGAATCTATTGGTTGCAAAAGATATTATCGATGTCATATGCTATTCTGGAGCTGTGTTTTGATGGAAAAACCATATATATATCTACTTTATTTACATACACAACTGTTATGAGCTGTTGCGCCCGCGACTTTATTTTGCTAAAGTCTGAGAACTCTTTTTTGTCTGATCCAAGATAAAATGATGAACATTAATACTAGTCTTTGTCTGTTATATCTCAGTCAATCAGTTCTGAACCTAACACTGGTTTTCATTTATGCTCAATATTAGCAAGGAACGGAATAAAATTTTTCAAGAAAGAGCACCAACGTTTGTGTTTTTTCCCATATATTTGTGTGTAGACGTTTGTTCCAATCTGACAAGATCCCTGACTATAGATCATTAGTAGATGATCTCAGAGATACCCAAGTATATATTTTTCCCTCATGTGGGGCTTACCAGTTACTGGCTGTTGTCAATTTTGATTTTGTGTACAGAGAAAAAATGTTGCCAACGACCAATAAAATGTTGCCAGAATAAAAGAATCAAAACCTAAAACTATAGTCCAACGTCATTTAAATACACATGTCACAATACGATCGAAAGCAATGCAAATGTTTAATCGGTAAAGTGAAGACAATTTCCATGCCTTCGGCAGCATAATAAACCACCCAAAAAATTTTATCGCATGAACAGTTTTCAATTGAAGTTTGAATTAATAAGCAAAAACACGGTTAAAGCACATGCGTTTTGGCCTTTGAAATTGTCCAGGTATTTCCGCTGCAGATCTATTTAAGGCACTGCATATGTTTTCCATTACAACTACTCCTCGATCTGCCAACTAATATTTTTATTTTGGGTTATAATCACATTGCTTTTGGTGGATTTATTGTTGTTCTGTATTTTAACAATGGAGCTGGACAAGAGATGCGTGGTAGGCAAGAGGCCTCGTTATGACTGTCTTCTCTTCGGTGGGTATAAGAAAAATACAATCTTTGTTTTGGAAAACCAATACCCACTTTGAAGTGTGTTTTGTAGCCATTTTTCTAGACAATTTCTGATTTGGTTCGTGTTTTCTTTAAAGATCTTGATGATACATTATACCCATTAAGTTCACGACTCACTGCAGCATGCACCAAGAATATTGGAGCTAATGTCGGGGCTGAAAAATTCATTGGTAACTGCATTTTATGATATACGTTTCATAATTTATTATTCCTCTTCAGAAGTTGTGATGATTTCTTGCTCTATTTTTTTGGTTTCTTTTCAATGAAATGATGAAGTCTGAATTGTGGGTATGACAGATTATGCGGTTAAGAGACTTGGAGTTGACAGGAACAAAGTCACAGAGTTTTGTAGAGAACTGTACAAGAAATATGGAACAACCATGGCGGGACTCAGGGTTGGTATTCATTCCCTTTCTTTTAATGAAATTTAATAATGCACCTGATTTTTATTGATGATAAGAATACGGAAATGTAGGATTGAGTGTCATAGACGACCAGAAAACTTGCTCTTGTAAGCATTGGAACAACTTAAGTATGAAATCCCCAGCAAATTTTAGCACTGGGGAACTTCTCATAAGTGACAGGAGACACAGATTTGCATTATTATAGTTCTAGCGAATAGATTAACTATGAACTTGAAATTTTCAGGAACTATTGTTTATCTTTTACTTGGAGTAGTTATTGTCTCGAGCAAGATTTGTCTCTTTGACTGTTTCCTTGCGTCGAACTTTCACAGTGTCAATCAATACAATAACCACTCGAACTAAAAGATAAACAACAGGCAAAAACATGAAAACACAGAGCTTAAATCACCTTGCCATGAAAACTTACCTTGCTCTTCAGAGTCCTTCACCTCCTGGCGGGCAGATGAAAATGAGAAATTACACAGCGTGTAAGAAACAAACATGCGTTTCCCTCGAGCCACTCAAAACTGTCAAAAGCGACATAATCTGTACATCACAATCAATGCATTAATGTTTCATAACTGCTACGTTTTTCACTCAACAACAGCACATAAAGCCAACGACCAATAAAATGTTCAGCTTAAAAAAAAAATCAAAACCTAAAACTATAGTCCACCTCATTTAAATACACATGTCACAATACGATTGAAAACAATGCAAATGTTTAATTAGTAAAGTGAAGACAATATCCATGCCTTCGCAAGATAATAAATGCATAGAAATTATTATTATTGGTTGGGAGCCTATTCATATCGAGGACCTTCTAGATTGCGGCAGTGAGACGAGCCTAATAACGAGACCCTTTGTCTTCTACTCTTTTTGTGGTTGTTGCATAAGTTTCATATGTTTTTGGTATGAGTATTGATTTTGTAATTTGTGTGTAGCCTTGAGACTCGTGTGATTTTGCTTTCAATTCCTATGCCTTTAGATTGGTTTGACACTCGTGGCGTGCTCCCAAACAACTAGCTTTTTGTGAATAGTTGTACCATTTTATTTTTAGTAATATAGTCGTTATTTCACACACACACACACACACACAAATTAGGGATTAAAAATGTAAAATATTATTTTCATTTACTTTTACATGAATATAACAAAAGTGTAATGTGACTAGTCTTATCATAGTATGAAGAAAAGATAACTGAAGATTAATAAAATGGATACATGTAAGTACCAAAAAAAAATTGTATATCGAATACAATGTAGAGTTTTTTAAGATGAAACAATATACTATAGTCGTAGTCTCATAGACGTTGCTACATGAAAATATGCATGATAAGGAGACATTAAATTGTTTTATGCACGATATATAATCTTTGTCATTAGAGGTGGTCTCATGCAAAATAAGTTAATTTACTAGCAAATGTCCTAGAGGGTGCATTAGAGACGCAGATAGGCATGGCAGTCAAGGGTCGTGGTTACAGGTGAATGGAGATGGGAGACATGAGAGGGTTGGGGTATGCAACTATATAACCAAGAACATTCAACTCATATACTACAAACAACAATAATACGTGTGTGAAAAGCACGAAAACACACACATACCAGATGGAAATGTGCAAAAATGCAAGGGAGAAACCATAATTGAAAACATGACATGCATCTATGGGGAACATTGTTGGGATTCTTATAGGATTAACCAAATAAATCACGACAAATCAAAATCATATAAAAGGTTCTTGAAGCTTTGACTCTCACATACTAATGTGTTAAAGAAAGTTCATAACAAAAGGTCAATGGTAAATTTCATTTGTGATAGATAGAAGATAACGATGACTTCCAAATTACACGCAACCACACATGAAATTACCATAACCCGCAATCACTTGATACACGTGACATATACATAGTTGGCAAGGGATTTACGATCATAAGGATAAAACCTTTTAAAGGAATTGTAATCCATTTTATTTTATTTTTGAAATACCTATTCTTAGTGATTTTTCTTCTCATTTAGAAAATGTCAAATGTACAAATTGTAGTAAGAACAAAATCACACACTTTAGACATTATTTAGTCTCGGTCTCATACTACTATTCATATGGTTTTTGAGTGAAGAAAGTACTAATTAACCCCGTCTTTTGGCCATTTTACTTTGCTTTCTGTCGTTACTTCCGACCTCTCACACATGCATGCCCAATTTATTTCTGTCATTCCATGTTACTTTTCATTTGATTTGGGGTGCCAGTGCTAGTACTAGGGCACCGACATGCGCCCGGTCTTAGTTGGGGTGCTCTTGATCCTCTTTCCACTTTCCCACCACTTTTTGGGCACTTTCTAGCCATTTAAACATTTCATATTTCTTATGGTTGGCCTTTTTGGGGTTAATTACAAAATTAGAACAAGAGAACCATATAAATATAAAGTTATGTGACCATAATGAGGGACCAAACACTAGTCACTACTATCATCACCTAAGGTTGCATCCATCAAAGGCTCTATTTGCATCCATCTAGCTCCATCACAAGGCACAAGGTTAGTTCATCTACATCACACAAGCATAGGAGGGAAGTTTATTCTATTCCATCCACCATTCTATTACATTTTCTACACATAGTTATTGCTCGCTACTTTCACAAAGTGTGACTGGCACAAGAGCACCTAGGGCATGATTGCACACACTTGCACATAGAACTACATCGGGTCTGAGATGTAGTGCAACGCTCAGTTAGTAAGTCCACCATTGTGGCAGCTGAGGTCAGTCTAACCCCTTCATATGCATCTTTATTTTTTAGGGTTTGATGTTTGTCTTGGGTCTTTGCAGGTCTCTTTGTCATCGTTGATTACCAGTGACATACAACGTAGTGCAACGAAGTTAGTGTGACACCGTGATATCCTCTTCTCATTCGAAGACCTTTGGCCTATTTTGTCAACCCGATGGCTAAAGGAAAAATATAAGGTTGACTTAAGTTATATTTAATTATTATAAAGTGTCATTAAAAAAAGAAAAAAATATATAGAGCACTTATAATAATTTATATGACTTAATAATTATTAAAACTAGGATGGAAAAGGCCCAAATATAAATTGTTATCCATCCTAGGTGAAAAGGTGACTTGCCTTAGAAAGGGGAATGGGAACATAGAAAGGATAAATGCCCATTTTACTATGTATTTCCCCTAGAAAAATGTGACTTGCATTAGGAGGGAAAAGTTGTTGGGAAAATATTAAATGTTTGCATAGGGAAAATCCTTATGAACTAATTGGATATTGTAGAGGTTGTTTTGGGTCTCTTCTTCCTTTATAAGGAGAATTCGACTTGAGGGGAAGGTATTGCATAACCATTTGATATTTTCTAATTTGTGTCTTAAGCTTGTAGCTTTTGCATACACGCTTGGATTTTCTTTAGCTTATGGAGTAAGATCCCACAGGGACCCTAGCTTCAGTGGTGAGAGATTCATTCCTAGCTAGTAGGGCACTCTTCGATGGTGAAAGATCCACCCTATTTTGTCATTATTGGAGGTTATTCAGAGTTGATTTGTTTGGGAATCAAAGTAGCTTGTTTTCTTAATTTTTAGAGCTGATTTGATGCCCTAAATGTGTTGGGAAACCTACTTTTTAGGGGAAAATTAGGTTTTTTGTTTGCTATGTGAAAACTAATTTTGGCATATTATTCTTCATATTTTTGTGGCCCAAGATCCGAAGTTTCAGCTCATTTGGACTTCTTTAGCAAAAGATATGAATTTTTGAAGTTATGTTGCAGACAAGGTTTTTAAATAATTTATTGCAGCCTTGTTTACATCTAAAATCTACAATTTTATACATATTTGGGCTTTATAAATTAGTGGTACTAGATTTGAGTGGAAAGATATAAATTTAGAGGCTGATTGGTGTGGGTTTTCCACTTAACCCAAGTCACATTTCCTTATTTAATTCATATATGTGTGATACTTGTTTGGTATTTTGTCTACAAGTTGCATTTAAAGTTAGGATTGCCTAAAATCCATCTAGGGGCAACAATATGTCCATTGGGGACATTACAGACACGTGGCGAAGGCTTCGATCATATATTAACCATACAAATATAAGTTTTGGACCTCCTACATAGAGCAAGATGCCCAGAATGCAGACTAGGGCACCCACTGACACCCTAATACTCTCCCAAGCGCCCCAATCCACTCAAATTTCTTAGATCTGCAAATTTTTGGGCTTCGGCATAGTCATTTCCTCCTCCTGTTTCTCCAGTCAGCTCTGCAACACAGTCTAACAAGTTCGACAAATCAACTAAGCTCCTTCCAACCCTTCTTTGCATATTAGGGTTTCTATTTTCATTAGCCTAGTTGTTTGGGTCACTTTTTATATTTATTTAGTTGTTATTTACATCATTTTAGTATTGTTATTTATTGTTGTTCCTAGTTAGATTAACTACCATTATTCCACATTTTAGTTAATCACAAATGGATAAAATGATGTGTAGCTCAGTAATCTAAATTCTTATGACCTGGTAAAAATATGATATGATGTTCCTCATGTCATGGCATAAGCATCAACACTTGTTGCCACTTCCCTTTTTTCTCATGGTTCTTAATAGTCATATTAAAGCAAAGCCACTATCGTGCAAAGCCTTATATCTATTTTGAGAAAATTCCATCACCGTCCACTCACAAATTCAATTTAAATCTCACACATGCAATCCCCCAATAAACTCCTTTCGCATGATTCAATCATTGAGACCTACATTTCTATAAAAGCCCTTATAAAGGTAAGCAAATCCAGACCCACCTCTGTGAAGGGACTTTATGTTTGCCCGAAACAAACTTTTATAAAGTACCCTTATACACATGCATGGTGATAGCAAAAATTTGAAGGATGTTGGAAAATTGTTTGATTGAATGACTAAAAGAGATGTCTTCTTGTTGAATATCCTAATTTTAGGAAACATAATAAAAACATTAGAACCCTTTTAGTTGTAAATGCCTTGTTAGAGATGTATGCAAATTGTGGAAGTATGCTAAAGGCACGCAAATTGTTTGTCGAATTTAAAACCCTAACCTAAAATTCCTAAAGTTGTCCTCTTTGTGAATAAACCAATTAAAAGCGAACTTCGCAAGATTATGATTGAATTATTTGTCATAAAGAAAAAAATACAATGTGCCTTGCGTATGGACATATGTAACTTAATGAAAATTTGAACATTGTCGAACCCTTCTCCAAATAAATATGTAGTTGAATAAGAAGTGTTCACTATTGGTTTCTTTTCCATTTTTGGAATCTTGTGAAGGGAAATGCACTCAAAAATAGCCATTTTCCACGCTACTCTAAATGAAAAGTAGATAATTTCTCATATTCTTAATGATCAAATTACTCCTCCTTGTGATATGTTATAAGTGTTTGTTTGTTTTATTTATTTAGCAATATGTCAACCAAGGAAAAAGAGAGAATAAGTATACCTTATAAAACAAGATATGTAATGATATAATGAAGACAACAACTTTTATCATTTGATAAATACACAACAACCTTAAACTACTATCTCGTTAAGAATATTCTTTATCCGTTTAAAAATCAAACCCAAAAAAACCACTATTAGAAAAATCATTGTACATATGCATTTAATTTTCACCTTCATCTCGTAATCTACATACAAATTTGAGGTTTGAAAATATCGCATACAACCGCAGAGCGTATTGAAGATGATAAGGCACCCATTTAAATAAAATCACTTCACACTTTGAACATTTCACAATGCATGTGCTTTCTAAATATTTCAAATTCACAAAATGACCAAAGAAAATAGTATTTGAAGAAGAAAAAACCCTATAACCATTTTAGTCATTCAAAAAAATAAGTGTTACAAAGTTGAAATGTAACACTCCAACAATTTGACTAGGTCATTTCAACTATCCTCAAAAACAAATAGAACATGCATATGTATTTCCTTTTGGTCTTGTTATTTACACTCTAAAAATATAATGAATGAAAATGTGATATGCAAAACAATTTGTAAGATGTAACGGTTCATTAAGGTTATTTTGAATCAATCAATTTACAATTATCTATGTACATTCAAAATATCGCATTAATACTTATGAGCTTAAGGTGTACTTGTCTCATAACCAATCAACCATCATGTTGGAGAAGAGGAATTAACAACCTACGGGAAAACCCTATCTCTTGTGGTTGTTGTCTATATCATGCACGGTTGTGCACCCCTACACCTATGCCCCGCCTTGGTGTGTTTGTGATTTAACAAAAATTAAGTATTTATCGATGACTAGGCTAAATCAAAAACATCATAAACATGTAATATATCAACATTCAATGACAAGCAAGTACAACCAACAAAGAGGATAAGAGTGACTTAACTAATATCCGACTTTCTGGATTGGATGTGGGTTGGATTTAGGTTGGATAGATGGTGGAAAAGGATTAATCTAGACTATATGTGCTTCGTTTGGAAAACGGGGATCTAAAAGCTATTCCAGGACATAAACGCCCAAAAGGGGACAAGATCACTGGGCGCTAGTGTCCTAGCGAGGTGTGCAAATTTTATTCTTTTAATGACTAATGATGTTGCCTTCTCTTAACTCTATGTCATATCCACTTCTATGCAAGATTCTATTGTCACACTTGTACCTGTAATATAAACCATAACTACCTACACAAGACTCAAACACATATTAGACTAAATAAAATATGAAAATAATTGAGTTGGATTGACCTCAACAATCACCCCAATGTGATTGCACTACATTTCAAACTCAATGAAGTTATGGTGTGTGTGAAAGAGATTGTGTCCCTTAAAGCTAGGTTGCCTTCGTGCAAGTTGTACCAAGATAACAGACTACAACTACTTTCCCCCAAGATAATGTGTGTCATGGAATTCAAAATTTTCCCTTCTTATGCAGTAAATAATGCAGCCTAAATGAAGTCCTTAAGTTTCTCTTTTTCCCAAGTAGTAGATAAAATATAATAACACAAAGTGCCTCCCGAGAATAGTTAGTAGGTTGTGTATGTGTGTGTGTGTGTATTTTTGTGTGTGTGTCTATATTGCTTGAATTTTGACATTAAAAACACTAGAATCGACCCAAAATGATGAATACAAACTTAGAAAAGATAAATAAGTGATGGGTCATTTAAAAATATAAGAACCAAGCAAAGGGACAAGAGCACCCACATGGGGACAAAGAGTGTCGGTGGCCGCTATTATCCCTTACTAGGCGCATGTTTCAGAAATTTCCAAAGATAAATCATGAAATGCTCAGTTGAGTAACACATTGTGTGATGTCCAAAAGTACAAGGATAATTCCAAAAAGCAGAGGATGAAAGTAGCAAAAGATAAAACAATGTCAATGTAAAGAAAAACAAGTGTTATCAATGTCTAGTTTTCTTTCTTAGGAATCATGCATATAATGACATACTAGAGGCATGATGTAATAGCAATAAGTGCATAATTTTGTGTCTACATTTTGTGCTCTACCTTGTTGTATATCTCACCCTATGATAGGCGAATAGTTTGTATAGAAATAGTTTGTGAAAATGATCCTACCATGCAGTCACCCATGAAGGTAATCCATTTGGGTCTACATGGGGTAGAGGACATCGACTAACATTCATAAAAATTAGCTTGAGCATTTTTCTAAACCTTGTCCCTTGGTTCCTTCTAAGGAGGAGGGTCATTACTAGTGGAGGTGTTTGATTCGGTGATGGAGAGGGTTTCAGTAAATAGTCAACTTCCTTGGTTGGTAAGTTCTCTAGACAATGGCTTAGTATTGACTTAATTACAAAATGGGTTGCATTGAAATGGAAACCAAATGATTTTTGGAAGTTGTAGCCATGGATAAGTCTTTTATGTTGTTTACTTTCTCATCTATGGAATATTGTATTTGTATTCTTATGGGAGACCCGATGATCATGAATCAAGGTGAGAAGTAAAAGTTCCTTACATTGATGTTTTTCTCTTGAGTAACTAGAAGAGTTGCAATAAGAGATTATGATTGATAAGAGAGTAGAAAACCGTAAAAGAGGAAGTATATATTCAAGGTGACTTTCGAGAATGAAAATTTTTGTTGTTAAAAATTTCCTTGGTGGGAAGGTGTGATTCGAGGATACCCACAAAGTTAGAAGGTCTACACAGACTTTAAAACCATTTGTATATGGAAGATCTCGTTGATATATTTCCAACACCTTTTTAACATAGTGAAACAAATGTTGTATGTAGAAGATACAATCTTTTGAAATTTCTCTACAATCGCAAAAATTAAACAATTGGTTACATAGAGATGATGTGGCATGTTGTGAGCATGAAAAGTGGACAAATGAGGTGACAACAAGCGATAAATTTTGTACATGTAAAAAATTGGGTTGTAGCCTTCAATCATTGACACAAAATGTGGGTCCCACACGATGTGTAAATTGGGGGCTCAACATCCAGTGGGGTCCACTCTTTTTCAAGAGGGGACCCTACCACATATCATCACATTTTACAGAGAGGGATTTTTATTTAAACCATGTCTAAGACCATTATTTGCTACATGTGGGACTAAGTTCCAAAATTTATCAAATATCCACAAACATCTTAGCAAGATGAAGGATAAGTCACATGCAAGTCAATATCAAGTTCAATATTTCTATCTCTGTGGCCAATCCACCTCACCTCTCAGAGTCGAGTCACAATCCAACTAACCTCGGTGAGTCTAATATCAATACAACATACATTAATTTAAGTGTTGAGCTCAAAGGGCAAGCTCCTAACAAGCCAAATTTCCAACTCAACATGCCACATATTTAAGCGAAGTAATATTTCCATATACAGTGTTGTCCCAAATAACTCCCTTGGTTATTTGGACAACTTATGTTTGTATTATGACTCTGATGTTTAAAATTTTAGGTTGCGCACACTGCAACACCCCGACACCAGTTGTAGCTCTTCCGTGCACTTTGCGTGCCCTTCCTGCTTTTTCCCTATGCTTCCTTTTCCCTCCGCTTCTTCTTGCATTTGCTTCATGCAATCCAATTGCCCTTATTCCTCCTATCTCCTTCGATTTCCCTTTGCGCCTTCCTCCTACTTACCCTCTTTCATTTCCAATTTTTTCCCACATTCATTGCGTGCACATCTCTGCAGACTTGCACTCCAAATTAGCTAAGTCCCTGACATGCTCTTCATGCGTACATGTCCTTCCTCTTGAGTTTCGCAGATTCCCTTACGCACTAAGCCCTTGCACTTGTGTGTTGCACACTTCCTTCCTTCCCGTTTTGGTATGAATGCTCTTTCCTCTCTTTCGCCAAGTATTCTTCAACAAATACCGCTCCCACTTGCATACTTGTCTCGTATAAATATGGCTTATGTTTTTCATGCGCATTACCCTTACATGCTTGTCTTCTACTTACCTCTTCCGCACCTCTTCCTTTCACGCACGTCTTCGCGCCTTCTTCTGCACCAATCACTGTGCCATGTGGCAACCTATCAGATTTGAGTGTGCAACACGTAGCCTCATCGAGAGCGCATTAATGTGTCACAAATCCTCGCAACAAACCAATGTGCGACACGTGGTAGAAATGACATAACACATGAATAGTTGGCCCATCTTCACCAATCACCATGTGCCACGTGTTATTTTGTGTTTAGTTTACACAGTAGATCTTATGACAACCATAAATTTTGCTACAAGATTTCGATTCCCATGTGCTTGGGCTCGTTTGGAAGCTACTGACATGGGCTACATGTTAGACTATTTAAATTAAGATTTTGGCGGGATTTGGTAGGTGAAAATTAGGGAAACATCTTTCGTGTCATCAATGCAAATATCTAATCGACCCAACCACCGTGATTTCATTCAGATTTGGCCTTCTTCCTTCTTCTACACACCAAACAAATATGGGGATCTGCATCTAATAAGATTGCAAGTGGATTTGTAGGTAGTTTTTTGTTGATTGTTGGTGGTTGAATATTTGAATCCAAGTTTCCCTCCTCTTTCCCTAATCGTGGGATCATTTTTGAAAATCTCCAAAACACCCCTAAATGGTGTCAGTGCAGAAGATCGTCTCGAGAGCTTTCCAACGACTATGAGAACGCGGCAAACGGACATCGGGAGCTCTAGATATGTTCGGTCAAAGTTTAGACAACGGGAAAGTCAACTCTGGTCAACTGGTCAATATTTGGACCAATCGCACTGTGACACGTGGCTTGCCAACACTCTTCGAATTCGCTCGATTTGCCTATCGGGAGACGACAAGTGGATTACATATGTGTATACATTAGTATTAAATCTAATGTTGATACATAAGTATTAAACTCTACTAACCGCCAAATTTCTACGTGGAGGAGGAGTGAAGTGGTGGTGGGGAGCAGGTTTAATGGCATGCGTGGTACCAAATCCACGTGGTGGTAGGGGGGCGGTTATGCTCCAACGTGGTCTTTGACCACTTCATATGCGTGGAAGGCTTTAAAGCCTTATACATTATTCCCCACCGCCAAAATATGTGGGAACTTATTCAAATGCGGTTCCTCATGGGATTTTTATCCTATTTTAAAATGCAATCTGCTCCATATGGGATTTTAACCCATTTAAAAATACATCCGCCCAATTTGGGATTTAATCCCAATTTCTATGTACGGGTGAGGCTAATATTAGCCTAAGGATGATGTTAAGTGCATTATTTGAGGGCCCTAAAATTGTATAAATAGGGTACCTAGTTCATTGTAATGGACACACACCGATGCAACGGAGAAGCTCATTGCTAGAGCGCGGAACGGTGGACACACATTACACACAAACTCGGAGACAAGCTCATTCCTAGAGCGCTGGAGGCGAAGTCCGAGCCAAGAGGAGAATGAGAAATTGTTGTGTGAAGACCTAAATTATTTAGGCATTATTATTTTTTATTATTATTGACCTATTATTTGTTAGGCAATAATAAATTAAATATTTGTGGCTAGGAGTTATTCCAACTACCTAGTCGGCCCATAGCGCCACACCAATTACTTGCAAATCTTGGATTGTCGACTGGAGTGCTAGCTTCGCATTGTTTGCGTCGGGAAGGCTGATCACATTTCAAGGAGATCAGATTGCGGCAGAAGGTGGAAGTCGGGTGCTATTTTTCACCCTTGTTGTTCAAAGGTCTGGTTATTCTTCTAAGCAAGTTTAAATAGTTTCCATTAGGTTTTCTTGTGAAAGTACTATTATAACTTACAAGTTTTGACTAGTGGAACAATTCGACCACGAACCCGGAGACGTAGGCAATTGCCGAACTCCGTAATCAATCTGCGTGCAATTGTCATTATTGTCTTGCATTATTTTTAAATTGATTACTTAAAAGGAGTAAATTATCGGCAAATAATTAAAGCCTACAAGGGTCCGAGATCAGGTAGTAATAATCTGATTATTTTCGGATCATGTTTGGTATCAGAGCTGGTTTAGCTCCATATTTGTTTTTCAGTAAATCTGATTAACAAAGTGATTGCTTCAAGATTGGTGCAGTTGGTTCAGTTTGTGTGAACAGGGTACAAGTGCACTATGGGCAAGATGTCTACACAGGTGAAGCTCAAAGAAATTGAAGCTTATAATCACCAGATCCAGGAAGAGAACTCTCTCCTGCGATCCATGTATTCCTCCTTGGAAGAGGAGAATGCTCGCTTAAAATCAGAATTGCAAACCAAGGATGAGCTCTTGGCAAGGTTGCAATGTGGTGATCAGAGGAAGGAAATACCTTCAACTTCAGATGCAGAGGCCATGGCAGATGATTGCATTGTAAGTTGTTCACCATGGGAATCTTCTTCTTCCTCCCATTCAGTTTCGGATTCAGGTTTGGGTTATCCTAGTGTGGGAATGGAAATTGGAGAATGCTCTAAGAACGCGACGGAGACAAGCTTCCGAAAGCAAAGTGATTACCCCACTAGTCCTGCAAGAAGATTCGGCGAGCAGGAAAGTTGTGCTTCGTCGTCACAGGCAAGATGTGGTAAGAGAAATCAGCGAAGAGGTAATGAGATTCCACCTCCAGTTTCTTACCATAATCATAAGCACAATAAAACTTCTGATCCACTTTTTCAGCTTAAGAAGTATGGTTATGATTTTCAAAAGATGTGGAATTCCTTTCCATGTACTTTTTGTGGATTACATAATCATTCGGTGGCTGTGATGCTTTGGAAGAGAAGGACACCGATGAAGAAGTTGATGCCGTTCATCAGAACACGGCAAATTAGAAAGACCAATCTCGCCATGCAGAGTCGAGAAATGGCAGAAAAGAGTTCCTCATCCCGTAAGGAGTTTAAGAGGAATTTTTGTGCTCATTGCCGGAGGAATGGGCATCGTGTGGAAAATTGTTGAAATCGCATCCATCTGCCATCGAGTAATGGCAAGCCAAAGATGGAATGGAGGCCTATCAGAAAGGCGTAAGAAGTTTCCACTCCACCACCAATTGTGACAATTCAACCCAGGACCGTGTAATACCTAAAAGTGAAAGTCCTTTGAAATGGGTAAGTCAACAATTTTTCAATTATATATTGCATAATTCAGATTGATGAATCGTATGCAGTATTAAGTTTGGAGATCAGATATTGTGAGGAAATGCTGAGAGAAAGGTTTACAATACTCAATGGATTTTTCTTACTTAGAAAATTTGATTATTGCTCCAAATATATCTCCTAATCAGCATGTGAGTACCTGATACAGCTTGGATATAGGATTTGACTCATATAAAGCTTGGAGATTGATCTCGCCATTTGTGCAGAGCAAGAGAGTTCGCAGAGATCATCTCGAACTTCATTCGTGTAGAGGCATTGTGGACCGCGGCAAATGTGAATGGTAAATGAATCACCGTTGGCATTGGTGTCGTCGAACTTCATTCTATGTAGAGGCATTGCGACCGTGCAATGTAATGGTAAATGATATTAATATGTCAACAAGCAAAGCTCTCAAAGTATCGGCTCGGAACGTCATTTAGTATCAAGGCATTGTGACCACACATACGAATGGTAGGCTTGATCAAGGTGTTGACTTAGCATCATACATCGAGGCTTGAGGTCTTCAAAGAGGCTTAGCAAGATCGTGTATTGGAGGTATTGAGGTCTACACGAGACTTAGCATCATGCATTGGAGGCTCAAGTCTTGCATCATGCAAAAAGGCTTAGCATCATGCATCGGAGGTGTTGAGGTCTATAGATACTTAACATCGTGCATCGAAGGCGTTGAAGTCTATACAGACTTATCATCGTGCATCGGAGGCTCGAGGTCTTGAAAGAGGCTTAGCATCATGCATTGGAGGCGTTGAGGTCTGTAAAGGGACAAGGCATTGTCCATCACCGACATCGGATCAATCAAAGCTCTACGTAACATGGAGTTCCTTCAAACCAGTTCGGATTCTGCGGAATCAACTCGGAGCTAGGAGCTGTGTTATAGAGTCAAAGAAGATCCTTGTTGTTAGATATCAAGAAGCTTAGCACCGCACAAAAGGAGCGTTGAGGTTTCATTCAGAAACTTAGCACCATAAAGCGGAGGCGTGGAGGTCTTCTTCGGATATCAGAGTGGCGCAGAATGGAAGCATCATGGGCCCATAACCCACAAGTCCTAGGATCGGAGCAGAGTTTCGAAGTGAGACGGTTAGAGGAGAAGACCCAAGGGTCTACTACAACAGCACTTTCGAGGTGGCAGCAGAGTTTTCAGATTCAGGACAATATGGAAGCTTTTTGGGACAAAAAGCTTTTCTCAGTGGGGAGGTGTGATCAGGGGATCATTTTTGAAAATCTCCAAAACACCCCTAAATGGTGTCAGTGCAGAAGATCGTCTCGAGAGCTTTCCAACGAATGTGAGAATGCGGCAAACGAACATCGGGAGCTCTAGATATGTTCGGTCAAAGTTTAGACAACGGGAAAGTCAACTCTGGTCAACTGGTCAATATTTGGACCAATCGCACTATGACACGTGGCTTGCCAACACTCTTCGAATTCGCTTGATTTGCCTATCGGGAGACGACAAGTGGATTACATATGTGTATACATTAGTATTAAATCTAATGTTGATACATAAGTATTAAACTCTACTAACGGCCAAATTTCTATGGAGGAGGAGTGAAGTGGTGGTGGGGAGCAGGTTTAATGGCATGCGTGGTACCAAATCCACGTGGTGGTAGGGGGGCGGTTATGCTCCAACGTGGTCTTTGACCACTTTATATGCGTGGAAAGGCTTTAAAGCCTTATACATTATTCCCCACCGCCAAAATATGTGGGAACTTATTCAAATGCGGTTCCTCATGGGATTTTTATCCTATTTTAAAATGCAATCCGCTCCATATGGGATTTTAACCCATTTAAAAATACATCCGCCCAATTTGGGATTTAATCCCAATTTCTATGTACGGGTGAGGCTAATATTAGCCTAAGGATGATGTTAAGTGCATTATTTGAGGGCCCTAAAATTGTATAAATAGGGTACCTAGTTCATTGTAATGGACACACACCGATGCAACAGAGAAACTCATTGCTAGAGCGTGGAACGGTGGACACACATTACACACAAACTCGGAGACAAGCTCATTCCTAGAGCGTTGGAGGTGAAGTCCGAGCCAAGAGGAGAATGAGAAATTGTTGTGTGAAGACCTAAATTATTTAGGCATTATTATTTTTTATTATTATTGACCTATTATTTGTTAGGAAATAATAAATTAAATATTTGTGGCTAGGAGTTATTCCAACTACCTAGTCAGCCCATAAAGACCACACCAATTACTTGCAAATCTCGGATTGTCGATCGAAGTGCTAGCTTCGCATTGTTTGCGTCGGGAAGGCCGATCACACCAAGGAGATTGTATCGCCAGGAAGGTGGAAGTCGGGTGCTATTTTTCACCCTTGTTGTCCGAAGGTCTGGTTATTCTTCTAAGCAAGTTTAAATAGTTTCCATTAGGTTTTCTTGTGAAAGTACTTTTCAGAACTTACAAGTTTTGACTAGTGGGAGTTCGACCACGAACCTTGAGAGACGTAGGCAATGCCGAACTCCGTAATCAACTCAGTGTGCAATTGTCATTATTGTCTTTCATTATTTTTAAATTGATTACTTAAAAGGAGTAAATTATCGTAGATAATTAAAGCCTACAAGGGTCCGAGATCGAGTAGTAATAATCGATTATTTTCGGATCATTCCCCTTCTCTTATCTCCTTCTTCGCTATGAATGTAGAGCATTGCTCATTAAAAAGGATCATCTTTGTTGTAATGGCACCATGCCAAAATGGTGGTCAACTTCACATGATTTTCAAACCTTGGACTTGGTCTCTACATTGTATACGTGCTTCTTTCCATGAATGTAAATGACTCAGTACATCCCTTAAGCAATAAAATCAGGTTTTGTGGCACTTCTATCTACCCTTTTTTCATTTTTTGTGTCTTGCCTCTTTGCTTGTGTTTTTGGCATGTTGTGAGAATTTCCCACTTATAGGTTCTAGTTTCATGTGTTTTCGGTGCACAAAAATCTGTTTATGTGGTTCTTTCATGTGGCATGTGCCTGTCTCGCCCACTCTCCCACGATTTCTCCCTTTCTCGCCCCTCACGGAGAGCGAACGACCCTCTTTTGGCACTATTATCTTCCTTAGCTTAGGATTTCCTTCATACATCTCCTTCTCACCTTGGTCCCTTGGAATCATAGAGTAGCGATAGATAGCTTCATTTCTAGCATTAGGAGTAGTGTTAGTGTTAGAAATAGGTAGAGGAACCGACCTTCTCCAAAGGTCCTGTCTCAAGTGCGCAAGGTCCCACAACTTGGAAACGATCCCATTCCTGCCTCAGAATTCCTGATCCATTAGGATCACATCACGTGTGTAATTTTGAGCTCTAATGCATGCCTAAGCAACCAACCTACGAAATCAAGGCAAGGTGGACGACAAATGACATAATAACCCATGAGCCAAGGGCAAGTTAAGTGTTGAACACACATTTCTCAACAACCAATGTAACCAAATGTCAAGTTAACCGGTGAGTTAGCATATCAACCAACAAAATAAACACACAACGTGATCAAAGCAATGTATATGGTGTGATCTCCAAGGCTTAATAAAGCCATTAAAACTCCAAACTCCGCCCAAAGTGGGATATACATCTTGTTAAAAAAGTTTGTACCGTCCAAAATGTGAGACGAGAGACTTAACCACCTCACTCGCCGTGACCTAACTTGGGTCATTGCATTAGGCCGAGGGCTTAACATAGACATCACAACCGAGAAGTGTAGTAAAAGGTTTAATTTTACTACTAAGGTATGCACTGTAAGTGATTCACCGTGTATTCTTTCCTCCCATCAAGAACCAAATGTTGATTTTGGTAAATTTGAGAAACATGCTAAGTGTATTGGATCTAAGTTACTAAATAGTATGGGTTTTGATGGAAAGGGCCTTAAAATCAATGGCCAAGGAATTTCTAATTCATATATGTTGAATAAATACCTTGTTACGGGTTTGAGATATGGAAGTGGTAAAATAGAGATCGAGAATGTTCCAAAATAGCTTAAGCAAGGAAAACATCAAAGCCCAAGCCATTAGATAAAAACCCATGCAAGGTATTGGAAAGAATTTTTTTTCAATACTAACGTGATTTTTTTTCTCTAAAAAATGGGTAGGCCTCTCATAAGGATTGTGAGAGTGAGTATAAGTTGAATTCAAGGAAGGACCAACCTTATAAGCATAGAAAAAACATCTAATAAGGGAGCAATACATCTCCAAAGTGAGATGAAAATTCTAAAGGAGGAGATAAAACATCTTCCCCTCATCACTATTGCATAAGTAATAGTCCTAAGAGGTATGGACAACATAAATACTCCAATGTTCACTTTGATTATGCAAAGAATGGTCAGTTAACACATGATTTGTGGTATGCATTTCCATGTATTTTTAATAAATTAAATAAGCTTTATGTGGTCATGTGTTGAAGACAAAATCTTTAGAAAAGAATATTAATAAATATTACTCTCTAAAACAATATGTGGAGAATAAAAATAATTACTACACTCATGATAGAATGAGTGGGCATTGGATTATTTTCAAAATTCAACTGGGAAATTTTTATGGAGCCTCGATCATTTCAAGCGCCTGATTATAGTCAACAAAAGGTCTCAAAGTTTTCTCCGTGACATTATCATTTAGAAGAGATTTTGTGAGCTTCAGAGTGGTCTTGGGAAAGCTTTCTCTCTAGGAAATTTTTGAGGAAAATGAGTGTGTGAGCATTAAAGAAGGGTCAACTTCAAGGAAAGGTTTTAGGAACTCTAGGTGGTGTTGGAAGCTCAAATATTAGTCATTGGAAATCTTACATGGTCTACTACATGATGGAATATGTAAGATAAAGTTTTGGAAGCATAAAAAGAGGAAACCTTCCCAACAATGAAGCACAATAGTCTTTCTAGACAATGAATTTAGATCAAGGTTTCAAACACCTCAAGCAGAGTGCGATCCTAAAAATTTCCATATTTAATTACATCAACCCCCTTCATGACTCAAGTGATAGTTTAATTCATACTTGTTTCAAGCTCCTTCAACAATTTAGCTCACTAGTGCGCCTTCCTAGGAAAACATGGTGAGAAAAATTACTTAAAAGATAATTTTCAATTTTTTTAAATGCTCTCATCGGATTCGTTGGGAATTTTCCATTCAAAATCATATATTATATGGCCCAAAACAGATTACGTTTGGGCCCCGAGGTGAAAAGTGCACTTCGTGATATAATTTCTCATTGTGTTGATGATATCATTAAGTGCGCCTAGTGCACTTTGGGAGCTTGGTGGAATTTTGGAGGTGTAATGCACTTTTCGTTATCCACTTTTCATTTCCTCCTTTAAAATTGTGTCTCACTCTCATTGGTAGACAAAAAACAAGCAAAACATAATGAGGAAAAAGGTAAAATGAAGAGGTTTTTGGAATTTGGGTCCCACTTTCTCCGCCCTAGGCGCATTTTTTGAGTTCATGTGTACTAAGGTGAACTTTGGAGGTGTAATCACATCACAAAGTTCCACCCTTTTCTCAGTGGAGGTGCATTTTGAGGGGTGGATTGCAAACTTGGTGGAAAACACACTTTGCATTTGCAAAGTTAATTCTCCACCAACATGCGCAAACAACATTCAAATATTCACTTCTCTCCAAAAACACGTAAACTTGAAATTAGAAAAAGTGCATGTAGAACACCATGAAAACTTATTTTTCTCCTCCGTCAAGCCATTAAAACCATCTTGGATGCCCTAGCTTTCTCAAACAACTTTTGCTCATTGTCGGTGATCCCGTAGTCGAAAAATCTCGAAACTTTGCCAAAATACTCCATTTGAAAATGCCTTTCAAATGATCTATCACTTGGGGCCTATCATGGCATGATTTATTTTTTATTTAAGGAAGAATTTTCCAGCCAAGAACTCCATTTTTTTCCCAGAACATCTGAAAATTGTTTTGCATTTTCCCGACGACTTAACTAGCCAAATTGCCTAAAATTTGGAGCAAATGTTCCTCATAAAAGAAGCTTTCATTTGAGCCATTTCTTTCATGACGAGGTTGATTATTTTTGGAGGTATGTAGGACTAATTTTTCTCTCATTATTTTCCCTCTTCAAATGTATTTGCATTTTCCCAGTAACTCAACGAGCCAAATTGTTTGAAATTTAGAGAAAATGTTCCTCATAAAATAAAATTTCTTTTGAGCCTATCAAGATTTAAGACGATGATGTGGGGTGTTTTTGGAGATATGGAGGAGTGATTTTTCTCTCAAGATTTTTCCTAATTCATTAAAGTGTGCGCTTTCCCATTGATCCGGATAAGAGAATAGTCTAAAATGGAGCATCACTTCATATCGACAATATCTTTCAAACGAATCCATTCTCAAGTGATTTGGATGAGTCCTTCATCTGTAATGACCACATCCATGTCACAACTAAAAGCATCATTGAAGACCATTGAAGACACCGGATAAGAAGGAAAACTCATTTGCTAACTTGAGTTAGCACACATAGGAGGATTGTTGAGCATGAAACATCCAATTGAATCATTTGAAGACTTTTACAATAGAACCATGGTGCTAGTGTATTCTAGATCTCTATGCCACCCTCCATTCAATAAAATTGATAAGATGTGCACATATTATCCAATAATACATTTCCCATTCATTTGTTTCTTGGTGTCATCTCACAAATAGGAAGTGTTTCCATTTCAAAGGATTTTCATGTTTCCACCGAGGATTCTCATGAATATTTGATATCGTCAAATCCAAGAGAGCTCACTTCTTACTACCGAGTTTGGGGTATATGTGGTATGAGTGCATAATTCATGATTATTTTAAGGTGATTGTTTTCTCATGTGGGAATCAAAATATCATGGTCATGACAAGGAGTTTGTTTGTGCATCCTACCATTGCTCACTAGAGACAGAGAGTTTAAAGAGAGTTTCCCAAGCATGACCAAAGATAATTAGTCGGTGGAGCATAATTTCCGTGTCCAAGAAAATATATGCTTTGATCAAATAAGTTGTTAAGGAAGATCCTATCCAATTACAACATTCATCTCTATAATGAAGGAAGAACAAAACTTCATCCTACAACATCTTCTTCTGATCACACTTTCTCTCATTTTCTATTTCTAACATTTTATTCCTCCATTGAGGATCAACTTTTGTAAAAATGACTTAAGTCACTTAAAGTTTCTATTTCTTCATTGAGATTGCACTTTAAGTTGAAAGGTCACATGGGAATGCAAATATTCATTAGCTTTGGATATAAATTGTAAGGCTCTCTCCATTCTAAGGGATCAATTTTTTCCCTCTCTAGCAAGTTGTATTCTTTTATTTCCTATCTAAGCATTTTCTTCCATTTTCTCACCTTTGTCACTCATTCGAGCACATGTTAGAATTTGTAATAAGTTGAAGGTATTTGTGGCTTCTTTGTGAAATGAATATATATTGATGAGGCTTTGTATTTGTCTTTTATCTTATGTTTCACTATCTTGTCATGTTGTGTTGCGCTTATTTGTTTCCTCCAATTGAAACTTGAATCACCTCTCGAGTCATATTTGATGAAATATGTTTGTAGTTCATGAATACGATTGCCCTTCTCATTTATCTCCTCACCTACCTATAAATTTAACCCTCTCTCGTCTAGCATTGCAGCAGTCCACAACAAGGGTGTTTCTACACATTCCCCGACCTCTGGCCACCTAGGATATTAGTCTAGTGTACATAATTTCCAAATTTCAATAAATGGGCGCCGCCCATCCTTGAAGCAGAGGGACTCGATCCCGTGAGTGTTGACGAAACCCATATTTTGTCCTTCACAAAATATTTTTCCAACACACCCATTGATAGCTATACTTCATCTCTTTCTCCTTCCTCTTGGGACGATTCATATTTTTTTCCTTTTGTTGATTCAAACATCGGGCACAAGAAGGAGAACTGAAATACGATCTTGTTTCGCACCTTCAAAATTCCGATACACTCTTGTCGAGTTTTTATCCTCGATCGAATTTCAAGAAACCTAACACGTTAGCGAAAAACAAGAAACATCAATCGAGGTTTTCACCCTTACAAGCACGTCAGTAAATCTCGAAATGAACTTTGTTGGGGTTATGACCTAATTGTCAAGATGTAAATCTAGATTAATGTTAAACTTAATTTTCAGAGTGGGTCTACTTTTCGCCATGAAAGAAACAAGTGAATATACAATATAACACCAAAAAATTCCTAAAAGGAAAAACTTGGAATAGGGGGAAGAAAGTAGAACAAGGTTTAAATAAGGCAAAAAGGAAAAAAATGTGAAATTCGTTTCAAAAACTCATCAAAGAGTAGAGAAATTGATAGAACTTACTAAAAATGAAGTGAGTAGGAGTGATTGGCATGTTCTCGATGTCATGGATACCTAAAAATCTAAAACACTACAACATATCTGGGTGCAGTGGGAGGACACCAAACATCACCATGTTTTTCATTGCCACATTTTAATTCTCCCAAAGTCTAAAACTCCGAAAAACCGTAGTGTGTTGAGGTTCAGTTCATAAAGCATATAACATGTGACATGATTTTACCTCTCCTTGTTCGGATGCTTCGCGAATCTAAAAACTCAAATACTATAGTGTGTCAGGGTTTAGGATTCAGAAGCATTTAACATTCAACATGTTTTCATGTTTGGCAAGTCCGAAAGTCTGAAACACGCTGCATTTTTAAAATTTTAAGCCTGGATTTTGCATTTTGGGAAAAGAGAATAACCCCAAAGATCTTTAAGAACAAAATTTGGTAGCTAGCAAAAATTTATCATCAAACTCTAATTTTGGGATGACACGGACTCAACCAAAGAAATTTTGGAGGTGCTCTCATGGTAAAAGACTTTTAATCTTTGTAAGCTCAAAGCTCGAAGCTTTTTCCCTCCTTAGCTTCTAAGAGACTCGGCATATTTTTCAAAAAAAAATCCTTCTATATGTTGGTTTGGCTTTGCAACAACAAAGAAATGCACCTTTGTCTTTTGTACTTCCTTAAAGATGCATTAGTTGAAAGAAACATTTCCTTATTGATATTTCCTTTTTATTCCTTCATTGGCAACAATACAAATCTTTTTCCATCCTTTGCTTTAAGGAAAGTATTCTTTCCTTCCATCCCGCATAATAGGTTTGGCAAATTGTCACGGTTTGCCCAAAAAGACATGACAAGCATCCATAGGGATACGTTACCCCACACTTCATCATATAGCTTCCACTATAAAAAAATTCTTCGCACTACTCAATCACAATGACTTGATGACCTTTTTACAACCATGAAACGTTACAAAGATTAAGATGAGGATCACATTTCAAACCAAATTTTAGTACCATCTCAATATAAAAAAACTTATGATACCAATCTCTATAATCAATTTACAACACTTATTGGTTAGTACTTAGTTATGATAATGTCAAAGTCTAATATTCTATATACCTAAATATTAAGTTGACTAAGGTTACCTTAACTATATTTAGATTGACTTGTGCACATCTCTAAGCTTAGAATAAGATCGGTTTGCAATTAATGTCACAATCATTACTTGCCACCAACATTAATAAATGCCACCTCTAAGTGGGCCATTCACGTGTGCCTAATAAGTGGCCAATAGGAAAAATGGAGCTTGTTATTGCCTTATATCTTTATATATTATAAGGCATATTATGTATCACAATATTGTATATATTATTAATTCTTTCCTCATTTACACAATGTTTTGGCTTGGATTCAATCATAACTACATGGAGATATATCTGTGAAGGTTTAGCCATTTTTACATGGTGCCGACTTTGTTCTCCATAATTCGAATTTTGGATTTTTACATTTTTCCTAGGTCAAGCATTCCCGCACAACTTCTAAGCACCAACGAACATTTTTTAAAGAAACCCACAATTTGAGTTTTCAAAATTACACTTAGGATTTTTTTGAGCCAAAAATGCAATTAGGCCTTTTCTAACCTTTCGGGCTCAAATTCAAAGAATTTGGATTTTCACCAAACCCTAATTGAACATTGTTATAAATGATGATAAAGCCACGTGTAGATTAACTTGATTTTTATGACAACAAACTGATTTTATGCAAAAATTAGGAAAAACCCAATTTTAGGTCCACAAAACCCTAAGCGACCTAGGTAAAATTTAGATTCTGTACTTCTCACACACAAATATTCAGAAATACATCAATAACATGAAACCCTTGATGAAATCATGCAAAATAAATGTTTCAACAACAAAATACAGACTGTTGGGATTAAGTATTGCTCAAAAACAACTAAAACATCAAAATTTCATAACTTCAAAAATACTTGGAGATAAAATGCAAATGATAGCTCAACATGAACACAAAAATGGCAGCTATCAAATAAAACTAGAATTGGATTTTTCCAACCACCAAAACCCATGAAAAGTGATCTCGAAATCTCTAAATGGATCGCCCAAGTGAAAACAAATGTGGCATCCCCAAACAAGCAGTGTGCCCTAAAGCACTAATGGAAACCCTTCTTTCAAATTCTAAATTTGAAGGCATTTAAGCCACCAAAGCACAAATGAGGGTTTTTGTTCTCAATCACTGTTGTGACTATTAAGGGTTTTCATTCCCAATTAGATCAAACAAGGGTTTTTGTCCCCAATAGGATCCAATGAGGGTTTTGTTCTCAAGGATGAAAATGAGATCTCAAGGCTTGAATTTCCAAATGATAAGTTTTAAAACTCACCGATTTTCCTTATAATGAGCCCAAACATTTACTTTTATAGCCTTTTCTTTCCTTTCCTTGTGGAGCGCTCCATGTAGGCCTCTTATTTGCTTTTTTAACATTTATTTTTCCTCCTTGGAGAGGGATGATCTCCTTTCAAACATCCTTTTCTATTTTGAAGTTGGTGCTTTGCACTTTTGGCCAATAACATGTTATTTTAGTGCGGGGTGATCCCCGAGCCGACCCATTCCCAGATGGAGATATGAACCCGCGAATCGCTATAATTGGCAATTTTCCTTTTTGCAAAAATATGACAAGGCTTAAAAATAGTAGATTACAATCATAACATGAATGTATTTCCCTTATTTTCTCCCTTAAAGCCCACGGGAAGTAGGTCCCTAAGGTCTTCAAGTCAAACTAGCTTGGAAAAAGAGCATAACATTATATTTTTAAGAAAAAAAGGATCTTTTGAGTGAATGCTGTTATTTTCCCTACGAATACTCAAAAATATGAATTTTATCATAAAATCAAAATGTTTGGAGGTCCTAGTGATTTAGTTATGAATTTATGAAGTTTCGTATTTGGAGGAGCAAGAAGCACTAGAGAAGACAATCCATTTTTGCCAAATATTACAAAAATGTCTCACAAGGAACCTATTAATGCATTTGTGTTGTTAAGAGCTTTAAAAAAAGTCCAAGTTTGCAAAAATTAGAGCATTGAGGCACCCATGGCAAGCATTTGAAGATTGCAAGCTTCAACGAAGACCTAGGAGCAAACACGCTGATTTGCAGATTTTTCAAAAAAAATTACAAAAATGAAGGTCACATCATACATCATGTCCAACATCTCAAGATATTTCCAAAAGGTGCTTACTTGTGAAAAACGAACATCCTAGGCATCTATGGTAAGCATTTGAAATTCGTATGTAATTTTAGGGCTTCATTTGGTGAAGGGCACTATTCACTAGATCATGAGCGCCTAGCCCTTGGTCACCCATGCAATCTGCTACTCCACCCAACCCCTATAACATTAGCGATTGTCACCCAAACAACCGTCCACATAACATTTTTGAGCCCTCAAGGGCTGCTCATGCCAATGACGTTTTGTTTTTCAATAATGGACTTTAGTATACTTTTGATCTAGAAAGGCTAGGAATATGCTTT
This sequence comes from Taxus wallichiana var. yunnanensis, assembly GCA_018340775.1. Classification (NCBI taxonomy): domain Eukaryota; kingdom Viridiplantae; phylum Streptophyta; class Pinopsida; order Cupressales; family Taxaceae; genus Taxus; species Taxus wallichiana. Next base: position 688,459,479 of record CM031243.1, read on the forward strand.
TCTTATCCATCGTATTTTTTTAAGCTCTTCGTGATGATATAAGCAATTTTTTACCAAGCAGATTTTCCAAATTTTGTATTTTTACCCTAATTTCATATACGTCTCATTTTTTGAATCTTCTAAGGGTTGTAACTTTTGATCCGCTCAATAGATTGAGGTGTCGTTTTTTAAATGTGTATTTTTTAGCACTCTATGTAGTTGTTAGCTTAGATCAAATTCCATTTAGTCACTAAATTGTCTTTTTTTAATTTTTGCAAAAATAACAATGTAAAACAATTTATAGACGCACTATTCATAATGTGACACCTTATTCTGTTTAGAGGATTCTTTTGGTGTAAATTATAGCTCTTGGGAGTGCCTCTTTGATCATGGCCTTTGGGCCACCAAAAAATTTTTCTTGGGAAAAACATTGTAAAACTACAAAATTTTAAGCGGATGAGGAGATATTTTTTGGAATGTGTTTCATTCATGTCATCTTCTCAGCATTTGTTTGCCTTCATACTTTCTAATGACTTCAAGCCATGACCTTCACACCCTCATACAAGAAAATAATAACCTATAATCGGAAAACTCAATGTTATTTTATAAAGTTTGTGCACTTCAAGAAGACATGATTTAGTATGTAGAAGATAATAGGAAAATAAAAAAGCAAAACTCCTTATTAGTCTCATGAATTTCAAAGAAATATGACCTTATACATTCATTAGAAAACACAGTTGCAAATCTACAACATCAAATTAACACATTAGACATGGCTTCCAGTGAAGCCAGTCCACCTTTTGTAACTAATCATGCACCTATAGACTTTGGTCCACTAGTATCTAAGTCACATTTTGTATCAGATGCACTTCTTGTTGTACCTACTACAATCCCCACATCATATTCATCTATAATTGTGCTTACCTTATTTGAGAAGCACACTACTAGATTTAGTTCCCACATACTCCACTCTATGTGTCGCCTTGGCAGAGGTATTAGTAGGCACTCACAAAGCATTGTTTCCCCATTCAACCCTTTCATTTGACTGCTCAACATGCCATTGGTTATAGATCATGTTTTTTACCATCATTAAGATCACTTCATGCAAGTTCACATATTCTTGATGGATCTACTCTTCGAGAAGATAATGAGTGATACATAAGTTCATCCACACATACATCTAATCGTGAGAGACTTGAGATTGTACCAATCGGGTAAGATGCACTTCGACGTGTCTTTAGATGATTCTTTTATGCACCATTTGTGCATACAACACCAAATCACATGCAAACATCCTCTTCCACCATCCAAGTTCATTTAGGATGGATTTCGATCAATTATGATGGTATCATTAGTATTCCTTGTGTTGACACTATAAGCATGGTTCTTTTATCTTTTAGTCACGTCATTTCGCGCACTTTTCATACTACATAGAAATGCTTCCTGATGAAGCAATTATTAGATTGATGTCGGTATCTTATTTGGTTTTGCATTCTACATATTGTACTCACACCGATTTATAAAGTGTCATGGACGTTTGTTGTTACAACCGTATATACCTTCATTCATGAGAGTATTTTGTTGCACGCCCTTGTATCATATGTAAAGTCAATTTTCCTCTCCCAATTCCTTTCGAGGAATCCAATAGATTTTAATTATTTGTGAGATTTTTGTATATCTTCGACACTTCTTTCGATATCTTGACAATCTCCTTATATGGAGCAATTTTAGCACATATAGATTTTTTCCCAATTTTCATGGAGTGGCTTCGCTCCTCTTATACATATATTTTCATCCACTCTTCCCATTCAACATTTTAGGAGAGTATGTGGTGTGATATTGCTTTCACTATTGGGTGTTATTTGTTCCTTGTTTATCCTTGGCTCATTTCAACATCTACTATAAGTGTCAATTTCTTTAATTTATGTTGGACATTAGGTGCCTTATTTTACATTTTCAATGGTGGTGATGGTATTCCACCCATCTAGTGCATACTTCAAAGTGTCTCCTTTATACCTTGAGTGGTGGTGATGGTTTCTAGCCCATCCACTATATTCTTCACAAAGTTCTACACCTTTTAGACATTTACTCACACCTTTAAGTGGTGATGGTCTCCAATCTATCCCTTACACATCCCTTCAACATTTAGATGTACTACTTTTGTGTTGTAATGTTTCTTGGGATTCCTTGTAACATAACACCTCCAAACACTTTTTTTGATCTTCTCGTTTTTTAAGAAACCTCGTGGTGACTCGTCTTTTCCAATTGTATATACGTATCTTATTAGGCCTAATTGTCAGGACCCATTTCTAAGCATTTTTAGCCTTGTTGGTGTATATAGTCCTCCTTGAGTTTCACTTGGGGGTTGTTGGTGTAATATTCTATATAAATTAATATTGAGTTAGCTTAAGTTAGCTTCACTATATTTAGAGTGCCTTGTGCCAATCTCTAGGCTTAGAATAGGATAGGTGTGCAACTAATGCAACAATCATTAATTTCCACCAACATTAATAAATGTCACTTCTAACTGGTCCATTCACATGTGCCTAATATGTGGCCAATAGGGAAAGGGAAGCTTGCTCACAAGCTATTTATATTATAAGGGTATGGTGTATCACAAAATTACATGTACTATTTTTCTCATTTTCTAAGTGTTCAACCTTGGAGTAAGTCATAACTATGGAGATATAATCCTGAAGGTTTAGCTTCTCTTTCAGATAATGTTTTTTCTCTACCATGGTTCATCCTCTTTCATTTATTGTTTTAGCAACACTCTTCATATTGTTATATTATATCCATGTTTAGGTTTTATAGGACTGGTTTCTTCCAATTTTTCCTCTCTACTTACGCAATAAGCACACTCTTCTCACTTTTCTATGTTCCTCATCGACTTCAAGGTACTCATATGATCTATGCCCTCATCCATATTCAAAGCCTCTCCCACATTCACTTTGCCTCCATGTCCTCATCCTTTTTAGGAACTATAACCACCTCTTTGGTTCTACTACGGAGAACTAGAAACTTATTCCTCTTTGGCATAAATTTGGCCTTTCCCAAAATATTGCCTTCCTCTTCCTCTACCTCTTCCTCATCCATTATGTTCTTTTCATAGCATTTTTTCATCATCTTTTAAGGCACATTGATTAGCTTCTCCCATGGAATGCAACATAAACAATCCAATCTCATCTTGAACAATAAACAAAGACTATTCATATACCTGAATTTTTTTTTCATCTTCTAAATAAGTAGCTCTTATGGTCAGAGTGTAAAATTCCTCGATATAGTCATCTCCTTGTACCTCAAATTTTGTAACTTCTTGAATAGATTTAACTAATAATTTGAGGAGAAAATATTTCTTTTCAAGTTCCTAATCATCTTATCCCAACTCTTGATCTTTGCTTTGCATGTCCTCGCATCTTAGAACATGCAAACTTGACCCTTTTTAGAATTTCCACTTGCATGTAAGCAAGATACATTTCTAGGGGAATTATCCAAACAATCAAATCCTCTAGATTCAAACTACCAAAATAACTAGGTTTGCAAACCTTTGGCTTAGCTCCCACTTTAGAACTAACATTAATGAGTTTTTATTTAGGATATGGATCTACATCCAATTATGCAAATTGGTTTACAATGGTTTCTTCAACATCACTTTCTTTTGCGGCAATTTCTCTATGTTGAGCTATCTCTGTGACTTCTAATATGACTTGAAATGTTCTCAATACTTCAACAAGTTTTGCAACTCATGATGCTCATCCTTCTTTTCCATGGAGTAATCCTCTATGAACCATATCTTAAACTTTCTCAATACTCCTCAACCAAAAATATACCTTCGACACAACTAGTGTCACTCAAATCCCACAACTCGATAGACAACATGGAGACTTTACCTCTTCTTCTCTAAACAACCCAAATTGTCTGTCTTTCTCTTAACAACTCCACAAGGTAAGACTTAACTTGCTCTAATACTAGATGGTGCAATGGTGGTTGAGAGTTCAATAAAATGGCCAATTACTTTCAATTATCTAAGTACACAAACCAAAGTATTAAAGCTCAAATTTTACTTCACAATAGACTTCTATGGCATTCGTACACACCGATGGAATAGAATAGATGAATGGATACTCATTGTAGACATCTACACAAGGCCGAATAATTACAACTGTAGTACCCAAAATTTGTTCCTATGGCACTTGGCAATATCACTTTGGCATTTATTCCGATGTTTTACCATTTACCTATTTATTGACCAATGTATAGCCTCCAATTCTATCGCGTACCCTAAGTCCAATAGGTCACACCTAATCACTAGCGTAATACTTTAGGAATCATTACACATTTTACACAATACCAAGTTTGTAGGCCCAAGACAGGTTTGTCCGAAGAATCTAATCACACACAACAAGCTCATCCTTTGCATATCCAACGATCATATTTTCAACTATATAAGTTAGCTTTGTCCACTTAAGTGTTACTTTTGGGTCGATTAAGCAAAATATTATTCAAATGGTCATCTATATAAACATAATAACCCTTACTCATTAGAGGCATTCACATGTGCCTAACATGTGGCCAATGAGGAAATCAAAGCTTTCTCTTGCACAAGCTATTTATACCCTTTTATCTCTTTTTATATTATAAGGTGTATGGTGTATCACAAAATCATGTGTACTATTTTTCTCATTTTCTCATTGTTTAAGCTTGGAGTGAGTATAAATCGAGTATTCATTTAAATCATTCATTGTTCTTCCAAATGTAAACATGAAATGATGTATCCATTTTATTGAGGGGGCTTACTTTTGGCAATCTCGGGTGGGTTCTAAATCTAATTGCATAAATAAAATTTTATTCTACAATGCATGAAAGAAATATTAATCTATTTTGTAGTTTTTTTTAAAGAAACAACCACAAAATACTTCATGTCACAAAATTTTCTTAGAGAAATCTCTTAGGATATTCTGAATCTCCTATTAACACCATGGTCCCCGAAAACGACGCCAAAATGATGAGTGTTGTCAATCCTCTTTATTAATAATGTCAATCTAGGGCTGGTGTCTGATGGTTGTATGCAATAGGAGAAAGAGATCTTTAGAAAAAAACTCCTTCAAACACAATCCAAACTTGCATAAATTGAAAATCACACTTGCGGAAATGGAAAAGCACACTTAGAAAATCAAAATCACACTTGCATAAAAGAAATCACACTTGCAGAAATGAAATCACACTTGCATAAAGGAAATTGTTGAATTGGAAATAAAGATAATCAAATAAAACACTTGCAGGTTCACAACAAACTGAATGAAAATGAATATTACAATATAAGGAGAAAAACAATACAACAAAATGATAATCATAGAAAAAGGAATAAACATAAACATAAATTATTACAAGACAAAAACACAAATACCAGGATCCATCTTCCTTGGAATGAGTGACCAACTCATTCCTTGGAAGAGGATTTAAATCATGCTTCCAAGATCTTAATTCAAAACTTCAGAATATTGGAGAGAAAAGAACATATTTTTCATTGATTGGTAAAAGATTACATACAAGAGTGTGGAATGTTGCATGTATAGTTCATGCATCTAACCAACTCCTTATTTTAGGGAATACAATATGATCTTATCTTTATTCTAATTGTAACAACTAAGATCTCAATCCCCACAAAATATGGAGAGAGATATATTATTGGAGTCAAAGTCTTATCTAGCTATTTTAGGAAGATTTGCTCCCAAATCTTCTCCTTGTTTTTTGGTAACGAGAATCATAATGATTTGATTCTCCTAGTTTACTTAGTCCACACACCAAGAACTAACTACCCATTCTTGGGAAAATTTATTCAAATCAATAAATCCTAAAAATCTTGACTACAATAATCAACTTATCGTGGAGAATATTTCTACAACTCATCCCTTTAATCTAGGAACACAATGTGGGAGTATTTATTCAACATCCCTAATATTATTCCACTATTTTCTCATCCTTGAAACATGGAGAGAAAATGGAGAAGTGGTAAATCCATGACTTTGAATTCTTCTTGGAACGATATATGCATGCATGACTTTGGATTGCCATATGTTTGGATCTGTATTCTTTGTTGATGACGTCGAAACAAATAGTGGGATGAATATTTTGGTGTTCCTTTACATTATTTTGGAACAAACCAAAAGAATTTTGACAACTTGGCCTTTCATAGCTGCATGCGGAAGTTTTCCGTAGTAGAAATCTAGCAACAATCTATGAACAACTAGGCCTTTCAGTAGCTACATTGAAGTTTTCAGTAGCAGAAATATATGAACTTGAAGTAGAGTTGCTCATGACCTATTTTCTACACACTATTGCATTCCAACTTAGAAGAAATATCAGGAAATAACAACAATCAGATTACAAATATATCTCTAAAAAGATGATAGTATAAATTCTAGATTCTACCTTAAATATGTTATCCGTTATTAAAACTACATCTAAATTCACTTGAAAGCTTGATTTTAAGAGAGAGAATAAGAGTTCCATTTGGTGATATAATGAGACATATTTTGGTCTCATCACATTATGCTCATCCTCCTTTTTCATGGAGTATTCCGCTATGAGCCATATCTTAAACTTTCTCACTACGCTTCAACCAAAACTCTTCCTTTGACACAACTAGTGTCACTCAACTCTCACAAATCGATAGATAACGAGGAGACTTTACCTCTTCTTCTCTAAACAACTCAACTTGAATCTCTCTCTCAACAAATATACAAGGAAAAAAATTAACTTGCTCTAATACTAGATGGTGTAATGACGGTTGAGATTTCAATAAAATGGCCAATTACTTTCAATTATCTAAGTACATAAACCAAATTATTAAAGATCATATTTTACTTCACAATAGACTTCATGACATTCATACACACCAATCGAATAGAATAAATAAATGAATACTCAATGTATACATACGCACAAGGTCAATTACTTACATCTATAGTACCCAAAATTTGTTCCTATGACACTTGGCAATATCACTTTGGAATTTATTCCGACGTTATACCATTTACCTATTTATTGACCAATCGCATAGCCTCCGATTCTATCATGTACCCTAAGTCCAATAGGTCTCACCTATTCTCTGGCTTAATACTTCAGGAATCATTGCACATTTTACACAATACATATATAGACTAACTCTTGTGTTAGATCTATCTCTAGCTTTATCTTGGAAAAGTTCGTTAGCCCAAGATAGGTTCGATCGAAGAACCTAATCACACGCTATGATCTCATCCTTTTCATATCCAACGATCATCTTTTCAAATGCACAAGTTAGCTCGGTCCACCTAAGTGTTACTTTTAGGTTGATTGAGTGAGATATTATTCAAATGATCATCTATATAAACACAATCACCCTTACTCATTAGAGGCATATATAGATCCCATATCAAAAACACACTCTAAGAAGGTCATTGAGAAAAGCATTAAAGCACCTTTTCCTTAGAGTAAACTACAACAAAGCTACTCAAATTTTGAATACATCTCTATCGTTCCCTAGATCACAAATCAAGTGCTATAACCAAGCTAATTGTCAATTTCTAATTGTAAGGGCTGAATTGAGGGCCCACCTTGTTTACATTTTTGTTACTCTCTATCTCATAATAGGATTGGGAGAACTATGTGTGGCTAGACCCCTCTTCAAAGTATTGGTACATAGTGCATCACTCATCACATCAATAAGGTTGTGGTAACCTCAATCCACCACATAATCAATGACAGTATGGAAGTAATAAAAAACAAACACATAACAATAACCATGTATATGTCTTATATTTACGAGATGTGGTGACGATCACGAGAGCATATTGTTTTAGGTGTTGAATAAACCAAATGGCTAGAGGCGTTGCATAATAGAAGATGTGGAGACAAATTTTTAAAGTAGCTAATGAAAGCAAATGTTATAAACTTACTACCAATAATGGCAACATCAACGCGGAGTCGGTCGGAGGAAAGAAGCTTACCTATATTTATGGCACAACCACCATGAGAGAGGAGGACATCGAGACAAATGAATGGTAGTGATAGGTGACAACGGCCACTAAAGTTCCAAGAGCCATAGATGCCGTGACAACAATCTATAAACAAATAGTAAGCCTAAGCGGGTAGTACTTGTCACGTTGGTGCTTGTGAGGAACGAGGCCTCTAATAGATAGACCCTCCTACTTTGAAATATACCACTTGCCTAAATGAGGGAGGCATATACTTATGGGATATGCATTCTCTATTTCTCGAGTGGATAAGACAACATACAATAGGGTAACTTGAGAAAGGTAAGTCGAGAAAAGTTCTTTAGAATTTGACACTTTTTAGTAGAGGCATTTCCAAAGGTGGACACCTTTCAAATGAATTATTTTATTTTCTTTCTCATGTTTCTTAGTCTTTTTGTCAAGAATGTTATGGGTCTTCAAACATATTTTTGCACTTCTCTAAGTCAAGGCACACTGGCCATTTGTCATATCTTTTTCACTTTAAGCCATTAAAGACTAATTTATGTATCAATAAGGTCTTGATTTGAATTTAATTAATGATTTAAGATTCATCTCTTGATTAGATAAGTGAGATTATTTTCTGGATATATTGCACAAGATTTTTATGACAAACAATATGAGTTCAAGATCTTGGACCCATCCTTAGGGAAATGAAGATTAAGTTTCGAGGGATTATAAGACTCACCATAACGTAAATATGCCATCTTGGGAGGAGATGTTAAGGGGCTAGGGTAGAGGAATGAATTTAATTATATATAAAATACACAAGAGACTATTGAGAACTCATTGAGAAATCACAAAACTAATCAAGAAATCAGTAAAGTACTTATTATTGTCTTAACTATTATTTTATCATAGAGCACTATTATAACCCTAGATAAAGTCATTTCCATTTATACAATTTCCATCTATGCAATTTAATGTTATTCACGAGATTTCTTCCCACCTTAGAGGCTTGATAAACAGAGGATTAGTTAATATTACACTAATCACTAACCCTAACACATGCCCCTAAACTCACTTTGTTTTCCTTGAAATATGTAGTGCATATAGAAACAAATGCATAAGAGTTACAACATGTAAATCAGATTAAAAATGAAAAATTTGAAGAAAGTGAACTCAATCATGAACTTAGTCTTTATCATCTATCAAAAGTGCACCATTTCTACCACCACCTTCCTGATATGAACTTGCTTGAAAAATATTAAAGAAAGCGGAAATAAGATAATACAAAGAACTAGAATGCTAAATGAACTCAAAAAATAGCTTCAAACTTGCTTGTATTCGGATATCACGTCTCTTCAAGGGGGACCTCCTTTCGAGAAGAGTTAATTCATAATAACAAAATATATCCTTATCTCTTCAATATAGACATTCAACCCCAACCCTTATGCTCAAGGGTCAGCGTCATAACACAACACTCGAGCTTCATTACCAACCATAAGGTTCCCTAATGTTCAAGGGTCGACCCACAAAAATAGTTGTACAAGCCAAAAGATAACTTTGATTATTACAAAGTAAATAAATAATATATGGTTACATTGGGGTCTTAATGCCCTTCCATTTGGAAATCTTTGTCCCTGTAGTGCCCACCCATGTGGGACTCAAACACAAGACCAAATATATCGGGCTATTTTTTTACTTTTATTTTACTTGATACAACTATGGGACAACATAAGGACTCATAGGAGATTGCAAAACACCGTATGCAACACTTACACCAACATGAAGAACATGCAAATATCAAAAGAGTCATAGGGGCCATTTCTTTCATGCCCATTTTTTGATGTCTTCAAGTGAAGGTCCAAACCTCATGAGTTTACTAATCAAAGAGAGCTATCAATTGCCACCGTTGCTCAACCAATGATGCTCCTGGGGATAGTCAAATAGAGCCTTAATAATGAAGCGAGGGATTCAAAACGAGAGTTGGGCAAGAAAAGTCCTCACCAAGGTCGGAGGAGGAGACCACCTACGACCAAGACACAAAGAATGTTAGGATGAGGAACTGTACAATGATAGCCTGCAACACACGCTCATGAGGTTTCAGCATAACATCTCCCATTTATATGTTCAAGGTTCATACTTTATATACTTTACTTTTAATGTATGATAGAAAATTAATAATATGGTATAATATATTTAAAAGCTATACTATAATATAAATTTAAGAGAGTATAGTAATTAACTTAATCGAAATATAATTATATATTTATTTGTTAATAATATACTATTTATGCTTTACATTAAATATATTCATCCTAAATTATGTTTATATATATATATCTCCGGTAGGCGTCCACCTTTGAAGATGCCTTCATTGGAAAGTGTCGATTACGGTGTGGTATAACTTTCTTTGGATTTTAGATATTTTTCTACAAGTCTTAAATATTTATTATCTTAGATATCCCTGATTTTAGATGTTTCCTATAATAATATCTAAGATCTAATTGTTCTACTTCAAAAAAATTTAAGCTATAATGTTTATCTATTTTTTGGAATGTATATAATCTTCAATCTGATTCCCCATTCTTGACTTTGTAATTATCGAAATCATTTCCTTCTGACTCGGTTTGTATTAATCAAACTTTGGAATGAAAATTGATTCACTGCCTCTCAGAACAAAGAAGGGCGGCAATTTTTTGTGGGTACATGTGTTGAATATCATCTTTGGACTATTCAAGCTTACATTGCCTTGATAGCGTGCAAGGAGATAAAAAATTCATTGTGCAAGATTCCATCAAATCCTCTGTAGAATGGAAAAGATATTTTGTTTGTTTCGTGGCCAAAAGTTAGGGAAGCCGTCCACTGTCTTTGAACGTCTTGTCAGCTTGGTAGTGATATGTGAAAAAATTGTCATGTAATGCTTGTTGTCTGTTATGATACAATTAGAACTAAATATTATTGATTTTCATCACAGATGGTTTGTGACTTGTAGTTTATGTGCTTATCATCCAATCCATCTCAATTTTCTCGTTTCCAGTGAAAGATTTGTATGTCTTTTTAAATTAATTTTGACACATTTCTATCACATCTTTCTAATTTAAGCAACTCCCACTAGGCTTGAAAATCCAAATTGTATGTGCCTATAAAATCAAAATTTGTTGATGGTCTAGCTTTCTCACGGGGTTGTAATTTTTTTTAAAATTATATATACCATGTCCTAATGGAGGTGGCATGAAGAAAACTGGTGATGACTTGGTGCTCTGATGATGGTAGATACTGAAACACTCCTAAGACACCCTTCTCAAGCTGTGAAATTGTTTGAAAACCTCTTCTCTTTGCCTTATGCCATGTCATGTATATCCCTATCTTAGTTGAAGCTTCTTCATAATTGTGAGCTCCTAACTATTGAAGGAGAGTGAATGGAGCCTCTTACCTTGTTTAAGTGATTTCTATGCTATGAATGCTAATGGAGTTGTTTTGGTGCGTAATTATTTTTGGGATTACAAATCTCGGTCTTATGAGGTGGACTAGGGGCATCCAAGGGCTACGATTATAATGGAGGTGGCAGATTCAACCTTATTTTACTCAAAGCAGCCAGGGCATACCTCATATGTCTACAATCAGCCTCCTTGTTATGTGGATGGTTCGGCGAATAACTACAAAAACATTAGTTACAATACCACGCAGTTTAAGAGCAATCCTCATCTTCCTCTTCTTCAAGGTTTTGGGGAATCAAATATCCACGAAGTGAAGAGAAAGAAGAGGGTGGCAAGCTACAAGGTGTACACTTTGTCGAGGGAAAGGTCAAGGGCTCTTTCAAAAGGGATTTTTGGCTCAAGGATAAGTATCCGAGATCTTCTATGGCCGGTAGTAAGGTCAAATCCTCGATAAAAACTATAGTTTTGAATGCTAGCCACTTCAACCTATGCCTGCAACTTGTTTTCTTATTTGGGTTTTTTTATAAGAGAGCATTGTAGTACATGGTGTAGTGGAAACAATGTGTGCCTTGTAGCTTTTCATTATGTTGTATCTAAAAATGAAAACTCTTATGTTTCTTTGGGCCTTACATTTTCTAAATAGATTGATTCTATTTTGGATGTGAATAAAACTATTTTCTTTGTTTTTAACCCGATCTGTTTGCCCAAACACCTAATTTTTTTATTCTCACTTTACATACATAGAGGATTGTTGATTAGCCTACAGTTGCTTTCGTTTATTTTTCAGGCCATTTTAGGGAGAAATTTGTGTACCTATGCCAAATTACGCGCTCAAAAAACGTGGTTTCATGGATATTGTTGATTACAAGATATGCACAATGCAATTCACAAGTGTAGAACCAAATTCCACATAAACTTGTGCGGGTTATGTGGAAGTGTTTGCTTGGTTCATGTGTTCATTGTGAGTAATGAAAATTAACTCCCAGATTGTTGTAAGAGAAATTGTTGTGAGAAATGAGAACCATTACCTTCATTTTAAAAAGGAGAATGTGATGATAAATATCTAGATTTGAATAAATAAATTAAGCAATAATTAATTAAAATCAACACAAGAAATGAAAACTACATAAGAGAGAAACCAAATGTAAATAAAATGGAGTCATTTCTATTGAATATTGGAGGGAATTTTATGCAATTACTTTCTCATATAATCATGGAGTCAAGTCTCATCACCTTATCCCCATATCTCTCCTATAATCCCTAGTCTTACTCCCACATATCATCCTATAATCACTCATCACTATTCTCTCACATATCCCACTAATATCTCCACACACAATTATCTACGTGAGTTGTTCTCACAACTCACTATTACAATAATCTATATAAGTTGTTTATTACAACTCATTTACATTTATTTATAATCTCACACTATATTATTAATATGAGTTATATTAACTCAATATTAGTAATTTACAAATGAACTAATATCACTCAAACTTACTAATGTAATATAAGAATATTACATTTAACTATTACAAACAATAATGTGAGCACTAATCCAAGGAATATTCCTAACATTCCCCCTTAGTGCGAACATGGGTGAGTTCTGTCTAGTACCTGCTCATGTTCTACAATCCGATGGTTTTCAAAGAGTACCATCAACTCTAACAAGGTTTTCTAGTGGAACCATTAACCACTCGTATATAGTGATTTTCTAAGAGATTCAAAAACTCTCAAATTGGTTTTCTAGTGGACCACCAACCACTTTCATAGCAGCGTACACGTTTCCCCACCCCCATCTTTACATTCAAGAGAAAATATAAGAAATATCGCTCACATAGGAGCTCACTTATTACAAGAGCGAACATGAATAAATCGTCTGTTCTTATTACATCACACAATGAAAATTAAACACACAACAAAAATAAATGCCACAAATTCATTGTGTGGCCCTTTCATTGCGGCTGGCGAGAGGTCACTGATTATCCTCCTTCCTCCGTTGCCTCCTTCCTCCATCATGATGATGCTAACTAACTCGAATTTGTCTTTGAGGCTCATTTTACAATTATATTAGGTGTCGGTTTCAACCGATAATGCACCCTTACAATAATAATCAGCTTTATATTTATCCAAAATAATAAAGCATATCATATTTTAATTGTTGGAAATCAGTCACTATTTTTTTACAAAATAATTAGAAATGTCAGAATTGTTTCCATGATTTCTCTTAAAATACAAAATGAATTTCTATAATTTTTTGACAAAAGTTTTCCATAATACAAATAAACAAATCCAAAAAAATTTAAGAAAATTTCGAATCTGGGTTTTTGAGAAAAATGTGAATTATTAGTCTTTTTTACGAGATCGGAATTTAGAAAATGGCGACTTAAAGCTTCAAAATTCTCGATCTACATTCTAAAAATTGTGGTTTTATCCTGCAATGACTCTCATAACTCATTTTAACTCCGCTTTGATACAAATGATGATAAATATCTAGATTTGCATAAATAAATTAAGCAATAATTAATTAAAATCAACACAAGAAATGAAAACTACAGAAGAGAGAAACCAAATGTAAATAGAATGGAGCAATTTCTATTGAATATTGGAGGGCATTTTATACAATTGCTTGCTCCTATAATCATGGAGTCAAGTCTCATCACCTTATCCCCATATCTCTCCTCTAATCCCTAGTCTTACTCCCACATATCTCTCCTATAATCACTCACCACTATTCTCTCACATATCCCACCAATATCTCCACACACAATTATCTACGTGAGTTGTTCTCACAACTCACTATTACAATAATCTATATGAGTTGTTTATTACAACTCATTTACATTTATTTATAATCTCACACTATATTATTAATATGAGTTATATTAACTCAATATTAGTAATTTACAAATTAACTAATATCACTCAAACTTACTAATGTAATATAAGAATATTACATTTAACTATTACAAACAATAATGTGAGCACTAATCCAAGGAATATTCCTAATAAAATGTTCTTGTGGCAATTATTGGTGATGCTAAATGAAGCAATCTAAAACAATAAGTTTGCACTATAATAATGTGCCATGTCCTTTATTATTCCCAGTTTCTAGACAATTTTTTTTGTTTAGTTTTAAGTCTACATACACTTCTTTGAAAATTACAACTCCAACAAACTTAACATTGATATGCTCTCTAGCGTAATTTGCAACTCGTGTGCTGCTTGCTAGTGTTAATATATATCTATGTTTTACATCTCCCGCTCATATATTTAAGGTTAACACTTTCTATACTTTATTTTTGATATATGCTAGAAAATTAATAATATAATATATTTGAAAACTATACTATAATATAACTTTAACATAGTCACAACATAGTATAATAATTAACTTATTATTTTAATATAACTATATATTTATATGTTATATCATAATATTATTTATGTTTTACATAAAATATATTCGTTTTACATTGTGTTATTAATATATTTATAATATATTAAATTATACTAAATATATATTAATAACAAATTATAATATATTCATCATTTTTTTGTTGAAAATTGTTATATTGTAAATAGTAATGTGCTTTAAATTTGTAAGTAATAACATTATACTATGTAACATAATAATATCCTAATAAATATTATACTACCTAATATTACATTATATTATCATATTATAATATACTACAATATAATATACTATAATAGTATGCTATAATATAATATTTTAATTGATACTAACGTAAATGCACTTAGTAATATAATAGTATATTCTTATATTATATTAATGGTATATTAGTAATAATGTATATTTATAACCATAAAGGTTAATAAGATACACATATTATTAATATAAAAATGTTAATAATTAATAGTGTATTACAAAATCATGATTTTATGTTGAATAAAATATGCCAATATAGTCATTATATTATTTTTGATATTTTATACATTATTTAATTAAATATAATAATAATATATTATAAGATGTCAAAATAATATTATATAATAATATTGTTAAGTAAAATATTTTAATAACTAGCAATCGCATGTGTACAATGCAATGTGAACGCCGAACGATATATGTTATTTGATTTAGAGGGATAGTTATAATTTTTGTAGTTGATGTTCATAAATGGTGTTATTGATTTTGTAAGTGTAGGAATATATATGAAGCATTATCTTTAAAGGTTGTATCTCTACATTTCAAATTTGTCACAACTTGATCATAAATCAAACCCTGCCCCAGCCACTTGTGTAAGAGTAATGGAAATACCCATAGACTTCCGGAAGAATCAAATTTAGCTGAGAAGAAGTAATTAAGATGCAAAGTATTTATCTAAAATGATATATAGATCGTATCATATTCAAACAGACTAAAAAAAAGGGTTGTAGCGATGACAAACACGGTTAAACATACGTGAGCCCACAGTCACAAAAAACAAAGAAGTACATGCCAAATATGTCAAAAGGGTTGCTAAGACATTATTTCGCTAATTGTTTTGACAAAAAAGATGTTTCGTGATGTTGAATGTGGGTAGCCTTTGCAAGCCAATTCAATTTTGTTTCTTATGGTTTTCGTATATCAACAATTAACCGATGCAAGTAACAATAGTTGTTTTTTAAATAGATCAGGTTCCAAAGACTTTCTTCTATTGTTATCAAAATATTGGCTAACTTGGATATGTATGATTTTGTGTAACAAAATTATGGACCAATGCAATGAACAACATCTATATCAAAACCGGAAATTGTTTGCATCTATTTGGGTTTAGTAATACTATTGTGCATAATTATTGAGACTAATCATCACAACATACCCAATGAGGATTGGATTTGTAGGCTATGAATACTCTGTGAAGTTGAAAGTGAGGAACATTCTATTTTTATATTTCCTATCTAATATGAAATTTAGGGGACATATTCTTTATTGCCCTAGCCAAAATATTTGGGCCTTCTTCTTCAGGAAATGATTTTAACATCCCACCGGCCCTAAAGGAGAGACACTTGTATGGAAAGTTCAATCCCATAGGATTTGAATCAACCAGGAAGTTGAAGAGATGGATCAAATGATGAGTTAAGGCGTTAAGGTAAAAAATGTTATAAGGTGGAAACCAATCCCTTGAAATTAGTTTTTGGATGCCTTTGCAGGGGGAGCTTGATAGAATCAACTGGGAGGAAGAACAAGAGAGACACGCTTCGTAGGGAAGACAATAAATTTGAGAGGAGTTCAAAGATATATTTTAAGTTTGTTGCACCTCAAGAACAAGCTTAGGAAGCAAAAAATTTAAAGACAAAACACGTGGAGTGTCTTTGAGGTAGCCTAGGTTCTTCATGTTTTTCATTAGCTGAGAATGAAATAAACAAACTCGGGAGTCTGAAATAACTTTAAAATAATCCACATCCTTCAGGTGAATGGTAGCGGTATTAGTTTTGGATTGGAAGTCATGAATCAAATTCTTCTTGTCAACTCGACACCATCCAACACCTTCACAATTAAAGATGCCAAGAAATCCAGTGTACTTGTTCAAATTCCAAATTTTTAGTAAGTTGCAAGGAAAAGCATACACCAGAGAACACAATAAATTTTTAGTAAGACTTTCTTCTATTGTTATCAAAATATTGGCTAACGTGGATATGCATGATATTGTGTAACAAAATTGTGGACCAATGTAATGAATAACATCTATGTCAAAAACAACATTTGTTTACATCTGTTTGAGTTCAATAATATTATTGTGCATAATTACTGAGATTAATCATCACAACATACCCAGGACAACAAAAAAAAGTGGGGTTTGAAACACTCTATACAGACGAGATTTGAGAGCTTTTTCACCTTGTTCACACACAAAAGTTAAAATGAAAGTATGGCACTCTTAAGAAAAAAAATTACTCAAAATGTAATTGGATATAAATTTAGTTTCTGTCATATTTTAAATGAAGAAAGTATAAGAGCTCAAGGCTACAACGAAGCTCATAGTGGCTGAAATTTTAGAATCCAAAGCAGGATATAAGTAGCACGCTTTTTAACTGCATGTGGGCACCCCCATGAGTGGGTAAGAAAGGAGGGGTCCATATATACATATTTCGAACTATATACCTGATAGACAAGACTCTACTGTCTGTCATGGAGTGTATTTAAAACTTTATTTTGTTTTATATGAAAAAAAATCACAACTAAACGGACTTCGACTTTCTTTACTTTAGATAATATGTACTCAACGCATCTATTTAGTAGCTATGTTATTGTGGTTGCTGTGAAAAAAGAACCCTATAAACATCTCATGGAGGAAAATTGTAATGAAAAAGAAAAAAACCAGGAGAGAACAAGGCAGGTCTGTGTTACAAAACTTACCCTTGTAATGAAATCGTGAGCTGCGAGAGCAATGCTATCCGTGCAGGAGACAGTGAGACCGCACGCCTTATCCACGTGGCTTTTGATGTCATCTATCATTTGAAAATATTTGGGCCGCAACGTTAAATTTGGAGAGGCGTCTTGCTCACCTGGCCCGCTTGATGATCCATCCAGCAAAACCGATGCATCGCATCCCTGCACGGCACACAAGTTTCCACATTAAATGCAAAAAAATTAGTTTGATTGCGCTTCATTTCAATATGGAGTAAATAAATAACTTTAAAAGACAACCTGAATGAAGCAATCATGGAAATGAAGACGCAGCAACCCTGTGGCCTGTGTAATATCCTCCTTCAAATAATGGTCAATGCGTTTCTTGACAATGGATTCCAGTTTATTTTGGGCACGTCTTCGTCACTGGCAACAACAGCTAAAATGGAAAGAGTGCAGAAGAGACACAGAAGAAGATTAAGCAGCTTCTCCATTGCTTGACAAAGCTACTTACCATTTGGATTTGTTGCCCATTTGCAAAACAAATTCGAAGAACCCAAAAAACCAAAACAGAGGAATTCCAATTAGTAAAGGAAAAAAAAGAGAATTGAGAATGAGAATGAGATTGCATGTAGAGACAGAGTGAGAAGGAATTTCACATTGAACGATGCACCTCACAACAAAATAAGGCAACAAACCAGGCCAAACATACCATGAACGAAGCCGAGTATGAAAGGATCAATAACCGTTAAAAATAGTACGAAAATGTGAAAACGTCCAGACGGCCGTCAAACTGTCAAATTTAACACCATCGCCATTGGGGGTAATACAGATCATCCATCTTCCAAAAACTGGTGCATATCCATGCTGGAGAATTTTTCTAGTAGACAAGCTTGAACTCAAGCATCCTAATGAACATGGGTCAGTGTTTGAATCCTATGCTTCACCAAATCAAAATGAATTATTGAGTAGTTGACGATTGATGAGAAACTGGATAAAACACATAATTAAGTGGATGGAAAATGGAATGACAAAATATATACCAGATACATAAGCCATTGGGGGTAATACAGATCATCCGACTTCTAACAACTGGTGCATATCCATGCTGGAGAATTTTTCTAGTAGACAAGCTTGAACTCAAGCATCCTAATGAACATGGGTCAGTGTTTGAATCCTATGCTTCACCAAATCAAAATGAATTATTGAGTAGTTGACGACTAATGAGAAAATTGATAAAACACATAATTAAGTGGATGGAAAATGGATTATATAACCAAATTAGAATCAAAGGTGCACACAACCAAATTCATTGCTATAGCTATAGTCAAATATAACCAATGAGAGTAGGTCAGAATCAAATAGTGAAACAAGGTTGTTAAGGCCCATGAAAAGGGTTTCATCTAATGGAGAATAATGCGAAGCTCATGTCATGGAGTTTCATCTTCCAGGGGTGAATTGACATCTCACAAAAATGCAATGAAAAAATATTTACCAGATACATAAGCTATTAAACTATAGTTTCCCAAAAAGGTAAAGCCTCCATTTGGGCAAGGCAAGCCTTCTTGCTACGTACAAAAAGATGAAACTATAGGGACTTTTACCGCTCATAGAGCTCAGGGATTCCTTCTGCCATTGAGGGTAATACAGATCATCCGGCTTCCAACAACTGGTGCATATCCATGTTGGAGAATTTTTCTAGTAGACAAGCTTGAACTCAAGCATCCTAATGAACATGGGTTAGTGTTTGAATCCTATGCTTCACCAAATCAAAATGAATTATTGAGTAGTTGAGGGTTGATGAGAAACTGGATAAAACACATAATTAAGTGGATGGAAAATGAATTATATAACCAAATTAGAATTAAAGGTGCACACAACCAAATTCATTGCTATAGCTATAGTTAAATATAACCAATTATACTTACCAGCAGTCACTTTCCAAGGAAGCTATAATTGACTGTTTACTATTCCATAAGACAACATACCAAATCATTGCTTCTCTAAAGATCAATATAAACTATAAAGTAGAAAACCATCATCATAAGAACACGAATCCAAATTCTTCCATTACATAATTTTTAATTCATAGTCCATTTATGAATATAAATGAGTATTGTATTTTACGAGTTAACATGCTGATGGTTTAATATTGTATTATATTTTTTTGATGACTGAAAAACTTGTAACACTATTGAGTACTATAAAACCCACATTGAGCAGAGGATAATTCTTACCTGTATCCAAGTTGGCAACGATGACATCTTTTCCAAATCCTGCTTTTCTCCAAAGAGAAAAAGAAGGGATTTCTTCAGTCTCTGATTTTGGATCTCCATCTTCTAAGCCAAGGAATCCCCATGAACGAGTTGTGTGCAACTTGTGTTCTCTGTTGAGAAATACAGATACTACTCCTGGGAGCTCTGCATTAGTTCCACAATTAAGTTTTGTTATATATCAGAGGAATTTCCTAAATTCCATAAATTTGTGATTCTTCGAAATACAGTGGTGTTATAGAAAATTACTTGAAATAGCAGCGGCATGTTCTTCTTCTAAATCAGCAGCAAACCCATTAAAACTTTTGTATGAGTAAAAGATTGAATCCGTGGCTGCTTCCTTGCTGTCAAGAAAATAAAATGTCAAAATCATATCACAATAGTTACGTAAATCCATGGATTCTCGAGTCGCAATTCATAATCCCACAAATTCGTGCAGTCTCGAATGAAAATCTAGAAGAGGATTATTGAGCTTATTATTTAAACTTCATCCGAATCCGTTGCCTGCAATCACATGAAATGATTTTTTCATCCATTACCTTCCCAGTGTCGATAAAAGAAGTTCATGATGAGAGTTTGTAACCGATTCAGGCTCCAAGAAATCTTCATGTTGCCCTCCCAAGTACACCACATACGACTGCAACCACCCAAATGAAAAAAAATTACCATTCCAAACTCAAAACCAGAGAGGATAAACCCAATTATACCATGAATATGCATGATACAAAGAAAACTGCACCTCCACCAATACCCAATCTCTTCCTACTTGCCTGTTTAATACCCAATACTTCTCTCAGTGATAGAAACAATACGAAAACTGCAATCAAGCTTCCTGCTCCCTTATCCATGGCGGATAAGCTTCTGAATATAATCTATTTGTATTCTCAGTATTGCTGTGCAGTGCATATGCAACCCCTTCGAATTGCATGTGCACAGGTTCTGATGCCTCGTATTTTGGGCGCTTTTAAATCACTAAAATAGATTTTGGGTAATTTTTAAATCAGTAAATTAGATCTGGAGTATTTTTTATATAAATTAGATACATAACTCGCCATGCATTAACTGCACAAATATTCTAGAATCTTTGAAAGTCAAATGATATGCTACGCTGTAAATTCGTCATGCCAAGAAGGAAGTGAAGCTTTTCTCATAATATTGTGAAAAGTATGAAGGCGGGTACTTCGTTTAAAGACGTATATATTTCACGGATATTGTGAACGGATTTTCGTAAAGTTTATCGGTACGTCTGTATTCCTGCAAACAACGCAGGTAAAAAAAACTGTAAAAATGTGAAAACGTCCAGACGGCCGTCAAGCCGTCAATTTTAAGACAGTGGCAGAAACGTCCGGAGGTCCTTTACCATAGGGGGAAACGCCTTCGGCGTAATAATCATGTTACAATTATATTTAATTATAATATAGTTAATAATTAATACTATAATATTAATAAATATACATTTAATTATAACATATGTTTATATAATATAAGTTCCCAAATATAATTTATATACATTATTAAATATAAGTGTAAACATCAAATATTATCTAAGTAAACAAATATTTACATTAATTATAATAGCCTATATCTTATAAAGTAATTACTTATAATTACTTATTTTTTATTAGTCCTCCCAAGGGCTAACTATAGTAATCGTTTTCTTATTACTTATTCTTTTTTCAACCAATCACAATCAACTATTTTTCTTTCATATGGTCTTCGCAATAGTTTTAAACAATATATATGTATTTTAATTCATTTACAAATACTAATTTTCTCATATGTGATTGGTTGATATATTTTTCTCCTTATTCTCCTTATTCCCATACAAAAAAATGATGTCATAATTCATTCTATTTTTAAGGATGTATCATATCTCTATTTTCATGCAACACAAAAATTATTTACCAAATATTTGCAATTTTTTTATGGCAAAATTCATGCGGTTAGGGTAAAACCCTAAATTTGTCTCATTCACATCTTTGTATCTGGAAGCTTCGTTTTCAAAAGAGCTTTGTAAAAAAATCACCATGAGGGTTTCTCTTCGAAGCTTCTGGTATGGAGAGGTGATCTTATGTTGGCTTTTTTCGGAATTTTTTGGAAATATTGGGCTATTATTGACTATTGAAACTCTGCATTTTGCTTGGATGCCATTAATATATTTTATTGTTTTCACTTTCCTAGGCTTGGTTTTGTGCATGAGAGTTAGGTGCTATTACAACTCCTTTTCAGTTTGCAAGTTGGAGCTCATGTTTTCAATTCGATTGGAGGTTTTGTTTGTGGGTTACTTGAAAGGCTTGCTCTCTCTGTTATGTGCATTTTGATGGGCTCTGCTCTATGCATCTAGCTGCCATTTCAGTTTGGGTGCTCTACAAGTTAGAGCTCACTTGTATAATGTATTGGCAAGTCTGTGAAGCCCCTTGTGTACGAGACCATCCAGGCCTACTTCAAGTATGCCTTGCCACGTCTGCGCAGTTGGTGTCTAATGAGGCAACACAGAGGGGATACATATTGGATTGAAGCTGGTATGTGGTGCCTACATCACTATGGAGTCCTCAATGGCAACTTCTTTTGGTGTGACTTCTCCTATTCATTCTTCTATGTAGTACTCTCACAAGTGTTATGATCCATGAGCAGGGCTTATGATGGAGAAGGTTGCAATTGAGGCCTCTATGGTTTTAGCCACCCATAACTTCAAATTGGGTAAAGAATAAAATAAAAAAATTAAGTTTTTATATTTTTAATTTTTCATTGGTTTATTAATGGTGAAAGTATGTGTTAATTGTCTTTGCGGGGCAAGGGGAAGAATTGAATATTAGGAAGGGGAATGAACACGTAGAGTTTTCTCAATTTGAAGGACATGTCAGACAACCTATCATCAGGATTAGTTCAAGATGGATTCCAAGTTACCAAGTATCTTCCTTTTGGTCCTCTGGATCATGTTTTTCGTTATCTTATCGAAGGGCTAAGGAAAATGTTAGGAATTATTAGCACTCACATGGTTACATGGGTTAATATATTATTAGGTTCTGTGTAAGTTTGTTTGTAAACAAACTCATGTACGACAAAGTAAATGTAGGGATTATTGTTGAGGTTGACTTCTATTATTTCATTCAATGTTTGTAAACATGTATTGTCACCTTGAGTATGGTCAATTTTTAACTAATGTATAATTTAGAAGAGTGATGGAGTAATAAGAGTAATAAGAGTAATAGGTGTCACTCATATTCATATAAAAGTATTGGGTCAATGTTTTCAAGTTCAATAAGTTATCGTATTGTTAAGAGTCAAAATATTGTTAAAAAAATTGCCTTACAGACGCATTTTCGGTGTTACTCAACGTCATGACAATCATTGATCCTCAAAATCCAAATCCATTGAGTTAACAACATCTAACTGGATGACGGAGGCATAGGAGGCCGGAGGTCAATCAACGACCTCTCGTCGAGTACCACCAACGATGGGGCCGCGACGGCCGTGGTGACACATTTTTGTGGTGTGATTTTTTTTCGTATTTGATTTCCAGTGTGTTTCTTTTCAGTGTTCCTATTTTGTGTGGTTCTAGATGTAAGAAAAAGAGTTGTGTTGTAACACGAGATGTCATCAATGATCCTATGATTGGCGTGATCTGCTAACTACCATACTTCGGTGGAAGATGGCACGCTTGTGAATACGTTCACTTGCAATGGTGACCATGTGCAACAAGATCTAACTAGTAAGATCCGGTCAAGTAGTATGTACTTCGATACAGTTTGCTTCTCAATGTTTGTGTGTGGAAATTTCACATTGTGGGGGGGGACATGACACCAATGTTCCATTTCCATTTTGTGCCTAAAACGACTAAAGTCAAAGGCAACTTCCAGTGGTAGTGGTAGTTTCCTATGTTGTTTGAGATCGAGTGACAACGATCAACAATAGTGGTTTAATTAAGAACATTACGATTCTTATAGGAAGTAATGTGAAATCTCTTTCCTGTATATGTTCTATTGTGCAGTTTTGTAATAAGTGAGTTGTGATTCCTATATACTTCCTTGATGTACAAGCATAGTGGTGAACAAAAGCACCAGAGTAAGTCAGTTCATGGATCTTGAAAGGGTTTGTGGGAGGATCCAGAAAACCACACGAGGTGGACAGTTGATGGGGCCTGTTCACGTTAAGGTTTATGGTAAGTCTACTTAAAACCATGGAAGGAGAGAACCTTTCTTTTGATCAAGATCATGAGTCACATTGTAGGACATGTTTCACAGGGGTGATCATACTACAGTTGAGTGTGTGTATGTTTTCCTACCATGTTCGCACTAAGGGGGAATGTTAGGAATTATTAGCACTCACATGGTTATGTGGGTTAATATATTATTAGGTGTATGTAAGGTTGTTTGTAAACAACCTCACATATAATAGAAACAGGCGAGTAAATGTAGGGATTATTGTTGAGGTTGACTCCTATTATGTAGGAGAACTTTCTGTATAAATATCTCCTATTATATGAATAAAATAAGAGAGTTTCTTGTGTAAAACTATTGCTCTAAGAGAAAACCGAGGGCTTCTATGTACTACTAAGGAAGATCGCCATTGCATCAAGTATCAAACTAAAAAACACTTCTATAACCTTGGAGTTGATGTATTAATGTCTTGATTTTCTTATAAAGTCACACTTTCTACATGTGCTGCAATAAGGAATTGAACCGAAGACTGCAATGATTTATCAAAGGCTAATACGAAGAAATACAATAGTGGCTCTGGCTCGTTAAAATACGACATGGCTTTGAGGGTAAAGCTTCGAATTTTCAAATGTTAATGGTGAATCAATTATGATGGAAGCCCGGTTTGGAGATTTAAACAAAGGTGAGGCTTTTCCCTTCTCATCCTTAAAAATATTGGGTTTTGGTGTATATATATGGATTAATAGTTTAATAAAGATGCCTCCATGGCTTTTTTTTTTAAAGCTCAATTGATTAAATTGTCTGCTGGTGTTAATTTGTGGATGTTGTGAATTGCATTAAAAAATAATGTCAAAGCAATATTCCCTACTCGTAAATGGAGTTTTCAATAAGAATAGTTGGCTATGAAAAATTTCAAGATTATTAGCTATTATTACTTAAGTCGATTGTTGGATGTTTTCCAATCAAGATTTGTGGTATCTTCAAATTCATTGAGGTTGTAGTTCTTGCTTTGATGAAGCTCTAAATTTTAGCAACATGAGCATATCTTCATTAAGTGTTTGATAATATAACCCTATTAAATCATGGGACATAGCATTTTAGCAAACCGTTTCATAGCTATAATGTTGAATATAACTAGAGCAGGTTTTCTCTTTCAAGGTAAGTGCTCAACATTGTATCTACCATGCTTAAATTGAAATTGCCATCTTACCTCGCCCAAAATGAAGTGAGAGAAGCTGAGTAATAGAGCTCAAAACAATGCAACGGTTATTATTATCTTTGGTAATCAGTATAGCTTTCACTCAAAATGAATATTTTTATTTTCTTAACTTTTCTTTGAAATTAATGGTGCCATTAACTCTATATATTTTTTTATCTCCTTAATTTTCATTTAAATTCATGTGACAGGTGTTATTGATCACAAATAATTTTAAAAACATATTTATTATTATTATTCATGTCATCAATCTACACTAATAATCATGTAAATGAAGACATTTGTATGACGCTTGGCGTAATTGTCTATGAATAGTTTTTAAATTATTGTAAAATTTAAACCTATGTTCCTAACCACCTGTTTTGGTGGCCGTTTATGACAATAAACCAACTCGTTAATATAATTTAAACTCATCCCTTATTTTTTGGGACCGCTTGACATGTATTTGATTTTCTTGGCATGATATGTGGTTGCTCCATTAATCTCTTTCACTAGCCTCCATATTTTTTTGTTGGAGAGCAATCCATCC
The DNA here is from genome assembly GCA_018340775.1 of Taxus wallichiana var. yunnanensis. NCBI lineage: Eukaryota > Viridiplantae > Streptophyta > Pinopsida > Cupressales > Taxaceae > Taxus > Taxus wallichiana. The sequence continues at coordinate 688,485,395 of CM031243.1, forward strand.
CCGAGCACTGTTAACCTGCAAACCCTTCGCCAGTTTGTCCATGATGGAAACATCACCGAGATCTATTGTTGCTTGCACAGAAAAATGAAAAGTAAACATGCAGTAGAACAAAACCAAACGCCACAAGAGCTCACCACCATTTCTGGTCCTCATCGATCCGGGGTTCGAATCACCCTAGCACAAAACAAACCCCTGATTTTTTTCTTCTTTGACCTTTCAATTCGTTATTTTTCAATGCATGCACTCGAAACCTGGGAATAACTCTAGGCTTTTTCTCATTGTTTTCAAGCTCTTTTCCTCCAATGCAAACGACTCTTAAGTGTTTTTCTTGCAGTCTTCTACCTACTTCACTCTGATGCACACAACTCTGTTTCTTTTCCTGTGCTTTGCTTTGGTTGTTTTCAGGTTCTTTTTCTTCAATACATGGTTGTCCAGAGCTCCAAACGCAACAACTCAAAAATGGTAGTCTTATTTTCTGTCAATGTTGATAGGTATCTCGAGCTCAAATCAAAGCAAAGCCAAAAAGCTGGCTTTTTTCTAGGCTTTTTCTAGGCTTTTGGCTCTTAGGTTCTGGTCCCAGAGATAAAGATGGCAGAGATGAAAATATTATTTTTTTAAGTTGTTCACATTCTAAATTCTCTACGCAATTCATGGCGAGGATGATCGCAGGCAAAACTTACTATCCTTGTCTTAATGGATGGGCTTTAAGTTATTACAATTGATATGATGTTCAGAAAGCTCTTCATGTCACCCTTGTCTCGACCCTTTTAAATTGGAGTTTATGCCAAACATAGTTACCAAAACTCCTTTTCTCTACGATATTTCAAAATCTTATTCTTCTTCAATGCACACAACAGCCTCGCAAGAAAATGATAGCGTTTTTTGTTCTCCAATACAACTTTCTGTTCAAAAATTTTAGTTATCGCGAGTTTGAATCACAGGAGCTCCAAAGCATTTAGTCTCTTTAATATACATCTTACTCTTCATTAAATACAACGGTTGCAAGTTCGAACCCCGTCACACCATAACACTCACTTTTTCTCTCAGCTTTTTGAGCCCTTTATGTTCCTTCAATACACACTACGATTGCACATTAAATCCAATCCACCAAAACACCAATGCTTTTTCCTCGTCCTTCATATTTTTTTAACTTTTTCAATGCATACAATTGTCACCAGGAAGAGCCCAACAACACCGAAACAGTGTGGCCAATGACGGTTTAATTCAGTTTTCTCAGATTATTTTATATTTATACAACCCATACACACTTCTTTATAACATAATTACTTTAAATCAATTTAATGTCATTTACTTTAAAACAATAAACAATTCACCGTAAAGGTAGGGACTAGTCGCATTGTGACTCTTGTTAATAATTACTTATAATTACTTATTTCTTATAAATATTTACAATTACTATTTAGTTATAGTAGCTTAATCAAAACTAACATCTTATAATTATAATTACTTTGTATCTTATTATACAATTATACAATATATTATACAATACTTACATAAATAATTATAATATATTATTGAATACATATATTACTACGTATACCTACTACTTTATTTACTCTAACTTAATTTAACATTTGTAGACTATTACATTACAAGAAATAAGTATCAAAGTAAATAAAATTAGTATCCATTAATCTAAGTAACAAATTAATACCTTCTAATTTATTTACTTTTAACTTAATTTAACAAGTAGCAATCATACGTGGAGTGTACGATGGAAATGCCGAAGGAGATGGAGAGAAGAATTGAAAATTGAGGAAGCGAAAAAAGAGGGAGAGGAAGGGATATTGAAAAGGGGTTTGAAGGAGGGGAAGGGCTTTGTGGTTCACTATATTAGTTGAGACCCACCCGAAAAGTGAGAATCAAATACCTGTGCATGTTCCACACCATTTCCATGTCTTAAATTGTAACACCTAATTAAAATTTGTTTTTTGTTACACTTTATTAAAGTGAACTCTTGCATTATTCATGTGTGTGTAATTTATGCTTAAAAGGGCCAAAATAAATAATCAGAAAAATCCAACAGGTTCCATGTTGAAAACCCAACTGAAATGCTTGTTTCTTGGTTTACTTTGTAGCCCTCCTTTATAATTCTAAGTTCAAGTGCAGGGAAACAAAAGATGTGTGAACAATCATTGAGAGTTGAGTTTACATTATTCATGTGACTATAATTTGTGCTTGAAGGTGCCAAAATAAAAAATGAGAAAAACCAATTGGTTCCATGTTTGAAGCCCATTCAAAATTCTTGCTTTTTGGAGCACTTTGTATTCCCACTTTACAATTCTAAGCTCGAGTAGGTGCAGTGAAATAGGCAACATGTAAACAATCATCAATAATTGTCCTTTATTTGTGTTCCACTTTATCGTCTCTTTATATTCCCCCTTTACATCTCCTTTGAAATGGTCTTCATTCTCAATTGAGACTTGAGGAAGCTTAAAGGCGGACAAAAATCGCTTGATATTCATCCCTGCGCAACCTCTCCAAACTAAAATACAAAAATGCGTCTGTCTTCGAACAATTGAAAGTGAACAATTCACGTACAACAAATTATTAATGGATCTCCTAAATCACAAAACTATAGTTTTTGAAACCAAAGGGATAGTAATACTTGTATGATACACTCGTTGGATTGAATTTTCATGAGGTCCAGTGGTTTTGTTGCAACATGTACAAGATCGAGGAAGTCTTCGCGGTAGGGTTGTGATAAAAATACTGTTTTTGTTCCTCCTCGCAACAGTGGATGGCCACTTGTTTAACATGTTTAACCTTATGTTATATGTATATTAATAGATAACATTTTTCAATCAAATAATAACCCAAGAATAAAACATGTATCAACCTTTGATTCATCTCCTATATGACTTCAAAATTGCATGTAGTTTTTTTTAGGGATCATATTAACCACAAGTTTGAGGAAACTTCATGGCTCCTTAATTTAAATCAACAACCAATGTTCAATTTGCTTATAGCGATTTGACACATTAAGGATTAGAATTTAAAAAAACACACGGCCCTCTCAACTAAAGAGCCAGAGGCCCTTCATAGATTTAAAGTTTGCAAGAGTGTGGATTAAACCCTCCAATATTTGGGCGGTTGGATAACGGTCAATGTTATGTTAGGCAAAGGAAATTGATCAATAGAATTTGAAGACAACTTAAAAAAACATTCCAAGTAATTGAGTTTGTTAATTGAAATTTCAAGCAACCAAAGCAAGTACTCAATCTCTGTATATAAAGATATGGATTATTAGTTTGTCTTTCCAAAAAAACTCAGTAGAAAAGGTGGGATAATGTTCCACCAAATATAACAAGGCTATCCACAACTCAAAGCACCCATAGAGAAACATTTTATGTACTCAAATGCTATCCACACAATCCTACCAACTTTCATACAGTGGCCATTAATCCATGCTTGCGCCTGACATTACAATGCCAATGGTTTTGGATAATATACACTTGAAAAGTTTTAATGAACACAATTTACTAAATAGGAAACTACACACATCTAACAGGGTTGTATAAACAAAATTCTTCTTAACTAAAGCTAGTATTCCATCCAAGGTGCAACCTCATCTGATTTCATGTATTGACCTTCCGTATTGAAAACTTCCTCATCCATACTCTCATATGGTTGAATGGGGTCTTGTAATAAGAAAGGTTATTGATGTCAAGGCCTTCAAACCATTCCTCAGTACAAAATATGTCAGAGAATTGCTTCAAATGCCTCTTTGTTTTGAACAAATCTTCTATGCTGCAGTGGACCTACCTCAGATTGGAAGTGACTGTGATTTTTGATTATGCTCTGGATAAAAATTAGAGTAAAAAATATTAGAACTTTGATTGGATTAGATCAAACATTTTTATAGGGAACATACAAAGGAAAGTGATTGAGAATGGTGACAAATAATGCATCTTCATAGAAAGTTTTACAAGCTTGCTTGATAATAATAGTGTTTTTACACAAATCAATGTGAATCTTCATTTTCAAATGGCTAATATTTTCAGGAAGCAACTGAGACAAATAGCCAAAATTTAGTCAATCCAAACAGTATTCCATATAGCAATTTGTTTTCCCTAATATCAAACAAAATTCTTAATTTCAACGTCTTATTCATGGAATTAGAATTTCATAAGGGGTTTCTCAATTTCGACCAAATGCACATGACACGGTTGGAATATCTTCAATGTCAAGATTGTAGCCAAAATTATGTCATCTAAGAACAATGATTTTTTTATTAATGCCTATAAATCAGCAAAAATTTAGATAGGAGTCAAAAGTACAACCAACAAAAATATTTATTAAGGAATTTGTTACCTAGAGAGCAACAAACTTGTAAGGAACAAGAGTAAACTCTAAACAAAATAACCATTCAACCTAGAGAAAATTAAGGGAGACAAGCAAGCGAGAGATTTGAGTTGTAACAACCCAAGATCAAGGCAACTTCTCAATTACAGAGTCATTGTTGCCATTAGTCTCGATTTCGAGCTATGAAATGATTGGCTTGCACAAACCCTTTTGTAAGATATCTAGGGATAAGAAGTGAGAATCTTTGTGTTTTACAATTCTTAAGGATGGGATAATCCCTCTTGCAATTAGTCTTGATTTTCGGGGTATGAAGATCCTTTCTACAAGATCAATTGTGTAGGAAAGATTGACTACCAGTCTCACAGATGAGATGAAATTTTGCAAATATCAAGGATGGATTAATTCCTCTTGCCAAGTCTAATTTCAAAATTATGGAGATCATTTTTCCAAAATCAATTTTGGGTATGGCATATTGTCTAATAGTTATGTAGATGAGAGAGACTTTTGCGAATAATTAGGATGGGGATTCCTAATTCCAAGATGTACTCCCCATTATGAAAATCATTACCTAATGCAACACCTCTTGCAAGTTACCCAAGACAATTGGACTTTTATAATTTTTTTGCGAATAATTAGGACGGGGGATTCCTAATTCCAAGATGTAATTCCCCCATTATCAAAATCATTACCTAATGCAAAACCTCTTGCAAGTTACCCAAGACAATTGGACTTTTATAATTAGGACCCCATTGGGCATTAGGCATAAAACCCAACATATTGGGCATCAGGCATAAGACCCAACATATTGGGTACTATTTCACCAAGAGCAAAGGGGAAAACCCTCTTGAGTAAGGAAACGGTGAAACTATTTTGTCTCGCCATAAGGTGTGATCACCAGGATTTGTAGGGCTATCTATTCTCCAAATTAAATTGGGTAGGACAAACCCTCACTCAAGTTAGGCAAACAGACCATTTAGCTTCTATCATTTGCAAGGCTGGGGTAATTGCTCTTGTGCTTAGGTGTAAGCCTTAAGGATCAGGTGACCTAACCAGCTTTGCCAGATCAGATTCATTTTTATTTTTATTGCTAAGTCCACAACCACATGATATTCATCTATAAATATAAAAAAACCACAATTAACAATTCCACTAGAGTACAATGCTAGCGACAGTTAAAAGTATGCTGAAAATGTAAAGAACATTTCATTGGAAACAAATTCATTTACAACCCATGACTGTTATACCCAAAAGAAACCACCAATGTCACTTGAACGTGCAATTTACACTACCCCTGGAAACAGGAAAAACATGCTGAAGATATAAACCCTGGTGTTACATTCTGTATCTGTTACTGATTCACAAATCCATGTTTGGGTTCCAAGAAAAACATACAAGCAATCTACAAAACCACATTCACCACATCATTTACAACAAGAAGCAACAAACATAATATTCACCTCATAAGCTCTATTGATCTGTTTGAATCTCTTCTCACACCCCCTCTCCTTACAAACATCAGGATGATACTGCCTGGTAAGATTTCGATAAGCCCACTTGACCTCATTCCTCGAAGCATTTCTCCTCACCCCAAGAATAGAATGGTGATCAATCCTCACCATACTGTCAGTCATGCAAGCTCGTGCAACAGTAGCAACACCTCTCCTCCTCGCCCCCTGGTCAAATGTCGAATACGAAGTGCTGCAAGTGACCGTGTGCAGTTAAAGCGCCATCTGACAAGCCATGAAAACCCAATTTCCAAATCTTGTTCTTCAGCTTCTGAATTTGTTAAAACTTAAAACAAATTACACAGATAAATGTTTTTAACAGTTTTGTTGATCGATCCCACGCAGCTCTGTACTGTTTTATTTTGGGCACAGAGAACTTCGTGGGATGATCCAGAGTGGAGATTTTGCTAGTTCTCTGAGAAATCCTTTGTTGGATATGGAATTTATAGGGCAGAAAAATCTTAGGGGAGAAGGATGGCATGGTCAAGAAAACAACACGCGTGATGAATATGGTAGGTGGGCGGCTTGACTGGCGCGCAGGGGTTTCTTTGGTTGCTTTCCTCGCACAAACCCAAACTCAAGCCTCTTGCAATCATAAACTCGCGTAAACCCAAAGATTCATAAATGAAAAAACATCAAAAGCTAACATAGTTACAATATCGCTTTTTAAACCACTGCAAAACTATTCTTGCTAGGGTTATACAGGGCAATTAAGAAAATTCGACAGCTCCAGAATCCGTAAAATAATCCCTTCAAAATGGACTCAGAAAATGAAGAAACCCTCAGAACGGACTCAAAACTCAGAGAAACTAAATAACGAATTAAGGATGAATATTTTATTGGGTTTGCTATATTATATTTTCATAGTAAAACTAGAAAAACAATATACAATATATTATCTCAATAAATTTTGGTATAATATAATTACGCGAAGGTGTTCCCCTATGGTAGAGGACCTCCGGACGTTTCTACGACTACGTTAAATTTGACGTCTGTCTTGCCGTTTTTCTGAAGGGTTTAAATTTGACGTCCCTTTACACGTTTTTCCTGTTTTTTAGCCATTTCGAGAGTTCGCATGACCATTCAGTGATGATCTGAGAGATTAATTTTGCGTTACGTGCTGATCGAATGTTCCAAGTATTTCATTAGCTCGAGATTTTGAGACCGTTCTCAAGCAAAAGGGGTGTAGCAGTTGACAGATGCAATTTTGACATGGGAACCTGAGGCAACAACGCCCTTTCCTTGCTGAAACCCTCCTTTCCCCGCTAATCAAATTCCCATCTTTCCCCGCAAACCTGGTAGAGACTCATCTTTTGATCCCTGGTTTGTATCCTGGAGACTGAGACTTATGTGAAAGAATAGAATCCAGTTCAGTTTTTTTGCCCATCTATGGTTGGAATTTAATGCAATTATCAGATTTTACTTGAATCCTAGACCTTTTGTTAATTTATCAGAATTTCAAAAACAGATTGCAGGTGCCCAGGGGTCATGGCCTCTTCCCTCAACAGAGTGAATCCACAGGCACACATATTTTAACTGCAGATTCGGTAAATGAATCCCCTACCAGATCCGGTAGATGAATCCCCTGTTGCTCTTGACTCCATCAGGCGCAACATTGGCGGTGAAGATCCGGTTCAACAAGTAGATTTGCTTATTGATTTTAGTGAAATGAAGGTATTTATCCATCAGTTCAAATTGCAAGGCAGTGGTAGTTTTTGAAGTCAGAAACACCAATTTCGTGTCTGAGATCTCTTATAAAACCCCAATAGGAAATTGTTTTTAGCATATTAACCACTCCAAAATTGTTTTTCATTAACTGTACATATTTTCAATGTGGGGTAAGATCTTATTAATCCGTTGTTAATGTGGGATATCGTTGTAGGGCCTTTCAAAAAAATCATATACTGTGGTGGATCGAGTTGAATCTGTGGTGTCCATAACCAGGTAGACAGGAAGTCGGAGCTTTGCAATAGCCGTCCCCATTATTTGTGAAATCAGCTCTGCACACGGAAATAAATCTGTAACCCCAAATTATCTCCTTATTTTACTATATTCAAATTGATTGATCTGGATCTATATCTGACGTGGGTTTAATAGTGTCTGGAAACTATTGTCTGTCGTTGTTTTATTTGTATTTTTCATTTTATATGGGTTGTGTATATTTATACTGTTCTTGCCGCTTGAGTTTAAGTCTTGTTTTCATTCCTATTTTGTATAATCTTCCTCTTTTTGATGCGGGAATTGTGTATTAGGGTTTGAATCCTATTTTGTTTGTTGGAATTCAGGTGTTTGATTTGAAAATGCAACGCATTGGAAATGGAGTTCCCAAGGCAGCTTGCAATTTCTCTAATAAGGGATGTCTTACAATGCACACCAATTTCGCTTTCCTCAAAACCTCATACCAGGTGGTTGCCTCTTTCTGTTTGTCTCAAACCAAATAGTTCCTTTCTGTCTTATAACAATTTAAATTCGGAGCCCTGTTTCCTGCAATTTCTTGAGCACCCACAAGTAGGATTTGGATTTTCATTGGATTTGTTCATGCTCCTGAAGATTCGAAGAAGAGCGTAGGCACTATGCAGTGATGCACATACAACACACACAAGAGGGATTCAAGTTTCTGCTGGATTTAGGCACGGAGACCCAAGAAAGACTTGTATGCGCCCACTCAATCAGGTCAATAAACCGTTGCAACTTTTTGAGTTTTAATATAACTGAAATTTTATTTGTTGTATGCTTCCCACTCAGTCAGGGAAAATGCCATGCGAACTGTTTGACTAAATGCATGTAAGAAATGTGGCCTCGTGGATTGTATTGTTCACAGGATATGAATAGAATTTTTGTTGTTGACATGATTGATGACATTTATTCCCTTACCTTCAAACATGTTAGGTCCAAGGTCACTTGATATTCTTGGATTTCATTGTTTAGATACAACATCAGAAATTAATATGCACAACAAAAAAAGAATTGAAGAATCCTCATGCAGGTTGTTCTCGATTGTGTAGGGTGGTTGTTTCACATGCATGAGCAGATAAACATTCTTCCATCTTATTTTACCTAAGAAAATCATGAAATGATTTTGTGGCCGACTTTAGCTCACATTAAAATTGATTCTCTCATTTCTGGTAGATTCAATACTGAATTCACCATCCCTTGCAACACTATAATCTAAAGTTTGCCATCATACCTAATGGGACTGTTGGCTACCTCTTATGAGATGATTTGGTGAAGATCTTAATCATCATAACCACCATCCCGTATGGACTGTGATCTTATAATCTGTGACTGTTCCTCACAGGATTGTTTGGTTAAGATCCTAATCATCGTTGCCATCATCCCTTGTGGGATGTCTGGATTATAATCTTTGTCATCATTGCCAGCATCCCTTATGGGCTGTTGGCTTCTTGTTTGCCAACACCCGTTCAGGAAAGGGAACTTTTTCTGATCTTTCCACAATCCCTAACAGGACTCCTGGCCTATTCTGATTTCGCCCTCTTGGCCAGAAACTTAGAGCAATGACAGTTATTTTTAACAGTTGTCAACCTTAAAAGTGCGAACAATCAACTTTTAACATCTAGCAATGAAATTCAGTAATTAGAAAATCAATGGGGTTATCATACCTTCAAAACTTACCAGTCATTCTTAATTGTACCTTCAATCAGTGTTGGAGAGTTGGTCATACTGTCTGTGCTTGGTCAATGTGACATAGAAAGTTAACACTGCAGCTGGTGTATAACTCATGAGGAGTTGACCAAGGAATAAATTGAGGCATCGACGATTCTGCCAAATAATTAACTTAGTTTTGAATAATATTTGCGTAACCCGTTCGGTATTCATCATTATTGTCATTCATCATTTTATATTTAATACTATTGCATCATTTAATTTGCAAGGCAGGAAGTCAACACTGCAGCAGGAAATCAATTCTAAAACAGAAAGTCAATGTGATTGTAGAATTCTCTTCTCAAAAGTTGCTCAAGAGTTAAGGCTCATAGCGGGCTTGTGGTTCGTTGCAGAGGCTCTATCATATTCTAAAATTCTTCATACATTACCACATTGCATTACATGTAAGGATGTTGGGTGATAAGTTGATAACACTATTTCAGTATTATGATGTATAAAAGTTTTAGTATTAGTATGTATTTAGCATGTATTTGTTTTGTTTGAGACCTGATTTTAGGAAGATTAGGAAATTGTATTCTGATTAGCATGTTTCTAAAGTGGCATCAATGCTCAGAGCAGAGCCTTCATAAGCAAGCACAATTTCCTTAAGGCTGGAAAGCCCTACTACCAGAGCTTGTTTCCAACCTCAATCTTGCACTGATTACATCGTCAACAATAAAATTCTTCCCTGTGAATTCCATAAAAGGCTAGGCATCTTCAGCTTTGGGATTGTTGCATTGGAACTTGTGAGTGGCAAGTCCAACATGGATCCCACACTACCCATCAGTACATTATATATCTTGGACTGGGTATGACATTTTCATACTTCTAAAGTGTTTGGAATTTTTGTATGATTTTTGGTAATTCTCTACGAACCCATGGTTTGTGACTGATAAACAACTCTTCAAAAAAATTCATCAATTCTTATTTTACCCCAAATGGAAGTTCAATGAATGCACAAATACTTCTATGAGAAACTAAAGTTTAAGACTTGTATGCTGCCCACTCAATCAGGTCAATAAACCGTTGCAACTTTCGAGTTTTAATATAATTGAAATTTTATTTGTTGTATGCTTCCCACTCGCTTAGGGAAAATGCCATGCGAATCTGTTTGACTAAATGCATGTAAGAAATGTGGCCTCGTGGATTGTGTTGTTCACGGGATATGAATAGAATTTTGGTTGTTGACATGATTGATGACATTTATTCCCTTACCTTCAAACATGTTAGGTCCAAGGTCACTTGATATTCTTGGATTTCATTGTTTAGATACAACATCGAAATTAATATGCACAATGAAAAATGAATTGAAGAATCCTCATCTTTGGTTGTTCTCGATTGTGTAGGGTGGTTGTTTCATATGCATGAGCAGATAAACATTCTTCCATCTTATTTTACCTAAGAAAATCATGAAATGATTTTGTGGCCAACTTTAGCTCACATTAAAATTGATTCTCTCATTTTCGGTAGATTCAATCGAATTCACCATCCCTTGCAACACTATAATCTAAAGTTTGCCATCATACCTAATGGGACTGTTGGCTACCTCTTATGAGATGGTTTGGTGAAGATCTTAATCATCATAACCACCATCCCCTGTGCACACTTTAAAACCATCCGAACACTTGAGATGTCCATGTGACATATCTATTCTTTCTCTTTATTTCCCCAGCATCATCATGGATGGGAAAAAAAGTCAGATTTGGTTTTGTTAACAATAAAGCATTTCAAGGAATAATGAAAAATATAGGGTTAGGACAGAGGTCTTATAAACCTTAGGAATAGGTTCAAATCCTATTGGATGTAATAATATTCATTTATATTTCAAGATTTATTATTGTGCTCGGAAATGTAGCCAAGTTATTAATTAGGATTGGGAACAGTTTTCTGCCAGTGTATCATTGTCATCTTTCTTTTATGGAGAAATCCCCGATCCTTCTTTATGATTCTTCATTAGCTGTTGACAAGAGGCCATGCCTGATTCTTCTTGCATCTTATTAGAAGGTCGAATGGTAATAGTGCCCGGTAATCCCAAGGGTCAAATGTCACATTAGGGGTGAATTCTCCTTCTTTTACCCAATGGGCCAACACTCTTTCAAGTGCTCCTGTAGAAACAATATTCCCTTTGTAATCAAGTAATCAACCCATTTGCCCCTAGCATGTGGCATGTGATCAGGTTCTATCTGAGGATTCAGGTGAGCTAATAGTGTTAACAAGGCCACTGTTCCTCTGCATGTTCTCAACTATATTATCACCACCTTTTTGTACCTGATGTTCCTCCTCTTCCTCGCACCAATGCATTCAATGCCTCTTTATCTTCTGCAGAAGTCAATTTGCCCTGAATATTACCACTGTCCTCTATCACATTGGGTGGTGGTGGAACTCTTGGTATCCTAGCATACAATTTCTTATATTTTCCCTTGTTCGGTAGGTGTCCTGTTCTGAGAAACTCCCTCAAATCCTGCCTCTGCATATCAAACTCCATAGCCACTTGCAAAACAGACAAAGAATGACTTCACTTCTGGAGTCAGTAGGGTCCCTGCCCTTGTTTTGAAACCGATGTATCATTGTATGTAGCAATCACATGTGTACAATGCAATTTGAACACCGAATCTGTATATGTTATTAGATTTAGAGGGATAGTTATTACTTTTGTAGTTGATGTTAATAAGGAGGGATAGTTATTACTTTTGTAGTTGATGTTAATAAGGAGTGTGAGTGTTAGCAAACTTACATATTTTAGACCATGTCAAAAGCGAAAAAGTGTTCTGATGCCATGCAAGTAATGAGGTATTATGTTATCCTTGGAGGCTGATCGGAGTAAGAAGATGCCTTAAGAAATCCTTGGAGGTTGATCAGAGTAAGAAGATTTGTTAAGAAGTCTTTGCCAACATGAAAGGTCGGATAAGAAAAAAAGCAGAGGTAATTCTTGCTATATGCAATCAGGTTGCACATATGAGAGCTTTTGCATTGTAGTGATTTGGAGCTCATTCTGCACCTTTTGGATATCTTAATTTGAGAAATGAAGATGGACAGTTGGCTTGAAATCTATTTTCTCAAATGTACATGCCTGCAGATTCTTTTGGCCATCTATTGTAATGAAGAAATGGCTCAATATCAAGCCAAGGTAGGATGAATTTGGTGTTGATGAAAGAGATACTGAAAGTGACTTCGATGATGAAGGTATGTTTTTCTTATTGCTGCATTCATTACCTAATGCATACGAAAACAAACTGCAGTACAAAGGTATGCTTGAAACTTGTGAAACACCTCATTGTTCGAATCATAATGACACTAGAAATTCTTATTTGATCTACTCTACACAATGTTTGTAGAGGTAAATTTTGTTGAGAATGAACCAGCTAGCAAGAGTGGCATCAACCAAACTGTCTTGCACTTTCAAGTTATTGGTATTAACTTGTTAAAGGTTTATTTTCAACATGTTAGAAGAGATGCGTTTTTGTAATGCCATATAGATGAGATTCTCAAACTGTTGTTCTGATCTTTGGTGAACTTAAAATCAGATTTCGATTTCAAAAGTCCATATGCCAAACTTTCTACTTTAGTTTTAGCATGAATTCAAGGACCGTACAGTCTTATAGTTTTCTTCTTTCGAGGATTGTTGCTTGTCTTGTTGAATGTGCCCACCATTGCATACATATTCATTATTTACGGTTTGGCCTTCTTTGCAACGTTTATTATCTTAAATTAGTAAATCCCTTCAGTGTGTCTACATCATAATCAGTAAAACAATTGCCCACAAAAGGCTACCACTCATGATATAAAATCTGCAATTTTTCTATATTCATGTTTAGTTTAAATAAAATAGTCCACAAAACACTACCTCATGATATAAGATTTGCAAATGTATATTTACGAATTTGTAACAAATTTGAAATGTAGAGATAACACCTTTAAATGTAATGCTTCATATATATTCCTACACTTACAAAATCAATTACACCCCTTATCGATATCAACTACAAAAATAATAACCATCCCTCTAAATCAAATAACATATACCGTTCGGCGTTCACATTGCATTGTACACATGCGATTGCTAGTTTTATTATAATATAAAATTGAATAGGAGAAACTAAATAAAGAATTAATATGAATTAAGGATGAATATTTTATTGGGTTTGCTTTATATTATATTTTCATAGTAAAACTAGAAAAACAATATACAATATATTATCTCAATAAATTTTGGTATAATATAATTTTATTATAATATAAAATTGAATAGTAATTTCAAATATTATTTATATTTTGACTTTTTTGTTCAAATTAACTTTATTTGTAACATTTGGTGTAATTATCAAACTTTGTATGTATTTATTGTTGTTTAAATATTTGAAATACTATTAATAAAAATAGTAATAAAATAAATAAATAAAGAGCACTCCCTCAAGAATATGCCATCCTTGACGGTTTTGGAGGGCCTCTTCAACCCCTCCAAAATAAATATTTTATTTATTATAAATTTGGAGGGCCTCTAATATACCAATGTTTCAATACCTAATGTAATAGCAATTAATAATACAATAAAAATCTACTCTCACTTCAAAACAAAGATATTACATTACAATAAAAATCTATGTGTTGGTTGAATTGAGAGAGATATGAACATTTATTATTAAGGAGAGCATTCGAGAATGAGATATGAGCTACAATAATAAGAGCATTATGAACACAAGATACCAGAAAGAATAGAGAACATGAGAAATGCACTACAACAATGATAAATCAAAGAACATAAATATGGTTAGCGATTGCATTAACAAGGATACCATGTAAATAGAGAAAAGAAGATAGCTATAAAGAGCTTAGTTTATACAAGAACTCAACTTGGTGATAAACAAAAACATTCGACTCTGTAAGCAAAAGAAAATAGGCATGGAATAGGTCATCCTTTAAATTTGATGCAAGAACCAAGTATAGTGTGAACTTGTCTTTGTGATGTGATTATTACGTCGAAGGCATTCCCCTATGGGAAAGGGCTTTGCGGACATTCATGCCGCTATGCTAAAATTGACGGCCGTTGATTTTTAGTTTTGCATGCAACAACGCAACTAAATATTCAACCTTTGCGAAGGAAATGTGATCTACATGCGGTGAATTCGAGGTGATGAAAGCAAAGTAGTGGAAAGGTTCGCTACGAGTATCATATGGTTACTTCAAGGCTGCATGCTTTGGCACCAACGATAAGATGCACACTCTATTTTTGTGTTACAAAATTGTTCTTCTTGAGTTGATGGGTTTGCTTCAGTTGGTAAGATTTCTGTTTGGTAATCATTTTGTTTGCAGGGATCTTGGGATTGTAAGAAAATGTGAAAAACTATTTTGTTTGTATGATGATGTTTAGCTTCCTTTTTGTCATTGGAATATTAAAAACAAAATAGGATACTAGTACCTATACAAGCATATAATCTTCTATATCTAAAGACAATGAATCAGGTCATCAATGACTTCCTGCAATAAGTTATGCAAACCTGTTGTGTTGTATAGTGGCTTCAAATCTCTAAATTGCAATAAAGTTAGGACACTATGCCCTAAGAATAGGATGAAATTCCTTGTTTGGTATATGGCTCCTAAAAGGCCTCTCCTCCTTTTATTGGAATACAACAAAGTGTGGCGTCTTGGTAATCTCATCACCTAGCGATGAAGTGTCCATGGGGTTTATTGGTCCAACAATCCCGATCCTAAAATGCAATATTTTTCCTTTTTCTAATAGAGTTTTGACAACTTCTGGCTATGGTGGTTCTCAAAATTTCAAAGCATTATCCTATCAAGGAGGAGAATAAGTAGATGCGAGGTTTTGATTGGGTAAAAGGATTGAACAATAATCCCTGGGCGCAATAATGAGGTAATCAAGAGCTGTGTGTAAAATTTCTTCCTTTTCAATCACTATTTTTAGGCATGTTTTTTAAGGTCATATCACGTCATTCATATAACCTTTTTAGGTAGATCCTTAAATCATGGTTCTACGTATCTTCTGTAAATTAGTAATCTGGAACTAAATTGATTCTTCTTCCTTAATGGGTGGGTGTTGTTCAATCCCTCAGAGTCCCCGGGTTCTTTGAATCTTTTTGAGCAGAAATCATTTTCTAATCTATCTGGGTGGTTGAATCCCATCACAAGGCACAATTCTCCCATGCGAATTTAGGCCATGGAAGCACCGTGTAATTCCACAATTTTGGGATTCTCGGTCTTTAGAATGTCAACAAATTGCTCTTTAAATTCATTGCATTTTGCTTATTTCAAGGCATTCTTGTTTGTTTTGGATTCTATATTTTGTATTTTCTTGTAATTGCAAAATTTTGGGGTTATGAATACTGATGATTGGTGTCAGATTTGATTTATTAAATTGATTGTTACTTTGAGTGATTAATAGGATTTGGATTTTGCGTTATTTTGACATGTATGTGATTTTTATATTTCGTAATTTTATGTTCTATGTGATTTTAGCATATTCCTCCGAGGCCTCGGTGGATTGTGGGCACATTTGGTCAAGGAAAAGCCATCTATGCAAATCTTATATCATGAGTTTAATCAGAAGGTTAGAGATTGATTGGATTCTTCTATTTCAAAATATGAATCTACAATGTACATATCCATTTTTCTTCATAACATAATCATTTTACTCATCGTGTAGGATGTCCCAAAACTTACATTTACCATGTAATCATAAAAGAATAGGTTTCTAGGTGGAGAAAGAGAATATCCATGCAGACTCACAAGATTTTGATGTTTGATGCTTCCAATTGTTTCCATCTCAGTTTCAACTTCACACAAGCTTTGTGGGTAGTGACTGTGCAGTCTCTTTATAGCAATTGGCTTACAATTATTTAGAACACATTTATAAACAATGCTTGTAACACCATAGCCAATTATATATTTCTCGTTTATATTTTCTCTGATTCTCATTATGGCATCATACATGTGAAGAGCCATGCCCATAAATCATTCCAGCAAATGGTGCAAGGTTTAAGACCATAATTGTTCATTATGTTTCTTTTCTCTTGTGCAGAATCAAAAGAAAGCTTCTTCAGAATCACACCTAAAGACATATTTTTCGGTCACACTATTCTAGAAGGAAAGTATGTCGGTGTATGGGTGTAGTATATGTATAGAGTGTAGTGTAGTGAGAATATGCTGAAATCAATGAGAGGAGGTGTAGTCAATTACGAAAGCAAGGTATTTGACAACTCCTTTGTGCCTCAGTCTCAAGAAATCATTGGGAATCATAAGGTTGGAGCTCTGAATGTTGTTTTTATTCACTGCAATGAATCATTAGGCCCCAAGTTAGGCAACCAGTTTACATATGAAGATAAAATCTGGTATTTCGGAGCATGAACAGAAGCTTTGGGGAAATTGAAAATGGCCAAAGGCAAACAACCACCTTTGAAACAGGATATGCAAATGCATCAAAACATAATGAAAGAACATTTTTGATAGATAACATAGTTTCAAATTCCATGGTAGCCCAAAAAATGCTCCACATCATTGCTCATTTCTGGATTTCTACATTCCCCCCTTTCAATTTAGGCACAACTTGAGATAATTGTTTTCTTGAAAGATGTGCATTCAATATTCATGTGTATGGATCAACCATACCAATTGCTTTGGTACAAATACCACTATTTTTAGACATCTATCAACTTAGCAGCAGGCCCCTCATAATTTACCCCCATTTGTCAATCACAGGGGTTTTAGTAGGTTTTTCCTTCAATAATTTGTTTTCAAATTTGCATTATGTTTAGTTGTCTTGAACATTTTTGGATAAGTGAATTAGAATGCTAAAGAAATAAATATTGAGAATGAGCTTTAGTATCTATATAATGCAAAAAAAAATATATACTTTGTTTTCTTTGGTATGGAATGAATGAAATAAAGATAAGATTTTAATAACATCTACAATCTAGAAAATAGTCTATGGAATTAGGAGCTTCCATGAAAATTTTCAATCTTACAAACTTTACAACCCTTTTTGATATTGGATATTTTATTGTATATCTATCTTGACCTCACCAAGCTTTTTGAAGCTTCTCCTAGTCAAACAAATTGCTTGATTTGCATAGAAACGTGTAAAGGGAATTCACATTGATACTTAAAAAAAGTTGCAAATATTTTGCAAATCTGTATATTTATGCCTACATAGATTAATTTCCATAAAATCTAACCTGTCCTAATTAGTTTTTGTGTTGTGTAGATATTTGCATAGGGTTTTTGTGTTGTGTAGATATTTGCAGTGTAGTTGATTGCACTACCAGTGTTACAATTTGAATTTACCAACTAAAAAGAGGGAACTGTAGGTCTACAATATAAGTTACCAAAAAATATATTCATTAGAGTGATAATGGGAATAGGGAAAGCTGTTATCTGCATCATCTTCTCTCTATCTTCCATTATCTTCTTTCACAATGTTATTTTTTTAGCATGTATTGAGTTTTACACAATGAGTGTGTCAATAATATGCTCTTAGTTTTGATTTTTCTTAGTTTGTTTTTGTGTGCAAGAGAGATGCTACTTTTGAACTCCATTCTTTGGCACCAACAACAAGACGCACACTCTATTTTTGTGTTACGGAATTATTCTTCTGGAGTTGTTGATGGGAAGGAAGTTGTGGACAATAACTCAAATTTGCTTCAGTTGGTAAGATTTCTGTTTGGTAATGGTTTTGTTTGCATAGGATCTTGGGATTGTAAGAAAAATATGAAAAACCATTTTGTTTTTAAGATGATGTTTAGCTTCCTTTTTTGTCTTTGGAATATAAAAAACAAAATAGGATATTGGTACCTATACAAGCATATAGTGTTTTGTATCTAGAGACAATGAATGAGGACATCAATGACTTCCTGTAGTAAGTTATGCAAACCTATTGTGTTGTATAGTGGCTTCAAATCTCAAAATAATATGCACAAGCTCATCACAATTGGCCCCTATTTTGTTGTGATTGTGTTGAGATCGAATGAAGTACCTCACTCTTTGATTGGTAGAAAATGGGCATTTGGTTGTTGCATAGTTTTGTTGAGATTTTTGCAAAAGAGTTGGGTTCTTGGTTCATTTAAACATAATTGTGTGTCAAGATTTTGATTGCAAGGATGCTTCATTTTTAGGAGCAGTATTCAATCTGTCAGCAACCATTGTTGGAGCAAGAATTATGGGATTGCTTGCTACCATGAAGATTTTGGGACTTGTTCGGGGATTTCACCAATTATTTTAAGATGTAATCACTATGGTAAAGTTATTTCTATTTTTAATATTCATGTTGAAAGGCATTGCCCCTATGAGAAAGAGCTTATGGTCGTTCATACAAACAATCTCGACCGTTGATATAATCAACTACCTCGAACACATCACCCACATGTCAAAACAATTTTTTGTTGGTTTTCATGGTCGTTGCTTACCTTCTTAAGACAAGAAGCTCAACAAAACTTCATGGGTAGAGCCGACTCCATTATCCATGACCACCTCAAACGCAACTGGGTTGGGAAGGATCAAGTGAAGGCCTTTCCTCTCGCTAAGCTCTCTTCTACAACCCTCTTCCTCCTTTATGTTTGGTCGCTCGAAATCAACCTCATCGTAGAATTTCCCTTCGGCGTTCACATCGCACATTTCACGTACGATTGCTAGTTTTATTTCTGTTACAATATGATAATGTGAACCACTTGTGACCTCACTACTGATTTTAAATAATAGCCAATGACATCCAAATGTTTCATGTCTTTCGTCATACGTAAATTTATGATTTTAATTCGATGCACAATTGGAGAGATTACAATTGGAGATTATAATTGTTAAATTCAAATAACAACACAACATGGACAAAAATCTTGGGTGTTGATGGGAAAAGAACCAACAGTATGAGGAATAAACAAATTGAACCACAATAAGAAGCCCATGTTGCTTGTGGTGCCATTAAAACATGAGTATATTAAGGTTCATTCATTCTAGCTTCCCCATAGGAAATTTAGAAAAAAAAACTTAAAAGCAATAAAGCATTTAACGGTGGTATGAAATAAATCAAAAGCTCATTTGGTGGTATGGTATGGGTAAGATAATCAAAACCTAGTCAAGTAAATTGTACCTCTCCTCGAACCATATATGAGCCTTATTGACCAAAAACTACAATTAAAACTTTCATTCTTTGCTCCACTTTTGCGCCCTCATTACAAACCGAAAGAAAAATCACATCGGACTTCAAAAAAACATGAAACAAACGAAATAAAAATCACATCAATGAAGAGAGCACACAAAGATAAACAACATGCACACAACGAACTTAAAAAAATGAAGTTCACCAATGAAACAAACAAAGTAGAGGGGGATTAAGGCCTAGGCAAACTAGGCAACTACCTAGGGCGCTAACATTTATGGGGACACTAATTTATTTTATTTTACTATGGTTTTTATGAAGAGTAGATCAATTTATTAGTTTCATATATGCTAGTAGCAGATTAGTGTCCAACCTTACATACCAATTCAATTCACTTCATTCAAAAATAATTTTAAACTACTTAATTGTATTAAGAATATGATATTTAGGAGGCCCCAAATATTGATACAAGTGCCTTTGTTGGAAGAATCTTAAATTTAATTCATACTTGAATATATTTTTCATAGTCTTTTGTATATTGTTTTAAAGTCTTGGAAGTTATTTTAGAAGAGAGATCAAGAAAGGTGAATATGCAAAGAACGTGGGAAAAAATAGTTGGGAAATATATGAGAAAAGGAGGATTATGATAGACTATATGTTAAAAAATTAACTAGGGATTTTAGGTAGTAGTAGCTACTGAAAAATCATTAGGAGATTTTCTTGGATGGTAGAGGCGTAACATATCAAGTAATACAATAAATTAACTAGGGATTTTAGGTAGTAGTAGCTACAAAAATCATTAGGAGATTTTCTTGGATGGTAGAGGCATAACATATCAAGTAATACAATATTTGGTCACGGTTAATTATTTTTTCTAGTATAGATTTTATTTATTTATAGAAAGTATTGACTCTAGTATTGCCTAGGGCACTCATAACCCTTAATTCGGTCTCGAAGAAGCAAAGCACCCAAAAAATAGGCGAGGTTTTAGAGAAAACAAAATGAGAGGTAATGAACAAAAGAAAAAAATTGCCAAGAAAACAAAAATGAAATTGAAATTGGGAATTCAATTGCATACTAAATTATCTCCATCATTTCCAATTGCAAGATTCAATACCGCTTCGAGGGACACAGACTCCATTGAAAGGATTGCTAGTATTATACTCATGACCACCGCCATGACATAAAAAACGATGCAAGTGCAGGGAGAGAAGTTCACATATCACCTTACACGAGAAACATCATAAAATATATATAACAACAATTGGGTGATAAGAAACCCAATTGTGAATATTATATTTCACTGGTGTTGACCGCCATGACAGATGATATATAATATATACCGCCATGAGAGCCAACAACAAAAACATTGGGGTATAGATCTATGTATACCTATTCTGTGAAACCAGAAAGATACCCACACACGTACAACTTGCGTGCATGCTGGCTTCTGAGGAACAGTCCTTTTCTAAGGAATGGTTCAGGGAAGCCAGCATGCGCTTTCTGGCTTTCTGACACAGGAGGCTACTCACCCCTAACCTCGTCGTCGGCTTACCAAACATAACCAAAATAATCCAAACAAAAATGTCCAAACATAACCAAAATAATCCATTCAGAGGTTATGTTAAAATGAAAGATGGATTCAACTCGACACAGACACAGCATGCGTGCAATAGACCCCAAAACCATGAAATAAAATGAAGAGCTAAAATAAAAAAGTAGAAAGAAACAACGGTGCCATGAAAAAAATGAACAGCTAAAGAAACAGAGCGCTGAATATAATATAAAAATAAGAAACAAAGGATGCAAAATGTAGTCTGAGACGTATTCTTCAACGACCATGTTTCCAACAGACGTATGCTTTTTCCGGAACGCTCCTCTGCAAACACAAACTACCAAATTTACCTTAAAAGTTTTAAAAAGATTAGAAGTTAAGAATTCCAAATCAAACGAATATACAAGTCATAAAACCCCTGCAAATTGCAGGCAGAAAACCTACGAATACCTTTTAAAAAACTCATTGAATATGAATAAATTGAAACTAATCACGTTGACACCACAGACCCTGTCATTATATGAGAGGGATTGATATTTGTAGAAGCAGGGGTTGTTTGGATGTCTACACTGCCTTCCTTATCCATGATGATGTTGTTGGTGTAGTTGTAATTACTGTTGCAGCTTGATTCAAATAGTCTCTTTATCATTGCTGGTGCCCACATATGATGAAGAGCTCTCTGTACCACAAAAATAAAGAGAGCACTCAAAAAAATACCCTAAAATCCATTCAGAAAGCATGTACAAAGGAAAATTCGACTTAACTCGTACATAAACACAGCAAGCGTGCAACAGACAACAAAACCATGAAACAAAATCAACAGCAAAAACTAAAACGAAGAGAGAAACAATGGTGCCATTGAAGAGGGCAGAGCACCGTAAAATCCCGAGAGAAAGAGAAAGAAATGATGCGAGAAGGTAGTCTCAAGAAAGGTTATAAATGGTGTATTTTCCAACGGCTTTGTTTGAAAATTATTAGCACTCTTAAAATAGAACACATAAATGCAACTGCAGGTTTTGATCTATTTCTTATTCTTATTTGCTTGTGCTCTGCTAAATCAAAGAATACAATCTTTATAGAATAACAATAAACAGAGTCTTATTCAAACTCAAACTCAAACTAACCTATCTCTACTCTTCATCCTACAGATGGACAACATTTGCCAACACATACACATATCATCTAATGTGTTGTCAATTACAAAATAACTTCCCTAAATGCTAGCTACAGAATCCCTAAATATTAGGCTATGATTTCTGCATGTCTAACACTCCCACTTAGCCAAATATTTGTCAACCAGCTTGTATCACATCGAATCCTTCTTTGCAAAACTCAAACTTATTTCTTGGTAATGCCTTTGTCAATGCATCTGCCACCATCATCTCAGTTGCACAGTACTCCATTTTGATAGTGTTGTTCTCAATTTGTTCACGGATGAAATGATATTGTATCCCTATATGTTTAACTCTCCCATGATACTTCGAATTCTTTGTCATGGCTATGCAACTCTGGCTGTCACACTTTAATATTGTTGGTTGGGACTGAGTAACCTCAATGTCCTGCAACAATCTTCTCAACCAAATCAATTCTTTTGCAGCTTGACATGCTGCTATATATTCTGCTTCTGCACTGGAGAGAGAAACAGTTCGTTGTTTCTTACTTGCCCACGAAACTGCACCTCCACCAAGGATAAAACAGAACCCTGAAGTTGATCTCTTACTATCAACGTCCCCTACCCAATCTGCATCACAATATCCAGTAAGTTGCAGAGATTTTTCTGAACTCCCACTGAATCTTATTCCATGTTTAGTTGTTCCTTGTAGATATCTAAAAATTCTTTTAACTGCTGCCCAATGTTGTGGTCCAGGATTGCTGGAATATTGGCTCACAATACTTGACATGTGCAATATCAGGTCTGCTAGAAACCATTGCATACATTAGGCTCCCAACAACATTCTGATATGGAACCATACTCATATAACTTTCTTCTTCTTGTGTTTTGGGACACATGTCCAGTGAAAGTTTGTTTCCTACTTCCATTGGAGTACTTACTGGCTTGCAATTTTCCATCCCAAATTTCTTGAGAATGTTCCTAATGTACCTTTCTTGACTAAGATGGATTTTCCTCTTCTCCCTATCTCTTAAAATTTGAATGCCCAAGCAATAATGAATCTCACCATGATCAGTCATCTCAAATTCTGCAGCTAATTGAGACTTGAACATGCCTAACATCTTAAAATCATTACTCATAATGATGGTGTCATCAACATATAAAGCTAAGATGACTAGAGACTCACCAATATGCTTTATGTAGACATTTGAATCAGCATTGCAACTTACATATCCTTCATTTTGGAGAAACCCATCAATACGCTCATACCATGCTCTTGAAGACTGTTTCAGTCCATACAATGTTTTCTGAAGCTTGCATACTAACTGCTCCTTTCCTTCTTGTATGTAGCCTTCTGGTTGTTCCATATAAACTTCTTCCTTTAAGAATCCATTTAAAAATGTAGTTTTTATATCTAGCTGATGTACATGAAGATCCAAGGTTGCTGCCACTGCTAACAGAATTCTGATGGATGTTATCTTGACTACAGGAGAAAAGGTGTCATGATAATCCAAACCTGCAATTTGGGTGTAACCTTTTGCCACCAATCGAGCCTTGTAGCGGTCTATCGACCCATCAGACTTGTACTTTTGTTTGAATAACCACTTGCATCAACCACTCTTCTTCCAGGTGGAAGAATCGTGAGTTCCCATGTCTAATTTTTTATGAGTGATTCATATTCAGCATCCATTGCTTGCCTCCAATCTGCTGCATAAATACTTTGAAGTGCTTCTTGAACACTGAGTGGTTCATCAACTTCTACACTAAGTGCATATGATTCCGATGCCTTTTGAGTGGGTTTCCGTAGTCTTGTTGATCTACGAAGCTGCTGCTCTCCTTGTACATCTCCTATGGGCTGTGTGGCTGCAACTTGTAATGGTCTTGCTGGAGTAGAATTCTCATGCTCAGATTCTTCATCAGATCCGAGATCATAAGGCCTTGTTTTTGAATCCTTAGCATTTTCCATCTCTGCTGATTTGTGCAAAACTGAATTTTCGTCAAAAATGATGTCTCTTCTGACTAGAATCTCATGTGTTATAGGATCATAAATTCGATATCCCTTCGAATTCAAACTGTATCCAACCATTATACACTTCTTGCTTTTGTCATCTAGCTTCTTTCTTTCTTCATCTGGTATATGTGCATATGCTATGCAACCAAAAATTCTTAAATCATTGACACTTGGCTTGCTTCCATGCCATGCCTCATAAGGTGTCTTCTTATGCAATGCAGCAGTTGGCAACCTATTTTGTATATATGTTGCACTGGAGACTGCTTCAGCCCAAAAAACATTAGATAATCCACTACTCTTAAGCATGCATCTAGCACTTTCAACAAGAGTCATATTCCTTCTTTCAGTGACACCATTCTGTTGTGGTGAATAAGGAACAATATACTCAAGTTTGATACCTTCTTTTGCACATACACTTTTGAAAGCATTTGAGGTATATTCACCCCCATTATCACATCTAAGTCATTTCAAAGGTTTTCCTAACTACTTCTCACCAAATGCTTTAAAAACCTTAAACATCTCTAATGCACATGATTTATTTTTGATAAAATAAACAAAGGTCATTCTAGAAGAATCATCAATGAAGGTAATAAAATACCTTGCCCCGTTGTGTGACATTGTTTGCATTGCACCGCAGATATCTAAATGCACAAGTTCCATTTTCTCCTTAGCTCGTGTTGCGCCTTTCTTTGGGAAGGGGAATCTATGTTGCTTTCCTAAACAATAGCCTTCACACACTCCCAACTCAACTGGTAGATGCAAATTAAAATCTTCCACAAGCTGCTCTGATTTTAACATTTGAAGCGAATGAGGATTTGCATGTCCGAATCTATGATGCCAAAGAACTGAATCAGATATTTCATTATTTGTTGCTGTTAACACCACATCAGGTATTGCTGCACATAACTTGTACAGATTGCCATCTCTGATTCCTGTAGCAACAATTACTCCTTCAACATCCTTTAGGACACATTCCTTGCTGTCAAACTGTGCAATTATGCCAGCATCGGTAATCTTGCTCACTGATAAAAGACTTTTGACAAGAGTAGGTACATACCATACGTTCTGGATTTTCTTGTATCCACCATCCGGCATTTGCAATGGAATATCTCCAATTCCGATCATCTCACATTTGCTATCATCTCCAAGATTGACAGTCTTACTTTTGGGTGCTTCTGTATATGCCATAAACCAACTTCTCTCAGGTGTCATATGTTGAGTTGCTCCCGAATCTAAATACCAGCAATTTGAAACATCAGAACTTGGGGTTGTGACAACCGAAAACAAATTTTCTTGGTCATTGCTTACGGTCATGTTAGCTTCAGCAACCTTCCTTTTCTTTACCTCTTCTACCCATGCTAACCACTTACGGCATTGTTTCTTAATGAAAGAAATTTCCCTTATTTTTCTCCTCCTTTGTGTCTTTACCATTCTTTGAGACATTAGACTGGGAGGGATGTGATTTGTTGTCACTCTTCCTTTTCGCTTTGCCCTTATATCCTGCTGAAAACAGTGTTGTAGGATTCTCATCACTCAGGCCCCCATCCTTCCTTCTGATTTCTTCTTGAAGTAGTGCTACTATTACTTTTGTCAAATCCAAGTTAGATTGGGTGCTTAGTGCTACTACCAGTCCAGAATAGGATTCTGGCAAACTCCCAAGAAGCGACATAACAACATCTTCTTCTGCAATCACTGATCCACATGCTGCCAATTGATTTTTGAGAGACTTAAACTGATTTGTGAAATCTGATATCTTTTGTGTTTCCTACATCTTTAACTGAAAAAATATTCTTCTAAGATATAATCTTGTGCTAACATCATTTGATTCATATAACTTGATTAATTGATCCCAAGCTTCCTTTGCTGATTTTGCCTCACTTACATGTAAAAGCACATTATCACTCAAACTTAAAAGTATACAAGAACGAGCCCTACCTTCCTTTGATTCCCACTTACTGATCAGATCTACATCCTGGGTGGGTTTAATCTCAGTCCCTTCAACTATATTGAGTAGATCCTTGTTCAGCAACAACATCTTCATTCTGAGCTTCCAGAGATTAAATCCAACACCATCAAATCGTTCTACCATCCTATGAGGATCTCCTACAACAAATGTGGCCATATCTCTGTCTTTAAACTTCTGATACTTCTTTGCAACAACACTTCACCAACACTGCTCGATACCATGAAAATTATTAGCACTCTTAAACAGAACACAGAAATGCAACTGCAGGTTTTGATCTATTTCTTATTCTTATTTGCTTGTGCTCTGCTAAATCAGAGAATACAATCTTTATAGAATAACAATAAACAGAGTCTTATTCAAACTCAAACTCAAACTAACCTATCTCTACTCTTCATCCTACAGATGGACAACATTTGCCAGCACATACACATATCATCTAGTGTGTTGTCAATTACAAAATAACTTCCCTAAATGCTAGCTACAGAATCCTAAATGCTAGCTACAGAATCCCTAAATATTAGGCTATGATTTCTGCATGTCTAACACTATTTCCAACACATGTTTTTTTGGAACACTCAGAGTCCACTCCAACCGATACGTGCTTTTGCGGGAGCAGTCTTCTCCAGTCCGTGTAGACTGGAAATTCAAATTATCCGTGCTGTCAAAGCAAAATTTCTTTGAGTTTAGCTTTTTTTAAGTGGTTGTAATTTCCAAAAAAATTTATAGATATATGTATAATTTGTCCATATATATATAAATAGGTATTATGTTTTTAAATAAAGCTCTTAAAAAAATTCAAATACCTAGTCCCTTATGATAGAACCATGAAGGAAATTGGATAACCTAGTGCCTTATGATAACAAATATATATTGGTTTCTTCATGAAAATTTAAGACAACACAATTAATCAACATAACTTAAAAAAAAGTTAAAATATCATAGAGAGAATTTGGTTTTTAAGAGATAGTACATTCATTGCCCTTCTTTGGGTATATAGGAATTCATTAAAAAAGACAACATTGGCTGATATGTCTTGCACGATATGAAAAATTAATCACTTAACTATATTACGACTAACGGTGTATATCATAGCTGCAATATGAGAAGAGTTTAATAGCATATTGAACCACTGATAGGTAAAGCTCCACAAAAAAAAAGATAAAAAACCATTTCATTTGCCAAGTAAAACAATGGCAAATCAATTCAGACTTAGCATAAACAAAAGCATGTATGATCTAACAAAAATTCCTTATAGACATACATAGCAAAATGTAATGTAAACTATAACTTGAAAATGCAGTAACATTGGGAAAATATAAAAAATTCAATGAAATAGACAGGGAACATATAAAATATAAATGAAACACAAGAAAATAAAAACATGCAAATAACAAGCACATTGAGATTTTACACATTTTGATGTAAATTAAACAAGTACACAATTGGATTCAAGGCTACTTACCATATTTCTAAGCATTAAGCTGAAAAGGCAATGTTTTCCTTTCCTTTCTCTTTATTTAATTCTGATCTCCCAAGGGAAAAGCCCTAAACTCTAGGGCCTGTAACAATTCTATAAATTCCATACACAACTCCAAAGTTACGTGTATTTAATAAAACTAAATGTATCTGCGTAAATTCAAAAGGAGGGACTCCTCCATTAAGATTAATCTATATTCTCAATTTCATTCTTAGTTATAATACAACAAAACCAAAAAGATTATAAAGAGTTATTAAAAGCGTATATTAGTAGAGGTCATACATAAGAAGATAGTAAAGCGTATATTTTTGTTTTATGGTTTAGAAGAAATTGCACAAATGTTTCTCTACAAAAATAATATTTCCCCATTTAGTTTTTGATATTTTTCTTTGTAATTATGAGCGACAAGGCTTTTAAAGCTACCCGTCATACCTAAGAACAACTTGGTGGACTAACATACTTATTTTCCCTCTCCGAGTTTACTATAATGCGGACTAGAAACACAATTCCCCTCCCCACAAGGATTGCCATTAATTACGCCTCGCTTGCAGAGGGAGGAAGAGTTTAAGCGTATTCAATGTGTTGTTAATGTTTTACATTGTAGGAAACCAAAACCACCTAAAACATTGATAGCCGAAATGATCAGAGATCGCCTCCACCTGATGCCAACATCCCCAATTTTCTCTCCAAAATTCGACGATTGGAGATCATTCACGAGGCTTCTACTTGATTTATGATTCTAACAAAGATGCACTAAAATATGAACCACCCCACAAATTGAGGAGAATGGGAATTCCAATCGAGGCATCTGCAACTGGACAAAAATACAAGAAACGTGCAAAGAAAATTGCACAAGCAAAAAGCAAGAAATTTGATTTTAAAAATAGCTTGTAGTGGTTAGTTTATAAGTGTTTGTTTATAAGTGTTTTTGAAATAAACTGTAACTCGTTCCAAATAATTCCATGTATGTATTGTGGTAGTATATATCCGATAGAGAATCAAACTTATCAAACACATGTTCATTTTTTGTTATCCAACAACTATGCTTTCCTAATTTCTTTATCATTGTGTCTCCATACAAATACCTATAGCTTTCTCACTTCAAGTGTACATATTGTTCTTATTGTTTTCCATTCTATTTGCTTAACATAATAATCGTAATTCATTTCAAATAAATGCATATATATATATATATATATATATATATATATATATATATATATATATATATATGCGGCAAGGAACATATGGAGCACAGAATCTAACTTTTCAACAAACGCATTGAATTTTTTCTTTATACAGTTGCTCGCTACTTTATGTAAACCAACAACAACACATTTTTAATGTGTTCTTCATTATATCTTTCCTTTATACAATTGCTCACTTCTTTATGTAAACCAACGATGCATTTTTAATGTGTTATTCATAATATTTGCACACAAATACATATAGTTTTAAAATGCCAAGAAACAACCATACAAATTTTAGTTGTTTTCAACCAAAGTTTTGTACATTATATCACTTTTTTGCATATTGAATTGTTAAAGGGTTAGACTTCATGTTTGCGCTTTTTAGAAAATATATAATAATAAGGAAGCCAACTTTAAAGGTTCTCATTCTTTACAAATGCATGCTTTCCTGAACAAATCCTTCATTTCATGATTAACTGCCCTACAAGTTTACATTTTCCACCATATATTTGTAGAATTCCCACAATCTTGAGCATCTTTTAGTTTCCATGGAAATAACTTTGACACACGAAGGCATTTCTCAATTGATTGAGGGCGGTTCCAATGTTGACCCCACATTTTAGATACTGAACTTGTACTCTCTAAGGTCCATTCTCAACACGGGATCCCAACATCGTGTTGACCTTTCAAATGGGATACATTTTCAGAAAGCACTTCTACCCTTCAAATTTGCAAGTCGTGTAACCGACAAATCAATACAAGAAGGCTCCATTGTGTGCTTACACAAATCCCTTGTTAGAATGATCAAAAGTGAACTGTAAGCTTCATCTCTTGCTCAATTACCAATGTACATAAACTCCCTATATTAATTAAAATTTATTTCTATTTGTTTTTTCCATCCATTGCTCAGTTCTAATTCTATCCCGTTTTTCTTTTCCATTGCAGCACCATTCTTATCATTGAAATGGATGTTATTGTTGAAACACATTTGGTAATCGGTGCTCCAATCCGACTACCAACAAATGCTCTCGAGCACATTCAATTTCCACAAAAAGATGCAAGTGCAAACCGGTGAATAAATATTTTGCGAGAACACCAACTAAAATAAGTGCTTTGAATACATCTATGCGCATGTGGTCCGTAGAGGATTGTGCACTAGCAAAAACAACCCTTCACCAATATCACAATGCAAGGGGAATTGGTCTATGTTTGGGTTTGATTTTGTTGATCACGAAGGAGGGGAAATACACATCACCTGTTTCAATGAGGCCGCGGAAGCATTCTATGAGCATATTGAAAATGGGAAGCTATATACTATTTCTAATAAGAGGATTGCGAGGATTGTTGATGCAAAGCTATGTTACAACCATTTGAACAATGCTTTGGAGATTTTCCTGCAACCTTCCTCAACCATATCTCCACTCATAGCAAATGAGGATACAATACCTTCCCATCACTTTCACTTCACCAAAATCAAGGACTTACCTGCAAGCGTTGAAGGTTCTATAGTTGATTTGATTGGCATTGTTGTTATGATGTCACCATGCTCAACAATTCGTCGGCATGACAAGTCTGAAACAAAGAGAAGAACACTGCAATTAAAGGACATGTCGAGATTCAGTGTAAGTGTCACATTGTGGGGACAACACTTAGATGAGATAAGCAACGAACTTGAAGACATGCTTTCTATACTACGCCCTTCCGGTCCTTGCCTTGAAAGCTGCTCGCATCTCTAGTTTCAATGGGAACTCAATCGACATTGTTTCAAGTACCAAATGTTACGTCAACCCTCTAATTTTAGAAACCAATACACTTCATAGTTGGGTAGATTTCGATGACTACTCCCTTTCGGCACCCTCTATCACAAGCCAATTTATGGGCCCTCCAAAGAGCTTGACCTCTGTAACAACGATTTCGGAGGTACTACATATGGGGAACACAAAGAGAAATGAATGGGCCATGGTTCATGCAGAAATCACAAATATCAACATGGACAACTTCTTTTACAAGGCATGTCCTCTTCAAAAAGGTGACAAACAATGTAGGAAAAAGGTGAGAGAGAATGGTAATGGTTCATGGTTATGTTTGAGTTGCAACAGACAAGTTCAAAACTATGATTATAGATATGCACTGAGGATCGATCTAAAGGACCCAACAGGAGAACTTCAATCAAGTTACCGCTTTTGATGAGACAGTTGAGTTAATCATGGGTGTTGCAGCTAGCGACCTCCATATATTGTCTATAGACGAAGATGCGAGTAGTGAAATTCAAAGTAATGTCTTCGGCAATGAATATTGCTTCACACTTTCACTGAAAAAAGAGACATATTGCGGAAACAACAGATTGAAATGTGTCATCCTCAATTCACAGAAAGCGGAAAACAGTGTAACTCCTCCATAACCTTTATGCAAGGATTTCCAACCCACCCGTCCCTTCAAACATTACACCCTCACCCATCCCATTCTATACTTTGAACTATCACCGCTATGTTTCTTATTTCATATCTATGTTTCGCTTTTTCCCCTTCAAAAGAAAACTGTTGTATTCCCTTATACACTAACATACTATTGTCTCATGCTATTATGCAGATTGTTAGTACTTTTAAGAAAATAAATATAAAATACATACACTTTTGTTATGTGTGTATTTACATCTTTATGTACTATGTGAACACATTGTATGTTTCTATATATCTAATACTCTTTTCCTTAATAAAAAAATGCAGTTTTTCGATACTCAAATTTTTACCTCTTATACGTATTTCCCATTGGAACTCCACATGCATTACAATTGAATTTAGTTTTATAATTTAGCTCAATAGTAAGACATTGACAGAATTGTATAGCATTCAAATGGTAGTATTGGCTACTTCTTTATGTAGTTATTGGATGACAAATATGTTATTTCATTTTTTCAAAATTTAAGGGAGGGAGGGAGAGTGCGAACGTTTCTCTATTTCACACACTTTTATTTCAGCTTATCTTGTTTTATAGTTTGGTGTTGTGAGGTTCATGTGCAGGTTATATTTGTTTTTGAATCAAGCTTTTATATATCTTGCAGTGTTGGGTGTAGCATTGATTTAGGGAAACTGGGCAATCGTTTAAGTGGCCATTTACACCGTCTATTATCTGATTCTGTTTTGACTTCAAATTTTTTTCTTTTATTTCTGGTACTATCATGCTTTGCAGTTTGGCATTGTGCTGGAGTTGCATTGCATTTCATTACTCTGTGGGACACATTTTGTTTAGCCGTTTTCCTTCAATGCCGTTGCTCAATAACTTATTGACTAAGGGTTACTACTTTTATTGCAGCCACAACTTTAACAAGTTGGCATCTTCTGGTAACATTCTGTTCCCTACACGTAGCATTGTGGCTGAAACTATTTGAACATAAGCCCTTTGATTCACGTGCTGTAATGGGATTTGGTATTCTGAATGGTATCTCTATTGGACTTCTGAATCTTTGCTTGGGTTTCAATTCTGTGGGGTTCTATCAGGTATTCCAAACATTTTGGGTTTATTTTATTTTGATCTTTGTAAATCACCTCTCTGAAGCTCCCAAGATGATGGCATCTTTCCTAGGATTGATTTATTTTTATTGCATTTGCTTTTTCAGATGACAAAGTTGGCAATAATTCCTTAATGTACCGTTCTTTTGGAAACTGTCTTTTTCCAGAAGCTCTTCAGGTGAGTGCAAAAAGTATTCCAGGCATTTTTAATTCAAGTTGTCTGTCTATGGGTGGACCCTTTAATGGTGGACGGTGGATGTGCATGCTTTATATTTACTTTATATAGTAGTTATATGTGCCATAAATGTGCAGAGATATACATTATGTGCTGTCTTCAACAACCCCTTTAACTAGAGTGTGTGATTGTAAATACCTTCCTTTTCTGGCATAGAATTATTGATTTTGAGGGGGAAGAGGGGTTCAGGAAATCCTTTAATTCTGTCATGATCACACACACGGTAAGTACTCAAATTTTTACTGGGATTTCTAGTAGTTTTCAAAGACTAAGGTATTCATTCAGGGTTCAGGAAATACCTATATGCTGTCATGATCACACACACGGTAAATACTCAAATTTTTGCTGGGATTTTAGTAGTTTTCAGTGTGACTGTAAGACTAAGTTATTCATTCAACAATTATTTTTTATGAATAGAGTTGGGGCATTTTGCACAACTAGATACCTTAAAATTAATTTCTTATCAGATTATGTTTATTTGACAGAATTCTGTTAATACGTCACCAGGAAACACAGTTTGAGGGATGGAACACTACCCCTGTACCCATACCGTCATCTCTTAGCGACTACATTTAAATGTAATATATCTGTATCACTGTACGCTATTTCAAAATGGTATCCATGTCCCTAGACCCGTGCCTGTACCCATATCTCACATCTCCTGGTAACTAAAATAATACCTTCTTGTGAAGGAAATCGTAAAAACCAGGTTTGATCAAATCCTTGAATTTAATGGTCTCTTAAATTAGCTTCAGGAGTAATTCGAGAAACCTTATGCATGCACTCTAATTCATTACCTTCCAGCCATAGTTGAGATTTGACTTTCTTCATGGATGGTTTTGGCGCTTTTACACATTTTATAGTAACTGTTAAATTTTACCCGTTACAAATGATATTCGCTAATTTTGGCAAGTTGTCGGTTTCCATTCCTACCATATAGATATCATCTATTTAAGCTTCCAGTCCTACCATATAGATATCACCTCTTCAACTTCAATGCCAACCAACTTCCAACTTATCTTTTATTTTTTAAAGTGTGTTATCGATCAGGTATTTGTAAGGGTGGATGACACTCTCTAGTTCTATAAGAACATAAGATGAAGGATATTAGAAATGCCTGGTTGTCTTCAAATTTCGACAATCAGTTACCACTTTTGATGAGACAGTTGAGTTAATCATGGGTGTTGCAGCTAGTGACCTCCATATATTGTCTATAGACGAAGATGCGAGTAGTGAAATTCTAAGTAATGTCATCGGCAACGAATACTGCTTCACACTTTCACTGAAAAAAGAGACATATTACGGAAACAACAGATTGAAATGTGTCATCCTCAGTTCAAAGAAAGCAGAAAACAGTGCAACTCCTCCATAACCTTTACGCAAGGATTTCCAACCCACCTGTCCCTTCAAACATTACACCCTCACCCATCCCATTCTATACTTTGAACTATCACCACTATGTTTCTTATTTCATATCTATGTTTCACTTTTTCCCTACTTCAAAAGAAAACTGTTGTATTCCCTTATACACTGACATACTATTGTCTCCTGCTACTATGTGGATTGTTAGTACTTTTAAGAAAATAAATATAAAATACATGCACTTTTGTTATGTATGTATTTACATCCTTGTGTACTATGTGAACACATTGTATGTTTCTATATATCTAATACTCTTTTCCTTAAGTAAAAATGCAGTTTCTCGATACTCAAATTGTTACCTCTTATGCGTATTTCCCATTGGAACTCCACATGCATTACAATTGAATTTAGTTTTATATTTTGACTTATTTCTGCATTTGTATGTCATCAAACTATGTATCGTTCCTTGCTAACCCGCATGATCTTTATCCAACAGGTGGTACTCCATAATCCTGTGACTTCGCAATCATGTCGACTCCTGCAAAACGAGCCCAACGAAGAGAGAACTACACAAAAATAAAGTACACATAACTGCTGAGCAACAACGTCGTAAATTAGAGCATAGAACAACGAAAATCTCTAATATCTTTCAACTTACAACGACCAACAACCTATGATCCCCTGACATTCCAATCTTGCCATCAAATACAACTACTGAAGAATTGCCAACCAACATTCCGCATGTAACTTCCATGGAAACAAACTTTCACGAGCACACCACTTCCTTCCGTACGAACCCATCTTTGCTAACAACAGTCACTTTTCCCCAAATATCTAGGATGCCACATGAAACTGTCTCAAGTACCAACCTTTCTTCAGTTCATCACACATATACAAATAGTTTCTCCTCTCCTTCTGAATGCTTTCCACCTTGCAATCCACAAACGACTCAAACAGAACACCCCACCCCTTCCAATACACAGAGATTTCCCATATTCCCACCCTCGATGCTGACTATTGAAGCCCAATGTCAGTTTCACAAAAGAATAGATTTGTTGGCGAACATCCAAACTTGCTCAATCTACTTGGAAAATTACCCAGGAATTAAAACAATTTCCTTTGAAGGCTTTCCCTCCTGTAACAGATGCAAAAGTGAAAAACAAGGCCACCTCTTCTCTTCATGGAACAACATGAACACGAAAAACAACCTACCGTTCTTGCGTCTTTAACCCAAATGGAGGAGATGCTTATCGTATGAGTTAATCCATTCATGCAAGTCGCCCAAGTACTTGGCGAGCAATACAAATACTCAGGACACACCATAAGCTTCCCGCAAAACATTACTTCAATAGCAAAGACCCTACCCCGCCGCCTTGGAGATTTGGACATAATTCTCATATAAAGGGAAGGATCTAATTTTAAAAATTATGATTTCTACGTCAGTAGATCTCGTGTTTGTGTAGCCTTGCAATATAAAATCCAACACGATCCCTATTACAAAGATGTCTTAATCGACGATGATGCCCTTTCCTCACTACCATCCGATTCGTCAAATGTTTCCTCCTCTCTCAACACAGCCACAATGGAACCGCCCCAAATGCAAACTTGCTCTAGAACTCATGGTAGTGGTGTTCCCACCCACTTTGATGAAACATATGAACACTCATCGTCTTTCATGCCAACACCTCACAATACAGAACAGAAGAAGAGGAAATCGAACAGTTCTTGCTCAACCACGATGGTAACACTCCATTTACCATGCCATGGCCAGAGCTTGGGATTTCGCCAATAAATGAATACAATACGAAGGCCTGTTCTCAATGGCTTTCCCAACTTTATTTCCAACAGGAAAAGCAATGTGGCAACAACCCCGCATTAAAGAAGTTCCAATGCATGAATACGCTCTTCATTTGATTCGTTACCATGATGGGTGGTTTGGTTCCCACCCGAGATTTCATTACTTCCTTCTAAACCTCATAATTTGACACAGAAGTCAGTCCACAACAGTAGTTTTTATGAAATAGAACATCGAATATGGAATCCCTCCAACAATTAGAGAGCTACGAAGACAAATCTTTGGAATGCCCCAAAGACAACATCCCAAACAACTTAATGCGCTTTGGATCTAGCCTTCGAGGGACACGTTCATTCTGGGAAAAGATTAGAAGTGAGCTTTCAGATATGGTAGAACAATTGGGGACACCAACCTTATTCTTCACTCTAAGTGTTGTAGACACTAAATGGCAAGATCTCCACAATATTATGCCTAGTGAATGCCCAACAAATCCTCGAGCCACACAACATTGGAGAACACTTAACATTGTCTCTAACCCTCATCGAGTATCAGCATACCATCATAGATTCACAATATTTCAGGAAGAAATATTGCAGAAGGAACTTGGAGCAATAGACTTTTGGTACAGGTAATCAAATCTACTTATTTCAAATTTTTTTCCAAACTACATATCTAATATTTATGTTCCCTCATCTCGCAGGTATGAATGACAACATAGAGGCTCCACACATGTCCACGGTTTATTGTGGCTTGAGAATGCGCCAAAATTTGACGAAATGGACTAGGAGGATACAACAGTTATTGAGGTGACAAAACAATACTTTGATAAGTTTGTGTCTTCCTGGAACCCCCACTCAGCTTACAACCACTTAGATTTTGTTCGCAAGTCACTCCTAGACAACCCTTGCTTGCTAGATACAACACAAATTCTATCCACCTCCCCGCATGCAGACCTTGAAGAATTGCTTGATCGAGTTCAGCACCACACTAAATGTTCAGAGCAGACATGTTTGCATAGAAAACAATCACAACTGCAGTGCAGGTACAATGCTCCCTGGGCCATGTAACCTACTTCTTCCTTGCACATTGAAAGTGATGGGAAAATTAAATACCTCCCTTCCGAAACAATGATGATTGAACATCCACAATCGAACAATGATATACATATGGAGAGTAAATGTTGATTGCCAACCGGTACTTTCCGCCATGCCGTTCTTAAGTATATTGCAAAATATGCTTGAAATCCAAGCAACATGCAAAAACATATCACCAAATGCTATCCATATTTTGAAGAGAGGCAGGCGTAGATTCTCCAGCACATATCGTGATCCGTAAAATTCTCACAGAAAGCATTGTTAAACATGACATAAGCACACAAGAAACATGCCACATGCTGTAAAAATTGCCACTTGTTATGTGTAGTCATTCATTTGTATCATTAAATGTAGGAAAAAGATTCTAAGACGTGTCGTTGAAAGTGATGTCGATGCACAACCAACAACCGCTTTCTTGGATGCATATAAAGTTTGTCCAACAACCATGAACAGCCTACCACTTATTCAAGTTGCTTGAGATTGGAGCTACAACAAGAACCGTAAAGGTGATAAATGGAAAAAGCGGCTCACAAAAGCAATTGTTTGAGTCCACTCGAGATTTGAGGATGTCCGTGCTCAAGAATCAACGTCATATGACCTTTTTTGTTGGTCAGAACTCCTTTTATACAAGCCTTTTAGAAATATTACGTCTGAATTTGGCTCAACCCCACATGACATCAATGACACTTGGGACATGTACAAGCACAACTACAGACCGTGGCATGTTCTATGCACTACCACAGACACAGGACTTGCTACAAATGTTAGTTCTGACTCTGAGCCCGAATGTAGTATTCAACAAGAACCATTGCAAGAATGGCAGGTCTTCGCACAACTTTTCCCTGGAAACAACACGGGTCTAGACAGTCTTGAAATGTTGGGGAAATGATATTTCGACATACACAATAATTGGACCATACATGACGTTCCCCATGATTTACAGATAATTGGTTCATCATTCATCGAGAGAGAGAAGGCAGACACAATTAACAACAACATACATGCCACACCACCATCTTCCACACTTCCTTTGTCTCTAGAACAACAAATAGCTCTTGATACCATACTACACCATTCATAAACAAAACCCTTCTACCTCCACTAAGATTGATAATTCAAGGAACGGATGGCACAGAAAATCATTTCTGATAAATAAAATCTGGAATTCATTCACAAAGCATCAACCACATCTCCCTCACCTCTACTTGTGCTCGCCCCTACCGATGTTTCAACATTCAACATCTCCGCATCCACAATCCACGCAACCATGTGTATTCCAATCAAAGAACTAAAACCCCTTGAAGGTAGTGCATTATCATCTTTTCAAGAGTCGTTGAAACATATAGAATATGTTCTTATTGATGAAATGAGTTTCATCGGGCCAAAGTTGCTAAGAAAAATTGACAGTAGGCTCCATGAAGCTTTCCCACACTCAAGAACATTTGAATTTGGGAACAGATCAGTCATCCTCCTCGGTGACCTTGGCTAATTACCACCGATTTTGGACAGTCCTCTTTACGCAAGTAATTCCTACGGAGCAACCCTTTGGAAGGGATTTCAGTCTTCCATTACATTGCAAACAATATTTCGGCAACAAGGAACAACCAATGCACAAGTTTCATTCCAGAATTTACTACACCACATGCGAGATTCAACCCCTCTAATTGAGGATTGGGAACTCCTAATGTCTTGCATAGATACACACCTAACTCAACAGGAGCTCAAAATTTTTAAAGACGCACCACATTTGTTTGCAAAAAATGATCTGGTGGACTCCCACAACCTACAGATGTTGAAGTCATTGAATGTTCGATCGCCCAATCCATTGTTGAAAGTAAAATGTGGACTGGACCAGGAAATCCTGATGATGATCAGTTGGAACACAAAGTTCTATTTTGCAAACAACAAAAAATTATGCTTATTACAAATATATGGGTTGATGCAGGCCTCGTGAATGGTGCCACAAGAACAATGACCGACATTGTCTACGATGCATCAATGCAACCACCAACATTGCCTTTATTTGTTGTTGTAAAATTTGATAGATACAATGGCCCATGTTGGGATCCCTCCAACCCATTACATATTCCCATACCCCCTATTTCGAGAGGGAATCAAAGATATTTACTGATTAAAATGGCATGGGGATTAACTATCCACAAGTCACAAGGACTTACTTTACACAGAGCAACCATCGACATTGGAACCACTGAAAGGTAGGGTCTGACATTCATAACTTTCTCCAGAGTTCCCTTGCTTGCAAATCTGTGCATTTCACCTCCTTTTTCATTCAAAAGGTACTCAAAAATGGTGCATGTAACAACACTTGGAGCAAGAAGAAAGGAGGAAGCAAGACTATTATCACTCAACCCTTCATAAATACTACACTCTGCTTTGATAGCACCTCCGCTACTACTTTACTCAACACTTCTTCTATCCTAGAAACCATTTCCGTTCAAGGGGTATCAAATGTACTCATGTTTACCGGAAATAAAATTACCCTCAAAAGGCTACCATTCATGATATAATTCTTCTCATGTTAAGTTCAAATAAAATAGTTTGCAAAACGATACCACTCATGATATGAGATTTGTAAATGTATATGTATGAATTTGTAACAACTTTGAAATGAAGAGATGAAACTTTTAAATGAAGTGGTTTGTCTATATATCTACAATTACAAAATTACACGTTTCAACATACATGTTCGATTTTTCCTTTTTATTGTTTCCCGTTTCTTTATGTTAACCAACAACACATTTTTAATGTCTTCATCTGCACACAAATACCTACAAATTTAAAATGCCGAGAAAGGACAATGCAAATTATAGTTGTTTCCATCCAAAGCTTTGTACATTATATCACTTTTTTGCATTTTGAATAGTTTAAAGGGTTAGACCTCATGTTTGTGCTTTTTAAATGAAGTGACTCATCTATATTTCTACACATACAAAATCAATCACCCATAGTTTAAACAAACACAACTACAAAAGTAAAAACTATCCCTATAACACAAATAACATATACCGTTTTTTGTTTGCAAAATGCCTCAAAGAAATGTGGTCTCATGGAATGCTATGATTGTAAGATATGCACAAAATAGCTCTAACAATGATGCACTCAAACTCGTTGAGGTAATAAAGAAATTTGGAATGTACCATAACCATTTCATATTTGTTTATATATAATTGCATATTTTGTCTCATTTTAGTTTCATGGAGAGATAATATGTTAAAGCACTTAGTCATTCTTTCAATCTACTTTGACTACAACACTTCACATTCACTACATTCTTGAGAGTGAGTATTAGCAAACTTACATGTCTCACTTGAATTTGTATTCAAATATTACACAACTAAGTTTTATCTAACATCCCTTCTAATGTATTTCGCAACATTTGTTCTGACTTTAATAGAAAATCAGTATTGTCAATCACACCCCTTATCAACATCAACTACAAAAGTAATAACTATACCTCTAAATCAAATAACATATACCATTCGGCATACACATCTCATGAAACACATGTGATTGCTAGTTAAATAAACCTCTTAAAAAATTGATCGTTTTCAAAATTTTCAATATGTTATTGTGTACGGATTCTAAATTTTTTTGCACTGTAATATATTGGTAAAATCACAAAAACACCTAATGACTGTCAATTTCCATACCTGGTCCCTATTAGCATATGGATGTTCACGCATGCAAATGACATGCAACAGTGTCGGAACGAAGTCCCTCCTTAATGAAGGTGAGGTTGCCTTTATTGAAAACCAAAATTGTATTTACATCTGTACATTCAAAATTGTATGGGGGGGTGTTTTGGAACATTAATGGAAAGAAAAGTGAATGAGGGAGATGGAATGGAATGAAGGAAAGGAGTGGAATGGAATGAACTGAAAGAACATGCAAGAGTTAGGTAAAAACAGAGCCTAATATTGCATGAAGAATAAAGGTGAATAACTAACACAAATAAAACGAGGTTTGAGTTAGCTAAACGAGAATGAGTAAAAGGGAACACACTTGAGCAAGTAGATAATCAGATCTTGATCAATGTGAACTAGAACAACATATTAATAATGTTGACAATAAGATCAAAGATAATATTTGCATGCAAGATTCAAACACCTAACATCTAATGAACATAAGAACATCAAATGTTACAAGAGACAAAATGTTTTCACTAACTCCAAAATGTTTTCACAAAAGAATGCATAGTTTCTTCCTAAAACAAAGCTTGCACACAAAAGTATTTCTTCTCCTCTCTCAAAGTCACCTTTACAAATGAGCCCCTCACTTCCTTTTATAACCCAAAAGTTGGTTACAAAGTAGTTAGGGTTTTACATGATCATTAAATAAGGCACCTAAGTGACCTTTGACTTTTTCTAACCAACTTTATTAAAGACAACCAAAAATAGAAATCACTTAAGTTACCCATAGTTCTTGAAAACAAATAACAACATCCTTTTCTTAAAAATCCACTTTTTAAAATATACAATAATAACCAGTGCCTTATCCATTGAAATGGGGTCCGCCTATCTCAAGCGTATGAGAAATGGACTCTCCCACTTCATTAAATACCAAGAAAAGTAACTCCCTGAACCACCGATGAAATTATGATCTGTCACTTTTTCCAGTTGAAAAGATCTAAACCTTCCCAAAGTTTCAAACATTTTTATTCTTCGCAGGTTCATTTGGTCAAAGAAAAGCCTCACAAAATACCTACAATTCAAGAATCCTACTTGGCATATCATTTAAATTAACAATTTTGGATTGAGCATTCTCAAATAAGTTCTTTAATTTGATGCACCGCTCCATTGAAACTGACGAGAAATTGTTGGCGGGAGTGTACATGTCCTTTGAAAATTGCTCTTCCACATGCTCAGATGAACACCTTTGATTATTCTCATTTACGAGGTTGCAAGGAATCTCAGCTATGAATTCTTGAATCAAGGAGAGTGAAATAAAGGTTTCATTGCACATGATCTCGTAATGGATCATAGAATCCTCGAGAAGCGTCTTCCTTGATTTGAGATGCAGACACCAAAGAAAATGTGTCCTGATGTTCAAATTCGATAATTCCTTCAATGGCTAAAGCGAGGATTCCATACTTGTCATCTCCTCGCAAACCGGGAAACATATCATCCAAATTTGATATATTAGAAAAAAAAATTCTTTGAAAGAAAGAATTGGATCAAGATACGCACCGATATCTTCATGAAGCTTAACGTGGTCTTGATCGTCCCTCGCCTAAAACGAAATCTCGAAAGCCAAGTTTTAATGACACGACCTCTTGTGTTTATTTCTTTTGACAAATTGAGGGTTTCTTCATCAGGGGCAGCCACTGCATCAGTACTGGGAAAGTGGATGATATGGGATTTATCAAATGTTGAACATATTCCACCAATTGATTCTTTTCGGCCTTGAGCTAAGAGTTCTGAGACTTATATTTCTCAAGTCTCTTTAGCATGATATCAATTGAATCTCGAGCCATCGCCATGTCACTTTCTAATGTAGACCTCCCAAGTCCAAGTCTGGAAACTTCATAATCAGCAGGTGTCATGGCATCATGCTCCTTATCAACTTATGGGATGGT
Organism: Taxus wallichiana var. yunnanensis; assembly: GCA_018340775.1. Taxonomy (NCBI): domain Eukaryota; kingdom Viridiplantae; phylum Streptophyta; class Pinopsida; order Cupressales; family Taxaceae; genus Taxus; species Taxus wallichiana. Next base: position 688,527,892 of record CM031243.1, read on the forward strand.
GAGATCTGCAAATCTATTTATGTCATTATCCACCATTATTCGAGAAAGCACCTTAGGCTTCTTTGGAATGATGTCATTTGAAAGTTTGAAAAGGGCATCAAAATCAATGTCAATTTCCTTGACAACCCTCTTCCTTTTCTTAACCTCGGAATCAACCCAGGAAGGAGTATCATGCACTATTTCGCATACAAAATCCTAGAGCTCAAATCAATATTCTCATTGTTCTCGACATCATGAGATCTTGCTTGAATCCTATCTACGACCTCGATTTGAGGAGAAACAACCTCAATATCCACCTCCTGATTATTCAAGAGATTTTGGGAAATCCCTTCATGAACTACATGCTCTGAAGTGTTTGATATTTGAATTACCTGCACCTGAGTGGATGCTTGTTTGAAGCATGGCTGAGGATCATTTACCACGAGCTTCTAAGCACTATTAACAATGTGGGTAGAAGAATCTCTACTCGAGGTAGAAAATCTTGATACACACTCTCTTCCTTCTTTAGGGTTAGGGTCTTTAGATTTTTCTCCTCGTGACACGTTACTTGGTGAAGTGGATTTTGGCAACCACTCCTTTCTTGCTTGTTGTGTATGATTGGATGGTATAGAGGTTGATCGAGAAGAGGCTTTGGTTGAATGAAGGCCTCCTCGTGTTGGCAATTTTTGTGATCCTGAAGCATGATCTTGAATTGATTGTAACTTGGCAAGTTCTTTGTCATCAAGATATGCTTCTTTCAAGAATCGATTGATTCTTGCTATCAAGAGAAAATTCATCTCTTTTGGTCCAATCGATTCGAGGCAATGGGGTAAAATCAATTGCATCATATGAGGGATCAATGACATCTTCATCATCATTTATAAATGAATCGGGAGGATTTTTTATGCGGAAGGCCTTGATCTAAGCAAGTGTTAGGCAAGAAAAATCTCATCTTCTTACTTCATGTTCGTTTGAACAGGCAGCCCATAAATCTTCCATGGTAGGGTTATGTTGATACTTTGCTCCCAGAATCTTCTGCATATATCCATTGATATCAAACTAGGCTCTCTTCACATATGGATGGATTGTAATGAGAGCAAACTCTTTTTCCATGAGTTGTGCACTAAAAATATTTGGACATTGGTATTCCCGATTTGGATTGGGAAATGATTTCTGAACGATGCTTGTCACAGAGAAGACAAAGTGAACTTGAAATAGTTGTCGTGCAAGTTCCATTAATGCCCATCTATCACTGATGTACTTAGGAAGATTCCATGGAGTACCAGCAAAGCCACTCATGTGAATGTAGGAAAAGGATGAAAATTGAATAAACCATGTTCCCCATTGAGAAATGACACTCATAGCTTCTTTAGAAAATCTTTCCTCTATATTCCGATTGATTCGAATCACGTGGAAGGTGAATACATCGTCAACTCTTCTAAAATGGTGAGAGCTATTTTTGAAACTGAGTTGTAGGTAATAATGAAAAACACTATTTGATGGCCCCATGACTCCTCTCGTTTCAAGTCCCAAAAATAGCTTTCTTCTTGCACTATTGCATAAGTCAAATATGATGTCATGTAGAAGCATCTAGTCATCTTAACTTCTATCAATTATTTGTGAAGGGTGTTACTGATGATGGTGGCCCAATCCACAAACTTGTTCTTGGCAAGGATGATACAAATAAACTGATACATCCATGGGTGGAAAATCCTAGTAGAGGATAAACCGAAAACTTGACTTCGGGAGAGTAATCATGTCCTCGATTTCTTCCATGAAATCAATGCGGTACATTCTTTCAAAGCTTTGTCATTCGAGGCCTCTTGGTTACTAACCATTTGTCATTAACCATCTTGATCCATCTCGGCGGTTCTTCATCCCAAAATTCTTGCGCTAATCTGGCGAGTGATATCTCGCATTCTCGGAAAGTTAGGTATGCCGAGCAATTCCTCAATGTGTGATCCAAAACCGAGGGGTTTCAGACTTAAGGAACAGATTAACAAATGTGCCAAATGAATTGCAAAACAACTATCTCTGAAAAGAGATGTAAATTACTCAAAGATTTCAAAATACATCAATTATCTCTGCCAAGAGATGTCTATCTCTCTCTTCTTCGGTTACATATGTATTTATAATAATTTTATAAATACGAAAGGACACCTAGAAAGATGTGGAAGGTCACCAGTCTCGAGGGAGACGAGGTGTTTCATCTTCCAAGACTTACATGTGCACTAATTTTGCGAAACATACTATTTTTAGAATTTACTATTTTTAGACAGCAGTACAAAAATCACAATTTGGGCCCCTTAAACGTGGATTTCGGGGTCAAACATTGCTGAACAAAGTTCCGCATCTTCTCATCACATTCTACGCATTCCAAGCTTTCCGTTGCCTTTTGAGCGGAGTCAATCGAGCTACGGTGCAAAAGTTATGGTCTCGGAAGTTGCGCCACTAGAATCGGGCTGCGGATCAATGTGCTCTGGTGTGATTAAGAGGAAAGGCTCGCGATTATCTTTAAAAATTCCTCGTCTCTCAGGATCATAGTGCTCAACACAAGCAATAACCAACTCTGGACACTACACCGAGACAGAAATGTTGTTGCTTGAGGTAGACCACTATGGTAAAGCCTATCCGAGAATATGGTTTTGCCTTCAGTTTTCACCCGTTCATAGAATTGTTGCACATTGATGTGACCCAAATTTGTATCAGTGATATTGTCATATGCTGACTTAATGGAACTAGGAGGGATGATTCCTTGGAATTCATACTTGAGCATGGATTTGTTTGATTTCTCCACTAGCTTCCTCGATCTTCCTGCATATTTGTTAGATTTTTCGGCCATTATGAATTTTACTAGAAAAATGACTCAGCACGTAAAGCAACGCAAGCGGGGTCGGATCTCGATCCTCGAACCCCGTCAGTGCAAGAACAATATGATTCATTTTAATATTATTATTATTATTATTATTATTATTATTATTTAAAACAATAATAATAATAATAACTAGTCTTGTTTACAAAATCACCCAAGTTCAATATCAATTTTTATTTAATTTGTGGAGCAAATTCTTCCTAGTATGTGTGAAAATCACCTGATTTAAATAGCCACGTACTTTGAGATTCACTTCTTCATTGTGATCATTTGATCGATGCATGATTTCTTGTGTCGAAATAGAAATGATTTAATCTTTGCTCAGCTGGGAAAACATGTTCTTCTCTGCAAAATTTATTATTTTCTTTATTTCCTTGACAACCCCACTATCCTTGGCACGCGGTATGCATTCAAAACTGTTTGGGACTGTTATTTTCCAACGTGGCTGACTGTGTGTTGGTGATTGTAGTTTTTAGATTGCGTGGAAACTTCCTTTCTTCTCCCAACGTGGGTAGATGCTCAGGTAAATGCGTGGAAATCTATCTTTTGCAAATGCGTAAGAGATTTATTTATATTTTTCTTCTCAAAACCTACGTGCTTCTTTGTCCTGGCTTTGGCTGTGTGGATTCGTGGCCTTCTACCAATGCGTGGATTTCTCCTTCTGAAAAATGTGTGGTATTCTAGCTTTTACTGTCTCTTTCTTATGTAAACGTGGGTCTTCTTTTCTTCCTTTCTAGGCGTCTAAAACTGTCTTTTCTATAGACTTTGACTGCATGAAGATCTTCCAAAAGAACCTTCCTTGACCTGCGTGGAAACTTCCTTTCTTCTCCCAGTGTGGACATACCTGGTGGGTGCATGGTTTGCCTTGGGAAGCTGTTCTTTACTCATGCGTTGAAAATATTGGATTGGCAATGACTGTTGTATTTCACACCCCTGCTGCGTGGAGATTTTGGTGGAATTTGTGGACACTTGTACCTCCTGCGTGGAAATTTTTGGAGCTTTGTAAACCTGCGTGGAAACTGTCTTTGTATTCCCTTTGGTTGTGTGTGGATAGACTTTTGAAGAATGCATGGAAATAATGACTTCTTTTCTATTTTAGACTGTCCTCTCCTTTAAAACTGCCTGCGATCTTTGTCTTCTTGTTGTCTCTTTCCTCCCCCACGTGGTATCTTTAATTTGGCATGAATTCTTTGCTTGGGCCTGTGCAGGATTAATTCTTTGGACTGTGTTGGCCTTTGTTTGGACTGTACCTGCTACTTCTCCTTCACAATGGCGTTCGCAGTATTGTGGGATGTGATAAAAATATTATGTTCTTTAGAAGAAGTGAGAAGCAATTTTAGAAAGCTTCGTACGACTCTTTCCACCGAGTTCGTCGGAGGAATTTATGAGGGTCAAACCGACTTCCCCTCTTCCCGAGTAGTGGAATTAATTGCCAGGGAAATGGGAAAAAAAAACCCAATTGCCAACGGGAATGGCAAAGTGGGCTGGCAATCTCCGTTCAATTTCCCCATGTGGGAAATCGGGAGATTTCTTGCCCGTTTGCCAATTTATTAATTTGGCAATTGGGGGAAGAAATCCCACGAGTGGGAATTTAAAACAATTTTGCCAGGAAAGGGGAAATCCAGCCCGGGAAGCCAATTTGGCATTCCCAATGGGAAGCGGAAGCTTATTTTTCCCCGACAATTAAAATAAAACTTGTCAAACGAATTTTAATTAATATTTATTTAATTAAATACTCCAAAATTATTAAAAATTAATTTTATCAAACAAAGAGTAATTAATTAATTAAATATTAATTAATTAATTTTAACGCAGTTTAATGCCTAGTGGGAGGAGTTCTCACCCGAAAAGGATGAAATGAAGACCGAAATGATCACAAAAATGAGACGGTCATGATGAAAGTGACAAACCACGCAAAGTAACACTTTTGAAAAATTGCAAAATTTCCATTTTTTATTTTATTTATTTATTTATTTTGCGCAGTCAAAATTAGCCGATAATGATCCATGCTTTTTCTCATCCGAATTTGTGTAGTTTATACACGAGAATTTTGAGATTATTACTAAAATATATCTTTCATTAATTCTCTCAAGGCAAACATCACTTCATCAACGTCCTAAGTATGGTACGTATTGATAAACGACCTGAAGGCACCAAGCGGTTATATTTGATGAGTGGTTTAGGCGTTTTTGTGATTTTAGACGTAAAATACTTGTAAATATCGATATAATCGTCACACGTGACTTGCATATTTAAAATGCACGTTAAATCGATTTTATATAATTTATAAAATATATATATATATACATATTAAAAAGATACAATAAATATAGAATTATTATTAAAAATTAAACTATTTTGTATTTTTGAAGGACAATATTAAAAAATTACCATCACCCTAAAATTGTTTGACAAGCATAAGTGGCAGTCAAATTTAACCCGCCAAGACCGCAAGTCAATACTTATCTTAAAAGTTATGTTTTGTCTTTTTTTTTTTTAAGTTTATTAGTTTCTTGTTTAGTTTACTAAATTAAACATATAATTTTGTGTATTGGTATTTTATTAAAGGTTAATAATTACTATATTTTCTAATTCAATTGAAGAAATTTTGTCAATGGACCAATCATAAGCAATAATTTTTCACCTATCATTGAAACTTCTAATGTTCTTATTTAATTTAAACAATTTAACAAATATAAAAAAATCATTTAACTATTTTTTCATTAACAAGACTGATTTAACAAATTTGAGGCCTTATTACCACACCGAGTTATCCACAAAAACAAAACTTAAATTTTTAAATTGACAGGTGTACATGCTTGAATATCCGATGTGACATTCTTAAAAAAATTCAACACTTTAATCAGTATCGTCCTCTTTATTAGTTCTGCAAGATAATATACATTTCATGTCATTCAATTAATAATGTTACTGTGACCCAATCATATACAAGAATTTTTTTTCCCATGTCAAGATCTCTAATGTATAAACTTTGAATTGACATATTCACATAAATATAATTTTACATAAATTAATTTATTGTTATTTTGATTGGTGAGAAAGCTGAATTGACTAATTTTTGCCCCTTATTGAGCTAGAGGGTTTTCTTTTTTATAAATGGAAAAATTGTGAATGGCCAAGTGACCTAACATTTGTTAATCTTTGTCAATCTATCAATTCATCTAGCTGATTATTGATAGATCGCATTTAAATTTGATTCGGGCAGCAGAGAAGCGAGGCCCATGGCATACGACCCATAACTAATATTAGTTTAAAGTGTTTAAAATAAAAATAGTTTACCTTGTCTCATTTTTAATGCTTTGGTCACTCACACATTTTAGGACCCTATTTGAATGACTCCTCATTTGTATTTAAAAGGTTTCGCAGATGCAAGTAGGGACCTCTTTTGCAAATCATAACATGAAAACTCTACCTAATCGAGAAAACAAAAACAATGATTTATCAAAGGAGTTTTGGTTGGCTTAGTGCTACTTATCATAATTGTGGCTTTTGTATTGATTATAGTGTGGAGACAGAGATCCCAATTATAGAGCACAACAAAATGGTCTCATTCTCGCAACAAACACATGCATCTACAAGTGATTTTGAAATCTCTTTATGTTGAGAAATTGTCAATCATATTAACCCATTTCTAATTTCTTACTAACACTTATAACAATTTAAAAAAACTTTGCATAGAGGAAAAGAAGATGAAAATAGAGAGCAAGAAATCATATTTGGTAATAATTAGTTTTCGGGTTTGCATAATAGTCATTCATATTAGCTAGAATTTTCATCTAGAGTCACCCTTTACTTGTTAAACTAGAATCTGTAAGCTAAAGTTCCCACACTTCGTGGTTCTACACAAGTTATGGTTTGTGTGTACTATGTGCAAATAAAATGTCCTATTAATCTATGTTTCTACTGAGGGGATTATTCGTATGACTAAAACACATCCTCTGTTTCCTCTCCTACTTGCCTTTGTAGCCCAATCTTTGTGGGATTGTGGTCCGGATATTTGTTATGCATGTTTGCCCTCTTCTTGCTCCCTATCAGTCCCCTTCTCTTGTGTTATCTACTCTATACTTTTTGACTAAGGGGCCTCTCTATCAATATTGTTTTTATTATGTCACTAATGTAGAACTGGTTTTTCTAGGTGTACCTCCTTTCAATTAGTGTATGACACCCATTTTAGTTCTTATACTTCATTTGTGGTTGTTGGAGTTACTTTTACACTCTTGATTACATGTGTTATATTTAACTATACTTAGTTCCATCGTCATGTTTTGGACATTTGTGGACATTAACATAATTTTTTTTGTTCTTACATATATGCAACTAGAGTGCTTTTATAGGATTTAATCATTAACCTCTATTACAGGATCAATTTATAAGGGGTTTTGCACATGGATTATGTCGCCTTGTTTTTATATTGTTTCTTTAGTTATCTTTGTAGCTTATTGTTGGAATGGGTGCCCATAGACCATAATCATAGCATTGTTCTTTATTAACCATTGGACCATGATTTGTTAGAGATTAAAAAGATGTTTTTTATACAAGATGATCTCGAAGGATTAAATACTCATATTGGGTGTGTGATTTATTGTTAATTTATCATTCCATAGACACAAAGTTCTAGAAATCATATCAATAAGAACACAAAGTTTCTTATCACAGAAGATAAATGATCCACAAATTTCAAGTAAGCAAGAAGGGACAATGGAGGAAGATAGAGAAAAGGGGAAAATCCTTTTGTATTGATTTACTTTCGATTATAATTACACTTCAAAAGTATCAGAGTCCAACATTTGCAATGAGCCAAGCTCTTACATTTATAGATGAAGCGAAAAGAGGAGAAGAAGAGAAGGAAGAAAATCTGATTTGGAAGCTCAACCACCAACCATCAATGCCCCTACAAATCCACCTACAATCTGTCAAATCTGGTTCTACATGTCTTTGGCATGCTGAAGAAGGAAGGATGGAAGAAGATCAAATCAAATTTGATCTAGTTGAAGCAATCGATCACATATTAATGGCATGAAAGATGTTTTCCATATTTTCACCAAATCAAGATATCCATTGTGGTTCTCCATATTTTATGCTGGCATGTGAGAAGAAGGAGATGGAAGATCGATCTTTCTGGGTAGTTCAAGCAATCAAATCCGTATTAATTTGAAAAATTTTCAACCATCAAATCCTACTGAAAATAATATTTTATGCTTCCATGGGCGAGGAGACCAAGACCTTTCCAACAAGATAAAATTTACAAATTTTGAGCGAGTGAAAGTTATGCTCATTTGAATATTTGAATCGAATCCATACAAAAATGGTGAAAATGCAATTTTACAAAATGGATCCGCGGGCCCGAAATTGAAATTGCGCCTTTAGCACAAAAGATGCAAAGTGCAAAAGTTCCCCGTAGCCCCACAAGCCCGCAACTTCACTTTTGATATAGGTCTGACACATGGCTTTACCTGAGTGGTAATGGAGTCACGACTCACTTTATAATTTTATTTCTTTTGGAAACAAGGCTCAAAATCTCAAAGTTCTCTCCGCCAACCCGCTTCCCCATTTTGACTTTTGATGGGCTCAACATTTGACTTTATCCCTTGGCATGAGCGGGGCCGTGGTTCACTTTATCACTTTACGCCTTTTATGGAAACAAGGCTCAAAATCTCAAAGTTCCAACGACCCACCTTCCCCTTTGACTTTCGATTTCCGCCTTAACATTTGACTTTTTCCCTTTGAACATTTGACATTTTGACACTTTTTTCCCTTTTGCTAAAAATTCCTGTTCCCCTGGCACTCTTCTTTATGACTTCAAGGACACTTGGAGGCTTTCGCTCAAGGCTTTATGTGACTGCAGACATTTTTAGAGGCTTCTGCTCACTTAGAGAAAGGTCGCTTTATGATTGGACACGTGAGACACATGCATGCTTTGTGCACATTTGGGACCTTGATTTTTTTGAATTTGACCCTCGAAAGAGTGCACCAAGGACACGTGGGGCTTTCCACAGGACCCTCTTATACTTAGTCGATTCAATGGGCCATTTCTATTGGCTTTTCGCTTTGACTTTATAGGGCCATATGCCAAGTTTATAACTAGACACGTGGAGAGATGGTGCTTGTGAGGCACTTCAGGAGCTGCGACCATTGAGCTTTGCTTCGAAGGCTTGGCCCCCTTAAAGGTGCACCTTTTCGATGAGACACATGGGCTCGTCTTTTCCACCTGGGCCTTAGACTTTTCTCTCTTTGGCCGATTTAACTTTTTGAGGCTGACCACATGGGGTCAGCACTCATTTGGGGTCTAAGCTTTGAACTTCTCACTTCTGAAGTTGTGCCGATGAGGCATGTGGAGGCTTCTTTCCACGATCTTTATACTTAGTCGATTCAATGACTGGCTTTGTCTTTTTAGACTCTGACCACGTGGAGGGCTCATGCGCACATTTGGGGTCTCCATTTTTGTGCACCATACCAAAAGTGCACTAAAGAGACACGTGGCACCTTCCACAGTCTTTTCTATACTTAGCCGATTGGGCCAATCAGACCTTCGAACACGCTTTCAAATCTTCATACAAAACCAAAATTCTGAAAATTGACATGATGATCCACCTTCCCACATCCAATCAGAGATGTCCACATATCCGTGGATGTTGGAAAAGAAATTGACAGGAAGATACGCCCGTCATTCACGACTGTAGAGAAAAATACAGAGGAGGGGAAAAACTCCACCCTTCACGCCCGAAAAACAAATTTCTCCTCATGGAAAGAAGAACTATAAACAATACTAGGCTCGATGCGATCCACACCATAGAAAAAGGATTTGACAATTTCATTCGAATGGAGGAAACAATTTTCAAGCATCCAGATGGGAAGACAGAAAGTTTATCAAACCATGCGGACTACAAGATTTTAAATTAACAGGTGAGATTGCAAATGAGCACCAACTTCTTCAAAGCACAATTTTTTCTATCTCTCCAGACTTCTCACTCTGCTCAAACATCTCTCAAAGGCACCAACTCAAATTTTTTGAAACTTGACTTGAAAAATGAGGGGGATTTTGAGGGTGACAATAACTGGCTCTTTCTGGGGATGACTTGGCTGGGACAGAGGAATGAGGAAAGATCAAGAACCATAGAAAAACTCTGGGAAAGTAGACCAATGCCTTATCCATTGGGAAAATAGAGTCAAAGGTAAAACCAATATAGAAGACAACACACACGGAAGGGAAACAAACCAAAAAGGAAAAACAAAAAAAAAAAAACACCACACACAATATATACAAAAGGACTGCCTAATCACCTAGGACTTGAACAACTTCAAATATTTCCCACTATAAGGAAGTGGGAGAGAGATCCATCCATATAATCCAAGTAGAAAGAATTTTCTCCAACAAAGTGTCTTGATTTTGAAAGGACCAAGCCAAAGAGAATCAAACTTACCATGGCTTCCTCGAGGTTCATGTCTTTTGTCCCAAAAGAACAATGTCTCCCACTTGAAAATATCTGGGTCTAGATTTCTTATCAAACAAAGCTTTCACCTTCAGTTGATGAGATGAGATTCTATCAAAAACTTGCAATCCTGTCTTCATCCAACTTCTGGAGATACATGATCCTCTTGTCCAAGGAACTGGTGAAACTTGTATCTTCAATAGCCTTCATTAAGTGCAAGGCTGGAAATTCCACTATTACTAGAAATTGAGCTTCAACACCATACACCACCTAGAATGGAGACATCCCAATTGCTCTTTTGGGTGTAATTCTATCTTCCTAGAGAGCATCATAGAGCTTCTTGTGCCAATTCCTTTGAGAGTCATTGACAAGCTTCCAAACGATGGTTACTGATTCTTATTTGTTGATTCTACTTGTCCATTCCCTTGAGGATAATAATCTAAAGAATGAGCAAGGGAAATTCCATAGCCATAGTAGAAATCCATCATCTCGGAAGAAGAAAAATTGGAAGCATTATCAATCACAATCTTTTTGGTACCCCAAACCTTATCAAGATGTTCTCTTTGATGAAATTACACACCACCTCAAAAGTAGTGCTTTTGACTAGAATAGCCTCTACCCACTTTGTGAAGTAATCTGTAGTAGTTAGCACGTGAGTATGTCCAACATTGGAAGGTGGGTTAAGAGTTCCAATGAAATCCAATCCCCACTGTTGAAAAGGCTCATCAATCACTACTGGTTTGAGTGGTAAAGCAACCAACTTAGGTCTCCCAACAAAAGTCTGACAAGCTTCACACTTACCTACCCATTTTGATGCATCTCTGAACAATGTAGGCCAATAGTACCCTGCATGAAGGATTTTATGGGTAGTGAAAGAAGAGAAATGCCCTCCACAAGCTTGATCATGAAAAGCTGAAAACAACTTCTTTTGTTGCTCTTTGTCCACACATTTAAGGAATCTTCCATCTATGCCTCACTTGAACAAAGCATTTTCCCATAATACATATTGTGTAGACCTTAGCTTAATAGCTCTCTTTTCCTTGGCACTCAAATGGGATGGACACTCTCCATAAGTAAGAAAATGTGCAATATCAACATACCACTCATCTCGTTGAATCGAGGAAGAGGACAACAGAACATCAAACTGATTTTTGGACAATTCTTCATCATCCCCTTCAAGCAATAAGCTCACACAAGCCTTTACCCCGAACTAGCTTAGTTGGCTTGATATCAAGGTCATATTCTTGGACTTTTTCTACCCAATTACCTCTCTTAGTTCCAAACTCCTGTTGTGTAAGAATAGACTTGATGGTTATATCAGGTACAAGCACAACATAGAGTGAGAATTAAGAATATAAAAATGAAACTACTTGACAGCTTTGACCACTGCAAAAGCATGTTTCTCCATCATAGTATATTTCAATTCATGAGCTTTCATAACATAGCTCATGAAGGCAATTGGAAGTTCATGATCCTCATAAATTTCTTGAGTTAGCACAACAGCCAAGGTACTTTCAGAAGATAGCAATAGATAATAAAATCTTTGTTGAAATCAGGACATGCTAAGATGGGGTTCTAGCAATGGCTTTCTTGATACCTTCAAATGCTTCTTTACCTTCAGAAGTCCAACCAAATTTTTCTTTCCTTTCATCATGTGAGCAACACTCATAGTCAGTTCTACAAAATCTGGAATGAATCTCCTCAGAAATTTATCTTGCCAAAGAAAGAGTGAACACCCTTTTTGCTTGTGGGAAGAGGAATCTGTTGGATTGCTTGAACTCTTTCGGATCTATCTTGATCCCTTATTTGGAAACAATATGCCCCAACAACTTGCCTTCAGTAACACAAAAGACAGACTTCTTAGGATTGAGGGAAACTCCATGTTCTCTACATTTTTGAAGAACTATTTCAGATGCTGAAGATGATCTGCCCTTGTTTTGGAAAAATAGTCAAATCATCAAGGTACACAACAATACACTTTCCCTTTAGACTTCCAAAATCTAAATCCATTTCCCTCTGAAAGTGGCACCAACATTGATAAGACCAAATGGCATTCTCTTGTAGGAAAAGGTGCCCCAAGGGGTAGTAAAAGTAGTCTTGTGTTGATCTGGGGTACTGACTTCCACTTGATTGTATCCAGAGAATCCATCTAGCATAGACAACATCTCAGAGCCTGAGACAACTTGCAAAACTTGATCCATCATGGGGAGTGGATAGTTGTCTTTTAGAGAGGCCTGATTCAAATTCCTGAAATCTACATAGATGTGAATCTCACCATTCTTCTTTCTGACAGGCACAATGTTGGCAATCCATGTTGAATGATGTATAGGGAAAATAATCTTGGCTTTTAGTAACTTTTGGATCTCTTGAAAATAGTATCAACAACCTTAGGATTGTACTGCCTTTGCTTCTTCTTGAAAGGTTTGATCCTAGGTTTCAGAGGGATATAGTGTTGCATCTCCTTTGGTTGAAAATCCTTAAGATCTTCATATGAATAGGCAAGAACATCAACATACTTTTTTAATAGGTTTACTACTTTCTTTTTCTCTTCTTGAGTGCATCATTTTCCAATATTCACCACCCTGGGTTCATCATTGCTTCCAATATTGACCTTCTCATACTCAGCAGATTGTCGAGTCCCTTGAGAAGCTTCAGATTTGATGAACCTATCATGTTTTTCAAATAGATCTTCTAGACTCACCAAGTCCTTTGGGAATCTTGTTACCCTTCAACTTAATACAACCATCCTGATCCATCTCTTCCTTGATATCTTCCTCATTAGAGGGCACATATTCTCTAGGAAGAGTTTCACTTCCTTCAAAATATAACTGATTGAAGTTATCTTTAAGCTCCAAGAAAGAGAGCAAGTGTTGATCATCATTGAAAACCTACCAGTTGCTTGCATTATCCAACACACTAGGCCTATGAATCATTTCAATGGTAAATTTTCCTTGAGAGAAATCTAGATGAGGAATCAACAAAGATCCCGAGACAACTAGAGAATCAGCTCTAGTATTATTTTCTCTTGGCACAACTTCAATTGAGAAAGCATCAAGGAATTCAATGGAATCCCAAACAAGATTTCTATAATGTTTCAATCTCCTATTCTTGACTTGGTAAAGATCCCTTACCTATTTCACAATCAACTCTACATCACCATGAGCACAAAGATTCTTTACTCCTATTTATTTTTCCATGCTCAACCCAAGGATGAGAGCCTCATACTCAACTGTATTATTTGTATTTTCAAAATGAAGCTTGAAAGAAAATGGATGAATCTTCCCTTCTGGAGAGATTAACACCACACCAGCTCCGTAACCAGTCAAGAGCAGCTTCATCAAACTCCAAAGTCCAAATGCCATTGGGATCATGAATCACTCCCTTAGGAAGACTTTCCTCATCCTCTAACATGATCATATAGTTTCCATGCCCTATATCTTCATAGAGTATTTGTGCTTTTGGATCATCAGTCTTTTGCACAATATACTTAGTTTTTTTTTAGTAACAACTTTCTTATTTTTCCATTGACCGGGATCAAAGCATGTGACCAGTCCATCTGAATTTCACCTCCTACCTTTTTACAGAAATTCCTACTCAGCAACATACCATATGAGGGAGGAATATCAGCAACCAAAATAGTGGCTAAGACCCTTTTCTCTAGAAAAGCAACGAAGGCTACTTGTGCATCTTTAATCCTTCCAACCAAAGGCACTTCTCTACTCTCCATGGAATAAGCAGAACCAAAGGTATGTGTTAGAGTCAAGCCCAAAGCATGAGCTACTTTTGTAGGCATTACATTGTCTGATGCTCCTGAGTCTATAACACAATTACTGAGTTTATGGCCAGCTATGAGGAGAGTCACATAAAATGGTTCAATTTTCTCATTAGGGGAAGTGACTGCAGCCACAAGGCTTGGTTGAGGTGAGGAAGAGGGAGTGGGAAAAATACCTTTAGAAGTATTGGATGAGGCTTTGGATTTGGAATTGACAAATTTTACCATTTTAGCAAAGGCTTTTGGATGGGTTTGGTAAAACTTTGCCTCTGAAATTTGGATTTTGGTCTTTTTGAGGTGATCAATGATATCAAAAGACCTAGAGGTGGATGGGGCATCACTACTAGGAACATGAGAGAAACTTTTGATTTATCAACTTTAGGAATTGAAGGACAAGAAGTTTTGGAAATAGAGGTAGAAGGAGGAGGATTAGCATTACTCACCTTTTTTGCATGGAGGCAGTGGGAATAGGAGCTCCTCTTCTTGCAACCACTGGAATAGTTATAGGAAACTCCTTGGATTTCTTAGCAGGCTGCATCACTTTTTTTTTTTTTCATTTTCTCCGAGTCATAACAACATATGACTCACTATTCATCTCTGCCACTCTTTCATCATATTCATCTTCATCATCCATACCTTCAGTGGTAAGGAAATGAACTTGAGATCCACCAAGCTCTTCTAGTTCTTCATCAACCTCTTCTTCTGGGTCTTCAAAGTCTTCATTAAACTCCTCATCATCAGGTTCTTGAACTTCACAAGTTGCATTGACTGGAACCTTGATAGGTGGGCCTTCAATAGCCAATTTATTCTGAGAAGGAGGTAACCGGTTCCTAGGCTGAAAATTCTTCTTGGAATATCTTGATAAGGAGTATGTTGAGCCAATTTTTTTTGATGAGCAATGAGATCATTTCCAACTTTACACTAACCGATCTAAATGGCTCTCTAGGGAGAGGAAGAAGAAGATGCTTTAGATTGGAGAGGTTCTCTTTTCAATTTACAAACATGATTAAATCATCCTCAACACCGATAGCAAAATGTTGATCAACATCCAGAGTCAGCAAGGTTTCTCTCTCCTTAGTGCATAGCTTACTTTAGTGTAACGAGCATCGAGGAAGAAGCATTTTTGGATTTGATCTATAGGATGAGTGTTCTATGGAATTTTATGAATGAGCTTGTTGAATTTGGCCACAAATTCTCTCATGGGCTCATGTGGTTCCTTTCGATATGAGAAATTTGAGCCAAGAGAGCATGCACATCTTCAAATAGTTTGAAACGTTGCTCAAACTGAGTTGTCAAGGTGGTCCAATCAATAATTGACCCAACAGGAAGATGATAGAACCAATCAACAACATTATCCTACAATGTTTCTACAAAGATCCTGACAGAAACGTCTTCATGCTCAATCCCAAGAATCCCACATGCAACACTGAAGGCTGCAATGTGTTCATCTGGGTGTACCTTCCCATCACCTCAGAATTTAGGAAAACCTTTCCTACTACTCCTGGGTAACTCATGCAATGGTTGAGGAAGAGCAAGAGGCCCAATCCATTGTCCCCAAGGCAGAGGTGTGCTGCCATCTATGGGAAGATTGTCTGAAGGGGAATTAAAACACCAACAAGTATTAGAGCAAGAAGATTAGGCTGAGTTGTTCTTGAGGAATGTTATTCTTGGAATTTTTGTCTTTAACAGGAGGTGTGCTTGAAGAATGAGTTCCTCTGTTCCTTCTTGCTGGAAGAAGAGAGAAGTTTTGTTGCTCCAGAAGTTGAAAATGAGAATCTTCAACCCCAAGAGCTTTCTTCCCACGTGTATATCGTAGAGTCGCTAGATCGAAAAAATGATCTTGAAGTTGTTTTTAGAAAGGGATACGTTGAAATGAAATCCCCAAAGTAGAGTCACCAAAAATTATTGGGTTTTAAAATGGTACTTTAACAAAACCACAAATCAGGGACAACAAGTCCCTCCTCTTTATGGGAGAGGTTCCCTTATTAAAAGCAAGCAACAAAGCTTATATACAAATGTACAACTTTCATCTTAAGGTTGGACTCTTGACATCTTGAAATGCTTTTATACCAAAATAGATTATCAATACAAATGAATGGAAGAACTGAAGAAAGGAAAGAGAAGAATATAACAATACTTTTAAGAAATATAGATAGTAGAGTATAACCCTATACGTACTGAGAAAGAGTGATACAAAATAATCATTCACATTCACAACATAAGATATCATTCCACAGACACAAAGTTCTAGAAATCATATCAATAAGAACACAAAGTTTCTTATCACAGAAGATAAATGATCCATGAATTTTAGGTAAGCAAGAAGGGACAATGGAGGAAGATAGAGAAAAGGGGAAAATCCTTCTGTATTGATTTACTTTCGATTATAATTACACTTCAAAAGTATCAGAGTCCAACATTTGCAATGAGCCAAGCTCTTACATTTATAGATGAAGTGAAAAGAGGAGAAGAAGAGAAGGAAGAAAATATGATTTGGAAGCTCAACCACCAACCATCAATGCCCCTGCAAATCCACCTACAATCTATCAAATCTGGTTCTGCATGTCTTCTTTCTTTTGCATGTAATGAAAGAAGGAAGGATGGAAGATCGATCAAATTTGATCTAGTTGAAGTAAGCAATCTGATCACATATTAATGGCATGAAAGATGTTTTTCATATTTTCACCCAAATCAAGATATCCACATGGTTCTCCATGTTTTTGGCAGTGTGTTGGAGAAGGAAGGATGGAAGATCGATCAAATAATCTAGATTAAGCAATCGATCATGTATTAATGGCATGAAAGATGTTTTCCAGATTTCCAACCATCAAATCCTACTAAAAACAATATTTTATGCTTCCATGGTGTAGAGGAGACCAAGATCTTTCCAAGTAAGAAATTTTTTTCAAATTTTGAGCACTGGAGTGAAAGTTATGCTCATTTGAATATTTGAATCGAATCCATACAAAAATGGTGAAAATGTAATTTTCACAAAATGGATCCGTGGGCCCAAAATTGAAATTGCGCCTTTAGCACAAAAGATGCAAAATGCAAAAGTTCCCCAAGCCCCGCAAGCCCGCAACTTCACTTTTGATATAGGTCTAACACGTGGCTTTACCTGAGTGGTAACGGAGTCGTGGCTCACTTTATAATTTTACTTCTTTTGGAAACAAGGCTCAAAATCTCAAAGTTCTCGCCGACCCACTTCCCATTTTGACTTTTCAATGTAGGCTCAACATTTGACTTTTATCCCTTGCAAGGTGATGAGGGGCCACGATTCACTTTATCACTTTACGCCTTTTATGGAAACAAGGCTCAAAATCTCAAAGTTCTCTCTAACGAACTCCACCTTCCTTTGACTTTTCAAACGATGGCTCAACATTTGACTTAACATTTAATTTTTTTTCAAACCAAAATTTGATTTACTCGCCTTTGATTTGCAAAGGCTTTATGTCTTAACCCATGGACACGTGAGGCTTCTAACTCATTGGAGGCTTTTGGAGACTTTGTTTTTGACCTAAGTCCCTTTGAAGGCTTTATGTCCGATTGGACATGTGGAGGCTCGCGCACATTTTGGGACTCTTTTGGAAGCGCCTTTAAATTTACGTCGATGAAGGGATGACACGTGGAGGCTTCCACCGAGCCTCTTATATTTAGCCAATTAATGCTGTCCCAGTTCCTCCCTTTTACTTACTTGGACTGGACCTAGACACGTGGAGAGAGAGGGTGCTTGTTTGGGAACCACCTTTGGATGCTTCACGAAAGATGCGCCGAAGAGACATGTGGTGCCATCCGTTGGCCTTAGACTTTTTCAACTGGCCGATTTATTCTTCTTTTGAGGCCGGCTCACACGTGGAGAGATGGCACTCATTTGGGGTCTAGGCCAAAGGTCTCACTGGCTTTAACTTGAAGGTGCACTTTAATGAGGCACGTGGAGGCTTCTCCTGATTTTTACACTTAGCCGATTCAACAACCGGATTTTTTTTTTTCAGACTCTAACCACGTGGAGGGCACACGCACATTTGGGGTCTCCATTTTTGTGCACCATCCCAAAAGTGCGCCGAAGAGACATGTGGCACCTTCCGTGGTCTTTCTATACTTAGCCAATTGAGCCTCGATTGAACACTACCTTTCTTCATACAAAACAAAAATTCCAAAAGTGACCCGATGATCCACCTTCCCGCATCCAATCAGAGATGTCCACGTGTCATGTTGGAAAATAAATTGACAGGGAAGATACGCCCATCATTCATGATTAGAGAAAAAAATAGAGGAGGGGAAAAACTCCACCCTTCACACCTAAAAACAAATTGCTCCTCGTGGAAAGAAGAACTATAAACAATACTAGGCTCGATGTGATCCACGACCATAGAAAAAGGATTTGACAATTTCATTCAAATGGAGGAAACATTTTTAAGCATCCAGATGGGAAGACAGAAAGTTTATCAAACCATGTGGACTACAAGATTTTAAATTAACAGGGTGAGATTGCAAATGAGCACCAACTTCTTCAAAGCATGAATTTTTCTATCTCTCCGAATTCTCAATTTGCTCAAACATCTCTCAAAGGCACCAAATGGGACAATTATTAATATAATATATAACTATTAAAAACGTCTACAAATATATTTTAAAAATAACTTAAACAAATGAACACGACATGAAAAGAGTTAGAGACATCCTGAAATATACCCAAAATTTAAGGACATCCCCCTATTTTTTGCTTTCTGGTTTAACCGGGATGGTTCATCCGTCATTGATTTCTTTTATTGAGCACAAACTTATTGTTCATTCCATGACATAATACTTAGTTGGCATGGTTATCCAATCCCTTTCTTGATGGTCATCGCAATGGATGTCATCAAGCGACATATGACATAAGAGCAAAAGCAAGAAGCCATGCTCTTTAAACTTCGCTACTAGTTGGAGTTTTTGCAATTTTCTATTTCGTAGTTGTTTTTCTTCTAACTATAAACTGAAACAGAGGATCAAATATTTTATGAGACATAGATACTACTCATTTTCAGTCAAATCTTTGGGCTCAAAGAAAGTAGTTGTGAATTATGCCTATGTGACAACCAGTTGTATTCGAAATATGCTGAGGAGAACCAATTCACACCTCTCTTGAAGGCTGTATACATACATGGATATTACAATTCATATTTGGAGATTTGTTCTACCATTAATTCTGCTAATGTAATTTGGTCATCAGCTCCTAATGGTTGTAACTCATCAGATATTTTTTTACTATCACCTCATCGATTCATGCCTCTATTTGTTATAAAAATGTGTTACCATCTTGACTTGTGGTTTACGCGTTGTTTTGTTTGTACCTTTTTAAAGATCCATTTTCATGCAAGCACTATAACTAGAAGGACCAAATAGAGATATGAATCGGGATAATAATTTAGTTTATGGCTACAATTTGCTTGTTTATGACTATTGAGTCATTGTCATGTATTTGTAATTGTAGGTATCCGGACATTATTTGTAGCACAGAGTCTTCATGAAAGGAATCTTGATGATACTATGTTTTCGTAAACTTTGTTGGGAAAAACAAGTAAAAATCATTGTAACCTATTAGCTAAATGGCAGAAGTTGCATCACTTTATTTTAACATATACTCCTAGATACTTTGGTCTCAATTTGCATTCTAGGCTTCACTCCCCAAAGAACTCATGAAAACATTAGGCTTCACTCCCCAAGGCCTCACATTTGTAATATCCAGAAAACTTAGACTATTTTGCTTTAATTTACAAAATTCCCTGTCCTAAAATCCTCTATCTCAAAAACTTGTTTGGTTTAATGGTTAACCTTTTCCAAGCTCTAAACATGACACACGTTAAAAGAATCCATCGAGGCATTTTATATTAGTTTTAATGTGTTTAAACATGCAAGTGAGCTACAATACCTTTCTAGCGCCACACAAACCCAACTAAACTACAAAAGCGCTTGAGATGTGTGATTCCTCAAAGCTGCAAAACTGCTTCAACACTTCAAAATTTCACTTATAGCTCTTTCTACAAAATTGTTTTAAAACTCCAAAATTCCACTTATACCTCTTTCTTCCAACCCTTGGCCAACATATCACTTATAAAAATGACAAAATATAGCTTAAACCTTTCTGACATGAATGACAGAACCTGCCACTTCGCAGCTCTTGTTTTCTAAACTCATTCATAGAATCACCCATATCAAATCATCGGTTATTAAATAGTATATTTTTCATACTTGATAGAAACATATGTCCTTTTATGTAGCTATTAAAAATATTGATTTACAATTGTCTACTCATGTCTAAATAAATCCATATAAGCTACCCGACTCAATGTGACAATCATCCATGTGGCAATGTCACAATAAAAAATAATGCAAGTTGATGAAATTGAGCTTCACGCCTCCCTCATTCTTTCGGTTTGAGTTTATAACTTTTTTAGGTAAATGTGGTCTAATACTACTACAATGTCACGGTAATGGGGAGAAACTCACCATAAGGGTCATGGAGGATTCTTGCATTTGAGTTTTGTTGGTTTGATGAAGACCAGAATTTCAGCGAAGCTCTACGCTTCAAGCTTGCAAAAGAAGCTAATGTGATATGCCTCTCACCCATCCACCGAATTTTT
Organism: Taxus wallichiana var. yunnanensis; assembly: GCA_018340775.1. Classification (NCBI taxonomy): domain Eukaryota; kingdom Viridiplantae; phylum Streptophyta; class Pinopsida; order Cupressales; family Taxaceae; genus Taxus; species Taxus wallichiana. The sequence goes on from CM031243.1 coordinate 688,548,589, forward strand.
ATATGGCAATCTCTTTTTGTTTACAAATTTCAGTTTCTTATTAAAGTGATTTTTTCCTTTGCATGTGATATATTTAGTGGGAGAACGTTTATCCCTTATTTAAAACACAATGTCTTCCATGGGAATAGACCTCACGTTGAGTTTGATTATAGCATGGCATTTTGCAATTGTCTTAATAAAGTGCAGACCACTAACATGTTTTTATTCGAAAAGGGTTCTTCTCAAACAAATGTCTAAAATGGCTATAAAATTTGTTAGAACCTCCACCCACAACTTGATCGAAGAAAGTTACACAAACACCGATAATCTAATAACATAAAGAAAACCACCTATCTAACAAATAACCCGTTAAAAGAAGCAACCTAATGAGGAGCATTCGTTAGAATGGGTCGATAAGACATTACGTGCCTTCATGGATAGTGTAGACACCTATTTTCGGTACCCTACATTGTTTATACATTGTCCTCACATTCAAAACAATAAAACCTATCTTATTATCCTATAAAAGGAATGATAAACAGATCGTACTAAACCATAAAGAACTCGAGATGATAATCAAACACCATACTCAATAAGATGAAAGCAATTCACTAGAATAAATTTACAAAAAAACCTTTGCAAAAAAATGAGCAACAATATAATATTTTATAATGGAACTCTATAAAGTACAATGAGAAAGGGCCTTGCTTATATAGGCAAAGAAGATCAATCTAAGAACAGTCAAGGTCGTAGATCAAGCCATAAATCAAGGAGATAACTAGTCATCAAAGAACTATTTAATACCATAGATGAAGGAAAAACTATACCTAATAACTAGACAATATCTTCCTAATATCTAAATAAGATAAAAGAAGTATCCATACACATAAGTGGGTGAGGATAAATAAAATACAAGGTAAATAAAGTACCTAGGTGAACATTAACTAAGGTAAATACCTACTCTAACACCCCTCCTCAAGTGAAGCTATGGGCCCAAAATAAAAGTGGCATGTCCACGATATGATTCTCGATAACTAGGCACGATCGGTACTCATGTACAATATATCCATGAAGAAATCTCAAACCAAAAGTAGGAACGAATCTTGCTAGAAGGATAGAGAAAGAAGAAGAAGAAGAAGGAATATGTTCTCATGAACATTCCCAAGAACAATTTCGAAACCCCAAACATGCCACACAACTTAAGGTAACAAGGTGATGCAAAAGGATTTGTAAAGATGTCGAAAACCCGCTACTAAGTTGGAATTTACTCCAAGAAAAAAACTCTACCCTAAATGTGTTGTGAATCAAGTGTATGTGAATCTCAATATGCTTGGTCTACTAGTGCTCAACATGGTTGTAAGAAATGTGAATTGCACTTTAGTTGTCATACCAAAGTAATTTTGGTGAATCCAAACTTTGTCAATAACCGTCAAAGCCAAATAATCTCTGACTCATTGAACTATTGTCATGTACTTTGCCTTTGAAGATGAAAGTGCAATAGCCTATTACTTTTTGCACCCCAAGAATCGGAGAAGAACCAAGAAAAAAGGTAGCTAGATGTGGAACTCATGTCATCAATAAAACCTCCCAGATCTCGAATCTATGTATCCAACCATCTAAGTAGAACCCCGATGTAGTGTAGTCCAAAGTGGGAAGTACCATGAAAATAGTGCAAAATCATTTTAGAGCCTATCGGTGACTACTATGAGGAGAATGTGCAAACCGAGATACAAGCCCTACTACAAATGAAATATCGGGGTGAGTTTGGGTCGAGTACATGAGACTTCCAACTAACTTCCTATACAATGTAGAATCACAAAGTGGAGTGGTACATGTGGAAGGAAGAGTGGCTTGCAATCAGTCATATCAAAACGTTGAAGAAGATCATGGGTGTGCTTTTCTTTGACTCAAATGAATCCCTAAATTTGTCCGAGATATCTCGCAAACCAAGGAAATAATGCAATAACCCAAGATCTATCATGCCAAACTATGTGGAAAGAGCCCTACGAATAGTCTTAATATGGGAATAAGAATTTTGAGTAAGTAATAGATCATCAACATGCAAAAACAAGTATCACAATATCCTCGCCAACATGTTGTAGATATACTATATGATTGGAGTGGAAATGAACAAAACTAGTAGATAGAAGAAAAGAATCCATCTTCTCATACCAAGCCCGAGGGGCCTATTTGAGACCATAGAGAGACCTTCAAGTCTACAAATAAGAGAAGAGTCATGAAAAAATCCAACAGGTTGCTCCATGTATATTTCCTCTTGTAAATATCCATGTAAGAAGGCACTTTTCACGTCCATCTGGTATACAATCCACTCTCGTGATGCAACAATAACAAATACAAGGCGCATAAAATCCATCTTGGCAACGGGTTAAAAAGTCTCGTAGAGTAATCAATAGCCTCAACTTGTGAAAACCCTTTGCAACAAAAAGATCCTTATACTTGTCAATGGACCCATCGGTGAACATTTGGTTCAATATACCCACTTACACCTAACCATCTTTCTTCCTTTAGGAAGAGATACCGAATCCCAAGTATTATTCTTCATCAAATAAGAATACTCATTTATCATTGCATCATCTCACTCTCGTATCCCATTGTTCGCATACGCACTGAATTTAGTTCGGAAAAGAGTTGCTTCTATCCTTTCATTCTCTTGAGAAACAGATAAGGGTTAGGGCTAGGAGGAATACCTGTTGAGTGTTGGGAAGGTGTGCGCGTACCGTAGAGAGATCAGATCGATTGTGAAGAACTCCTTTTTGTCTAGGAAGGACTACCTGTAAGTAAGAATACAAGACCACTAGATCTTAGTTAGACAATAAGTGAGGGAACTACCTTAGGCCCAGGAAATATGAGACTTCCTTTCGAAGGTGGTCAGTTCCCCTTTTAATATGAATTAAAGCAAAATGATAACAAAGAACTACAAGATACTACTTACTGGTTCCTGATGAAGATACAGGTCCAAGGAATGTGGTGGCGACAAAGAAGGCTTAGTTGGGATGATCCGGTATTGGAAAGCAAGCTGATGAAGCTATCCTCAGTCTTTTCCAATGCTTGAACGAGTGTGACAGCGATCCAGTTGCTCAGTTACAGTCTTGGGCTCGATCCTCTTCTCTGCAACCTCTTCTACTTGTTTCACTTCTCTTTCTTCTTGCCAAATGAATTTGGATCCCTTCTTTTGGTTGGGGAGGTCATTTACGGGAGGAACCGATGGCAATTACGTAACCGACGACGGTCCAAGTAGAACCGATGTCGGTTAGGTCAAAGTGGCTATTTTTAGTAAAATAGCCAACTTTCCCTCCTTTTCTCCCAAGGGATCAGTTGTGGGCTTGGTCAAGTCATTATTAGGCTCGTTTTGGTGCGGGTGAGGGGTGATGAGTCATGGGTGTGAGTCTGGACCAAGTCATAGGTCTTAATTAGGTTGGTTTAGGGTTAGGGCTAGGTCATGGTGAGGTGGCGAGGTGAGGTGGCAGGGTTGGAGATGTGGATTTATTAATTATAAGGTAATTAATAAATAATTAAGTGTGCAAGGTTTAGGTGGTGAGGTAGGGTTAGGTTCGGGACGAGATGCGGGTACACGGGCGTCGTAAGACCCAAATTTGGTGTCTACATTTGCCCCTTGTTGTCGTGTAGCTTGCCTTGTAAAGCTGCATCGACAATAATAAGAAGTGGTTGCCCAGATTAAGGGGGTATAGGTATCACAAATTCGAGGCGACGTGAAATCGGGGATAGGGTTGATAAAGGGTGAATGATGATGGTAAGATGGTGGGGTAAGTTTAAGGAAACAAACGCACGCTCGTTGAAATGCCTTAGTGTGACCAGTGGTACACAATTTGAAGAGCAAACAAGCAATTCATAGGCAAAGGTTAATAGTTTATCCAAATAAGGTTGATATAATCCTGGTATCCAAGGCATAGGAAGTAGCTCCAGGGGATATAACGGGTAAGGTACCAGAACGTTTTAGGCATGTTCGGCAGTACCAAATGGTTGGTTTGGTTGAAATAAACGTCACGGTCTTGGTCTAGGCAAAGCTGGTCGGCTGAACAAGTCAAGTATCCTAGTCGTGCTAAAACACGAACAGGTGAGCTCGATTGAACAAACAGGTAAATGATGGGTGGAGAGAAGTTTTGATTTGTGGGCCTCGGTTGAGGTACTTAATTGGTGCGGCCGTGGGTCAGGCTGATTGGTTGGTTGTGGCCTTGGGTTGGGCCAAGTGATTGGGTGCGCCTTGGGTCGGGCCGGTTGGTTTGTTGCGGCCTTGGGTCGGGCCGATTGGTTTGTTGTGGCCTTGGGTCGGGCCGATTGGTTTGTTGCGGCCTTGGGTCGGGCCAATTGGTTTGTTGCGGCCTTGGGTCGGGCCAAGTGATTGGTTACTGGCCTTGGGTCGGGCGGTTGGTTTGTTGCGGCCTTGGGTCGGGCCAAGTGATTGGTTGCGGCCTTGGGTCGGGCGGTTGGTTTGTTGCGGCCTTGGGTCGGGCCGATTGGTTTGTTGCGGCCTTGGGTCGGGCTGATTGGTTTGTTGCGGCCTTGGGTTGGGCCAAGTGATTGGTTGCGGCCTTGGGTCGGCCAATTGAGTGGTTACGGCCTTGGGTTGGGCCCATGAATTCAAAATAAGGCTATTTAGCAAAGCCGGGGGTAGGCGATGTGATGAGAAATGGAAATTGGTGGATAAGGGCAGGAATTAGGAAAAACTAGGCATGTAACCGATATCGGTTAGTTATGACCGGTATCGGTTAGAAGACCGATATCGGTGTTTTAGGGCGCGCTCTAACCGATATCGGTTATAGGTCAAAACCTATAAAAAGAAAAATACGGCGTGTCATTTTCACATTGTCAATTTGAGTGCCAACCTTTTTGCTTGTCTGAGTTTTGAATTGATTTTGTTGAGTTTGTGGGCTGAGTTGGCACTAGTTGAGTGGAGGAGTGAGTTATTGGTAGGCCCCAGCGATCAGGAGGTAGAGTTTGATTGGTTGAGGACCCTGCTGAGGAGATTTGGAGCTATGGCACAGCCTGGAGGAGCAGGAGGTGCTGGAGGAGCTAGACCACCACCACCTATCCCACCACGACGACGTGTAGTAACTGCAGTAGGTTCTAAATCCCTATTTGTGTGCGAGTTGATGAATTTAGCAGGATGTGGGTTTTGGGGTAGGAATCTAAAATGTGATAAAATAATGAATAAATGAAGGTAAATCGTAAAATGGAGTGGGTAGATATGTTAAGTAAGTCAACATAGCGGGGTGGGTAAGTTTTTAGGCAATCGGGTTTGGGTAGATAAGTTAAAAATAGAAAAAGGGGATTTGGGGGTCGTTTTCGATTCAGCCCCGAAATCCCATAAGGACTGATGTCGGTCACTAAGCGACCGACATCGGTCACAACTATAGAATAGTGGTTTCTGAGACTGGCGTCGGTCATGTGTCGACCGACGACGGTCGTGGGTGACCGGTACCGGTCACCATGGGCAGGAGGTAAGGTTGTGAAAGTAGGTGTATTGATTTTTTGTAGGCGGGTAGGATAGAGTTTTGGGGTGAAGGGGGAGAAGGTAGAGTGGTAGGATAGGCTATGGGTTGTGGATGAATTAGGAGGGGTTAAATGGGCTGGGATATAGTTAGAGGATGAGAGTAAAGCGGGTGGAGTATGAGTGGGGTAGTTGGTAGGTTGTGGGATAGGTAAAGGGGATATTGTAGGTGTTTGTTGGGTGGGGCTAGTGATATTGGGTTATTGGGTGGGGGAGTGAGTATAGAGGGTTAAGGTAGTTGTGTTGTAAAGGGTAGGCCTGATGGAGTGGGTTGTTTTATAAGCACGCCAAAGGTGACGATGTGGGATCGGATCCGCCTCTACGGGCGGATGCGGCCACATGTGACTGCAGCGTAGTGGGCAGTCATGCGGGAGGTTAGACTCGGCGGAGTCCAGAGATATAGGGCTGTGGATAGGGACCATAGCCTGATGGTTGCCCTCATCGAGAGATGGGATCCGGCACCAATGTCTTCCATCTCCCGACTGGAGAGATGACGGTCACACTAGAGGATGTGTATCGCATCCTGAGACTGCCGATCATATGGTGTTCCAGTGGATGCCGAGACATCGATGGATAGCATCCGCAAGTATTCGAGGATGTAGCCCCATTGATTACATATCATAAGCGCTGAGCATCTCTGCATGCTATATGTATCGCATGCATCGCATTGGGAGACATGGCTTGCCGTGGCCGATGATGATTGGTATCACCGCTTCACCCTCTCGACTCGAGAGGGAAGTCGCTTCCCACGGGCTCTGATGGGAGTATTGCATGAGATGGTGGAGGAGCACACCTGCTATGCATGGGCACCGGTGTATTTGGTGCAGCTATACAGAGAGCTCTAGGGATATCGCCGTATGAGGCGATTCGGGATATGCTCGACATTCTTGCTACACTGTTGGGCCTATGAGCATATCGTGTGTTTACGACCTGTAGGGCTGCCCCAGCAGCCAGGGCCACAGGCAGTGTATAGGTATGGGTTTCAGAGGTGGTTGGGGGTCGTGGGCCAGCCACGAGCGGTTATCGTAGGGCGAGATGTCGCGTACTACAAGACATATGTTAGAGGGCCTGACCGCACTAGATATTATATGGAGGCCATACAGAGGCCATCAGCCCCGTGGAGGAGCCCGAGCACAGCTACGATGGATCCAGTACATCTTCTGGATAGCTGGACGGAGACCCGGGGAGCATGAGCGGATTCCCCTAGAGAGGGTACGCCGATAGTTGGGCCTACGATAGGATGAGCCACCTCCCTTCCCACAGTATCGGAGGGAGGATGTAGAGGCACCACTGCCTCTTCCACAGCCATTGGACCCAGTCTGGGTCGTGGAGAGACCGGTGGATGATACGGTGGACGACGCCGGTGTTACAGGTGCATTTTTGGTTTGGTGGGAGGGGTAAAGGCGATCATGAGAGCATGTGGCCCGCATACGGCCAGATTGGCATGTTATAGCGGAGAGGGACCATCTCTTGGGCAGTGCGGTTATTACGAAGACATAGGGCTGCTCACGCTACACAGCACGTATCGAGTGCTACAGGCGGTTGCTTGAGGCACGAGGGCAGTACGGGACGAGGCACAGTACAGTACATGCACATGTACATGCACGGCCTGCCGTGGCTAGATCCTTGTTCGAGCACGAGCACGAGTCCCTGTTCAGCTCCGATGGCGCTCCACCGCCACCACGAGTACAAAGCGCAAGGTCGTGGTGTGTATGCAGGCAGGCGGGAGGCCCAATTATATTAGGAGCCGGGGACCAGCCCCACCAGCCATGGTGGCACGGGCCCGATACATGGAGGCGAGAGCGGAGGCCCGCTATTACCAGGACGTACTAGATGGTACCAGGCCGACTATCGCCCCCCAGAGTCATAGGTCACAGGGGGCCGCAGCCACAGCCGGTGGGTCAGTGACGGGTAGGAGGCGAGATCCGGCACAGGGGCCAGCTGAGAGACGAGCCGAGGGAGGGGGAGAGAGTTGAGTCACCCTAGGAGCAGAGATGGGTTTTTTTATAGAGACACCGGTCTGCGAACCGAGTGTGTATATAGAGGCCTGCGTGCCCTCCTAGGATTTATGTATTCATGTTTCTTATATATACGGCTGCGAGCGAGTATATTTTTGACATGAGAGGCCGATACTGCGAGCCGAGTCGAGATTTTGATAGAGACATTTGGCTCGTGCATGCCGACTTTGTATTTTTGTTTGTATGATAGAGGCCCATGCGAGGCAATTTGTATATTGTAACATTGTTTTGATGATATATAGATGATGAGGTTGATCCATATAGTGTGTATAATTATGGATTTGGTGCATATATTATAATGTTTTATGTTTTTTGTCGATGGTATTGGAATGTTTGTGATGTATATATAAATGATGTTGATGATGTTTTAATGATATGCATATGTTTTGAAATATTTATGTTTAGTATGATGATGGATGTTGATAGTGATGTCATTATGCAGGGAAAAGAGGCGGGCGCCGCCAAAATTTTGTAAAAACAAAGAGAAGGCCTAGATATAATCAAAATAGGTATAGGTTGACCAATATCGGTTAGATAACCGATGTCGGTCACTATTGACCGATATCGGTTACATAACCGACATCGGTTATGTTAAAACAAGCTTTTCTAAAAATAGAAAAGCTGGGGAGGTAATTTTAGATTCTTATTTTTAGAGCCATGCAACATGTTAAATATGAGGATGCGAGGTTGTTGTCGTCCATACAGGGTAGTTGCATGGGAGAATTGAGTGATAAGGAGGAAAGAGACAGGTAAAGTAATCGTGAGCTTGGAGTAAGAAGGCGTAAAGGCAAGTAATAGTGAAGAGGGTGGTGAACATGGCTGAACAAGGAGAAGCATCCAAGGGGCAGAGAGGAGAGGGAAGATAGGTTCCACCTCAAACTGCTGCATCCCAGGAGGTATATATGATTTTTGGTTGGAGTTAAATTTTTGCATGCATATGAATAGGATGTGGGAAGGTAAGTGGGTAGAGATGAAAAAGAAAGGTGATAGGCAAAAGGTTTGGGATGGGGTGTGTTGTAGGGTAAGTAATCGTGTGTTGGAGATTTTTTTTTTGCGTAGGTACGAGAGAGGGGAAAACGAGTGCGCAGTTGTCATAGGTGGTGTTTTTGAGCGGGGTGGTTGGAATTGATAGTGACCGATATCGTTTAAGAATAACTTGATGTCGGATTTTCTATAAGCGATATCGATTACTGTGTAAATTTGCGGATTGCGATAAAAAACGCGTTGGAAGTTATTTGTTGATTTGTTGTTTGTTGGTTTAATGTGTGCAAACGAGCAAGGTTGAGGATGAATGATAGGGTGCTAACTTTGTTGTTAGGGGTCGAGCGGATGTAACACCAACTGAGTGGGCATTAATAAACCGTGTGGGGTTAAGCGGAATCCGCTATTATTCACGGATCACACGCAATCATGCTATGTTGCAGGCGCTGATTGAGAGATGGAATCTGAAAAAATACCTTTTATATACGCATAGGGGAGATGACAAAGTGACGTTAGAAGATGTGTTCGAATTTTGAGACTCCCATTATAGGAAGACCGGTGTATCACGCAGGCCTAACGCGCGCGAGGTAACTCTATAACGGCGTATTTGGTCTATCTGCACGAGATTTGACACAACGAGGTTTGACATTCACTTATGGTATAATGTTTGCGGCACACCCTGAGGCAACAAGGTTGGCAGTGGTATTAATGATAGCAGTGGGGTATTATGCATTACCTAGAGTGGACGGGGGAAGATTTTTGAAATCATTGATGTGTATTATTCGTGAGATGATAGAAGGTAGCGTTACTTTCGCATGGGCACCTGCATATCTTGCGGAGCTATACAGGGGTTTATGGGCATGCAGGTGAAATCACAGGACTACACTTTGGATTGTGCATATGTATTACATTGTTGGGCCTATGAGCACATTGTGTGTGCGACCAACCAACAGCCGACCAATCCAGGAGGAGAGACAAGAGTGCGAGAGGTTGGGATTCAGACGATGGGTCTAGACAGAGCAAGAGGTAAGAGCCAAAACCGTGATAGATGACACCTTGGAAGTATTATGGCGAGATGTGGGAGATGGTGATGATTGCGGATATCCGTTGGAGGCCTTATGGGAACTACATGGTGACGGCGAAACATAGTCGAGGATTTGAGGGGTGTAGAGCGATTGAGGTGGATCGCGGGACACAGGCCAGTGAGTACGAGAGGATTCCTCTAGATCGCGTGCGGCGACAATTTGGATTTGTTCAGGATATACCCATGGCTCATAGACCATACAGGAGGATCGACGCCGAGGCACCCTTCTCACCTCCACAACCGACACTTCCAGAAGGACCAGAAGAGACAGCAGCCGATCACAGGGTAATGGATGCAGGAGTGACAGAGTCTTATAGATTATGGTGGGTAGCAGAGCTGCGAGGTGCACGTGAGAGGGTCGATCATCCTGACATAGCTATGATTACAGTGGAGAAAGACCACCTAAAGGGTTTAGTTTACCAGCTTCAAACATAGGTGGCGAGACAACGGATTGTTAGAGGTTTCACAGTCACGAGTGGAGAGACTAGAGGCAAGATTCCTCCACGCGAGAGGGCGTATTCGTATATTACAGGAGAGATTGGCGGATCAGTGGGAGGAACCAATAGCAGTGGCCCCTTTGAGGATGGAGAGGCTAGGTGAGCGGTGTCGACGATCACCATCACTACCTAGTTCGGGATGAGGCGTGGGGGCCTACGTGAATTTCATAGGGGTAGAAGAATAAATAAGGATGCCGACCTGCGCGTTGATGATAGAGAAGATGTATTTGTTTAACATCTAAATAAAACTGAATATGTATGTTGATTTTGAGGTTATGATAATAATAAGAAATGTTTGTGGTTTGAATGTTTGGATTGGTAAAGGACAAAGGTAAGTGTTATCAATATAAATATGCGAAAACATTTATATTTTTAAGCAAAACACCACACATGATAGGTTATGGTAGGGGATGGTCAAGCTAACCTTGGGAGACCCCATGTCTCTAAGTCGCCTACATAGCCCATTACACAAAGCAAGAAGGGGCCTCAGACCGATGTAGTTCTCCCTTAGGACCATGGAGAGGTGAATTCAGGCAATTTGGTTGTGGTTAGGCAAGTTGTTGGTTGCTAAAAAAAAAAAAATTGATATTGGTAGGGTAAGGTTGTTAGAGTTGGTAAGGTATAGGTGAAGCAAGGGTTAGCTTACCCAAGCATTAGGGAACCGTGTCCTAATTAAGGTCAACACATAATTCAGATTTGGGTAAAAGAGGCAAAAATGTTCCATAGTTGGAAAGAGCTAAACAAACCACGTATTATCATAGGATGAGCTTGAATCCTAGGTACCTTGCGTAGATAAAGAGAAGTCAATAGGTGAAAAGAGTTGTATAATCACAATATATCGGATATACGTCACGTCCCTTGAGTTTTGTTGTTGTGAAGAATGGTGGGGTGAGGTGGATGGTATAGCTGGGGCGTAGAGGACTTGTTATAAGGTGATTATTCTGACGAAATAGATCCAAACCTAAATAGACGAGTCCATGACTCAAAAGTACTTTTGAATATTGCTTTTATTTTTCTGGATATAGACTGATCGATGCGGGAAGTCTATATGGGATATGCATTTTATTGTTTCTTGAGGTCTTCACGAAGCTGATCAATGTGAGAAGCTTCTGATAGAGGCTGACTTTGTATAGTTGTCCTTCATGGAGAGCGATCTACTTATAGTAGCTTGAGATGTGGCTTTGCACATAGTTGTCCTTCGAGGAGTAGTCTAGTGTATAATAGCGAGATGCGGCTTTGCACATAGCCATTTGTCCTTCGAGGAGCTTGATCTAGTTTAGAGCTTAGAGGTCTAGATGTTGATTTGGCATGAAGCATCTAGTTTTGCAGGAAGTTTGACTCAAGAATATCCCAGAATCATATAATTGAGAACTTGTTATTTTGATACTTTGAAGTCATGGACCAAACTAAAAAGGGGAAAGCATCTTTAAGAGGAGGTGATGATCAAACCATGTGAGCTTGATTCCATTTTGAGATGTACGAAACAAGGTGTATGAGGTGGTAAATGAACTCAAGGGACGAGCACAAGGTAGATAAGAAGTGATGTAACACTAAATTCAACAAGAGAATGGTCGGAGATGTAAAGGATTAAGGGGTTGTGCTCGGGTTTACCATTAAGTGACGCTAAACGATAAGTACCTGATCCGTAGGTGTGAGTGATAATGTAAGGCCCAATCCAATTAGGAGCAAATTTTCCACGTTTGCTCTTTTCTAGTTTGGTTACATGTTGATTCTCTTTGAGGACAAGATCACCAATCTTAAAGGTACGCTCATGAATTCACTTATCATAAGCACGCTTAATGCACTTTTGATAAATTTGCAGGTGGTCAAGAGCTGTAAGACGACGCTCGTCAAGAAGCTCTAATTGGGCTAACCGCTCTTGGCGGAAGTCATCATTGGCGAGAATATCCTGAAGAGATATTCTGAGAGAAGGGATTTGTATTTCGAGAGGCAAGACAGCCTCGGTACCATACACCAGAGAGAATGGTGTGGCATTAGTGGAAGTACGAATGCTGGTACGATAAGCCCAAAGGGAAAAGGGGATGTGATCATGCCAGTTTTTCCCAGAATTGTTAACGACTTTCATGAGAATTTTGATTAAGGTTTTGTTAGAAGATTCGGCTTGTCCATTTGCTTGTGGATAGTAAGGTGATGAGAAGCTAAGTTTGATACCAAATTTGTCACAAAGGTCTTGTAACAACTTATTTTTGAAAGATTTTCCATTATCTGTTATCAGGCGATGAGGAACACCAAAACGACAGATAATGTGATGATTGATGAACTCAACAATTTTTTATTTTTTGGTTGAAATGAGTGGAACGACCTCCACCCATTTAGTATAATATTTGGTTGCCGTGATGATCCAACGGTGATGCTGCGAAGAAGGTGGGTGAATCTCGCCAATAAGGTCTAAACCCCATTGTGAGAAAGGCCAAAGATCTCGTGCGACCTGTAACGGGTGGCTAGGAGTATGTTGAAGGTTGGCATGTTGTTGACACATAACACAATGCTTAACATATTATGCAGTCTTTATTGATAGTAGGCCAATAATATCCTAGGTGAAAAATCCGCTTGGCCATGGCGAGGCCACTAAAGTGTCTACGCCACAAAGTCCGTCATGGATTTGTTGGGTGGTATGAGCGACTTCATTGCGGTGAGACAACGAAGGAGGATACCATCGAAGCCACGTTTATAGAGAGTCCCCCATGATGACATAACGAGAAACACTTTTAAGAAAAGTACGTTTGCCATTACTAGTGAGATCGGGTGGTAGAACGAGGAGGTTGTAAGGTAGTCGTGAAATTGGTGATACCATATATCCTGCGAATCGAATGAGATACATTATTTACCATACAAACATCCAGAACTAAGTAAGATGGGGCAAAGAGTTGTTGGACCAAGACAAATATGTCCGAGTCAGTTGGTGAGGCCGGAATTTGCAAGGCCAAGCAAGCCATAGTATCGGTAAATTTATTAGTTGAGCGGGGAATGGTTTGGATAGAATAATGAGAAAATAAGGTCAAAAGTGAATCCACGTAATGTTTGTACTTTTGAATTTCCTCATTTTTACATTGGTAGATGTTAGTAACTTGATTTACTACCAATTGAGAGTCACCGAAAATATTAATAGACTTCACACCTAAGTGTAACGCAACATGGAGACCCAAAACAAGGGCCTCGTATTCCACTGTGTTGTTAGTGCAGGGGAAATCGAGCCTGAATGAAAGAGGCATAGGTTCACCTTCAAGAGGAATGAGAACAACGCTGCCCCTCCACCACGCTGGCATTTAGATCCATCGAAGAAGAGGGTCATTGGATACGACACATCATCGAGTGAAAGAGTTGCGATGAGCTCATCGGGAAAGTAAAATTAGTAAATTGTTCCCGAGGTAAAGAGGCTTCCGCGAGTTGGTCTATGATAGTTTGTCCTTTGGACCGATTTCTGGTGTACAAACTCAAGGTCGAGGTCTACGAGGAGCATAAGCCATCGGGTGATGCGTTGGTTTAGATGAGGTTTGGCGTACATATAATGTATGGGGTTAGCATTGGTGATGACAAACATTTTGTGATTCAGGAGGTAATGTCGGAGTTTGGTGGCCACAAATGATAGGGCTAGGCACAACTTTTCTACGTGTGTATATCTAGTCTCGTAATCCACAAGAGTATGGCTTATGTAATAAACGACTTGTTCTCGATGCTCAGAGTCACGATGTGTGAGCATGGCTCCTACAGCATGGTCGGTGGCAAAAAGGTAAAGGTAGAAAGGGCGATCGTCCTGAGGTGGGACAAGCACGGGTGGCTACAAGAGATAAGCTTTAAGAGCCTCAAAGGCTTGGTGGCACTCCTCGCTCCATTGAAAGATAATGTCCTTTTTAAGGAGATGATGGAAAGGTTGACATCGATCTGAGAGTTGTGAAATGAAATGCCAGGATAGATTGGAGTTTGCCTTGCAAACTACGCAATTGTTTGAGGTTAGTGGGTGGGGGCATTTCTAAGATAGCTTTGACTTTAGCTGGGTCGACCTCAATGCCACGCAAAGAGATGATAAAGCCAAGGAGTTTTCCCGAAAGGACGCCAAAGACACATTTCTTTGGTTGAAGACGAACACAGTATTGTAACAGGTGATCGAAAATAATGGTTAAAACATCGAGATGTTCACTGCGATGTTTGGATTTTCCAAGAAGATCATCGACATAATCCTCGAGGATAGTGTGCATAATGTCATGAAAAATATAAGTCATAGCCGCTGATATGTCACACCAGCATTCTTAAGGCCGAATGGCATGACACGATAGCAGAAGGTCCCCCAGGGGGTAATGAAGGTGGTTTTATGTTGATCGTCGGGGCTACCAAAATTTGATTGTATCTCGAGAAGCCATCCATGAGAGAAAGCATCTCATGGCCCGCAGTGAGATCAACAAGTTGATCAATGCTAGGTAGGGGGAAGTCATCCTTTGGGCAAGTGAGGTTAAGGTCCTGAAAATCCGTGCATATCCGAAGTCCCCCCGTCACTTTAGTGACAGGTACGACATTAGAAATCCATTACGGATAGTCAATAGGTAAGACGAAAGAAACAGAAAGGAGGTGTTGAAGCTCTTTTTCACTAAGATGGCAATGCATGGATGCATTTTTCTTAGCTTCTGTTTAACTGGTTTAGAGTCTGGTTTCAGAGTGATGTTATGGACAACAATGTCAGGATCGATTCCTGGCATGTCGGCGTAGGACCAAGCAAAAGCTTGATTACGGGCACGGAGGAAGGTAGTGAAGGCGGCTTGTTCTAATGCGTCGAGAGATTGTCCGATCTTTAGAATGTGAGGATCATCCTCCGTGTGGATATTGATTTCTATAGTTGATTCATTCAACATAGTTTGGGTGTCAGATGGTAAGGCACGTTGAATATAAGAGTCGTCCGCACTGAGGTAGGTGAGGATGGAGTCATCATCCTGGCACTCCACAATATTAATTGAAGGTGAATCTTCTTCGATCATATCTAGATACAAAAGGGGGAGAGAAGATGGGTCCTCACTATCACGTTGATAAGTGAGAGGACCCAGGAAGATAACATTCACGAAAAAAAAAAGTTAGGAGGGATAGATTCCGAGTCTATCGATTATGTGGGTGAAGATGGAAAAATGGCGATGATGGTTCGGAAGGGGTGACTTTTTGTTTTCCTGGATACAATTGACATGAGGTTTCTTCGGTGTAGGTGGTTCAAAAAATCCAAGACCACGACGATCTTTGTGTTTGCGGGTAGTTATGGGAATGATCGTATGTCGGCCTTATTCATAAAGACCAAAACCAAAACCCTTCCAAGCACAATGAGTCAGGAAGGTGAGGGCGAAATGACGGTTGGTTAAATATCGAAAATCAGATTGGAAGGGAACCACACCAAGGGGAGGTTCAAGAGTGACAGAGGATGTGTCGACACCCCCATATGTTAAGTTGGTGCGGCAATTAGGTGGTCCGTAGGAGATCACCTCCCCCACATGATGGTCGTAGGTAGGATGTGCATGTAACTGTCCATACTCCTGTGGGGTATGGAAGGTGCTAACGTTGTATAGGCGGTATTCCCCTAGCGTAAGGCATTGAAAAACATCTACCAAGGGATCTGAAGTTGGGATGTTGTCCGCGGGGAAGGAAGTGGTATTCGCGGCGGTGGATTCATTAGTCGAAGGTGTGAGTGTGGTTAAGGTGGATGGTTGAGGCGTGGTTGAAGTAGATGGTTGAAATTTGGATCAATGGGTGCCTTGGTAGTACAAGCACATCATTAGAGCGATATAACATATTGCAGGTTTTGAAAGGGGAAGCGTCAGCTTTGACGGTGTAAGACTTCCCCTCATACTCGAATTTGATGCATCTATGTAAGGTGGAGGGAATGCATCCCATAGCCCGGATCAAGGCGGCCTAACAATATGTTGTATTGGAATTCTCCCTCAAGGACATAGAAGAGTTCGGGTAAGGTACGTGGCCCTACACGAATGTTAAGGATCACGGTGCCTAAGGTAGAAGTAATAGCATCATTGAATGAACACAACATGGTGGGGTTGGCACACATGCAGCTAGGAGGCATATTCATTCATCATTGGAAGGCTTTGGAAGAGACGATGTTTAGGTTAGCATCTCTGTCGATCATAACACGATGTACCCAGATGTCCCAAATGTAAGCCGAGATGAAAAGAGCTGGATCGGGATCTTACGCACGCACCAAAGACGACAATTTCTTCTTGAGAAAAAGCGATAAAGCGGCGGCTGCATGTACGAGGGGACGAGAAGTGGTTGTGGAGGTAGGTTGTTTGGTGAGAGAAGTGACGTGGTTGGGTGTTAAAATGGAGGCGACGGGTAAGGTTTCATTAGGTAGGACCTCTATCCCTTGAAGGATCTCAATTAAAGCTTGTCGATGCGATTCAGATGTTTGAATGAGATCATAAAGTGTCATTTTGTGAGCAATTCGTGAAGTTATTTGATCATGGTGCGGTGGGCAACTCCATCGAGAGCAGGATAGGTAGGTCCACGAATGACCACTTTAGGTGGTGGTGCGATCGGGATGGCAGAAGGAGAAAGAGAGGCCGCATGTGTGCTTTCTTTAGCTTTTCCATTGTTTTTCTGACCTCGAGTAGCAATGTTAATCATGTTGATCTCGTGAATACGAGAGGAGGAAGATGGCGGGGATAAGTCATTGCTCTCGAGAGGCGGGGTTGCAATGATGATAGATTTTGGCGAGGTGGGGACAGGTGGTATAGGAGAAGGGATCAAAGCTAGGGGCTTCTCTCTCCGTAAATTATCTTTCTTAGGTCATTTGTATATCGAGATAGGTGTAGCTGGCAAAGGATGGCTTTCAAGCTTTGCATCCTTCTACATCGTGTCTGGTCTCATGCGATGGTAAGCACAAATTTTAGATTCATCATAACCTATAGGTCGAGGCTTAGATGGATCATAGAATTTGAGCGGGGTAGAAATGGTCGCATCCCCTACCAACATATCAAGGATCTTGGAGTAAGATCCTTTGAGCGGGTCAAATTCAGATGAAGATGAGGTTGTTGATTGAGTAGGTGAGATTTTTGATTGTTTTGGTAATGGTCGGGTACGAGTGGTTTGTATGGGTGGTGATTTAGGCAAGGGACTTTGATGATTGGTTTTAACGAGGCGTGGTTTCTTCTGCGTAGAAGTTATGTTTAGCTGGTTAGATGATGAGGCCCCAGCTGACGTGGTGGTAGGAAACAACCACGGGGAGAGAGGAGCGACAGCAAACAAGTCCTTCGATGATCGAGTTTGCTTAGGGTTGGCAAGTAGGCAAGATACTTGGGGCGACGGTGTTGAGACGCCCGTGAGTGTCTGTACGGGTGCAAAAGGTATAGGTCGTGTTAAAGAAGATGTGGGAGGCAAGGTGTATTGAGGCAAGGTGGAGGGGTGAGGCCCTAATATAGAAGGTAGGTGTGATGGTGAAGGCTGAAGCCGTGCCTGCTTTATGTCGGTGTGATCGGGAAGAGGGTTTTAGTTGTGGCAGAGGCATGGATTGGACTCGAGGAGATTGGAGTCTCTCTCTAGGTGGATTGGACGGCAATATTTTGGATAAATCTAACGCATTTAGGTGGGTGTGTCGAATTTGGGGAATTGGGGAAGTTCAAGCATAAGGAAGGCTTGGTTAGGTTGATAGAGGTGGTGAGGGATTCGATAGAGATGAGGGAGGTGAAGGTGAGGACATAGGCATTTTGAGCTTTTGTAAACACCTTGGGTATATGGTAGAGGTGTCTGGATTAGTCATCTACATTTGAGTAGAGTATGGTGTATTCAAACGCTCCCATAAGACTCGTCTATCTTCTGAGGGATGACAATCGTCACGTGTGAACAGGAACTTTGGTATGGAAGAGAGGTGGGTTGTGATTCCGGTCCACTATGGGTGTGATACAGGGGGTAAATGAGGCGTTGTATTAATGGGTGTTAAGAGGTCAACCGGTCGCTAGAAAGATTTAGGTGATGAAGAACTAATAGGTAGGAGGGCATGCTTGAGGGGATCCATCATGATTAAGGAGTTTGGTGATGTAGGCTCAAGGGGTTTCTCTCTAAGGATGACAGAAAAAGTGACAAACCTTCTTACATTGCGGCAAGAGTGGTGGAAGGAGATGTTTGGGAAATAGATAAGTTAGATAACATCCGCTCACAATCTTGCGGCAGGATGTGGTGTAGGAAGGTTCATTTGTGAGAAGAGAAATCAAGGCGGTTAATTCCTTTATGGGTAAAGGAATGGCGGGACTTTCCTCTTGTCCGATAAAGGAGAAGGGGGTGAGAATCCCTTCATTGGTGAAGAAGCTTGATTCAGAATTTCTTCAATGGAAGCCCCGGGTTGGGAGTTGAAAATCGCATGGATCTCATGCACACTCTTCTCCTCATTTGAGGAGGTGTCTTGGTTTGTATTCTTGTTAGATGCATGGTTTGGAAATGGTTTGTTGAAGATTTTTAAATTTCGATTAGTGGGGGCATTAGGATTATCAAGAGTTATATCCCCTGCATCAACCATTTCCTGCACTATGTTTTTCAACATCTTGCAGTTTTCGTGACTATGTCCCTTCACGCGACGAAAGTTACTGAAGTCATTTTCTTTATACCAAGAAGGAATAGCAGACGGTGGAATCAAACCCGGAGTGAGGTTTAGCATGAGGCAAGGTGATAGCTCTGCTTTAAGCAATTTGTCTAAGATCACACCATAAGTTTCTCCCAAGGAGTGTAGTTGATGGGCTCACTTTATACTTATAGGTGGCTTTGGCCGGGTATTAGACGAGTGCTTGAGATTTGACCATCATCACTGCGTGTACGGCACCCTTTGATTTTGAAGCAGCCGATGCGTGAGAGTTGGTGGTGTTGGGTTTGGTGGTAGAGTCTTGGGTCCGGAAATTTGAGCTTTTGTTGCATAACCTCAATTTCTCCTCCTCTAAGGCTCGAATCTCTAGTTTCTGAGCCATAGTAAAGGCCTCATCAAAGGTGCGGAAAGTTTGAATTTGGAGGGTGGGAGAAATGTGTTTAGCACAGGCCCGCATAAAGAGTTCGATGAGCTCGGCCTGAGGTAAGGCGTAAGTAAGTTGGTTGATGAGGCCCCGCCATCATCCAACGAAATCTACGATAGACTCGTCTTCAAATTGTCGGATGGCATAGAGGTCGGTAATGGATACTTTCTTGGCAATATTGATGGAGAAGTGATCCAAGAAAGATTGGGCTAACTGGTTAAAGGAGAAGATTGAGTGCTGGGCTAAAGCACTGTACCACTCCAAAGCAGTCCCGATAAGGACATAGGAAAGGTCACGGAGTAGTAAGGCATCGTCATGAGCAATCGATAGCAGCATGTCCGAACGATCGCAAGTGTTGTTGTGGGTCCTCCTTACTATTAAAGCAAGTAAATTTCGACAATTCCCATTGAGGAGGATATGTATGAAGGGGGACGAGAAGGATGAATAGGCTCCCTAGAAAAACTTGCTCGTATGTCGTGGTGTTACGACTTCAAACGAAGCCTCAAGATTTTACATCTTGTCCATCATCTGTTTGATTAAATCATTGGTGGGTTAGATGATGGTGTTGTCATTGTAAACAGAGGAGGATTAGTCCAAGAGCCGCTACTTAGATAATGATGGGATTGAATGTTGATAAGATAATGGTCTTTGAATGTGTTGGGGCAGCCAAATAAGGGTGTCCTATATTAGAGGTCGAGGCTACTCTGAGATGAATTTGTGGAAACGAAAGGTGGGCGGAGCTTGTGAGGGAAAGCTCGTGTGTATAGGTGGTAGAGAACAAGTTATAAAAGAGACAAATGGCTATGAGAGAGACGAGGTAGGGTCGGTGGGCGGTAGTGACATGTGAGGCCCAGTATTAACGAAAGGAAAGCCAACTAGTGTAGTATGAACCACCGAAGCTCACTGCGAGCCGGGAGACGGGGCTAAGGATGAAGACGGTGAAGCGGAGTTATTAGGTGGGGAAGGGGCTAAGTGAGCGGCGATACTAATAGGCATACCAACGAGGAGCTGACCGTCGGGTGTATGGTCGGGGTATGAAACAAATAATATTGTATGCAGCGCTAGGATTAGCATCCAAAAATTTGGCAAATTCCTTATCTCCTACGAGGATTGTGGGAAAATTACTTGAGTATCCATAGGATTCCCATAGGATGTGAAGGGGGTGACTCGAAGGCAAAGGCACGGAACATGCATGTGAAACCATGGTATGAGCTTGTTTTCGAGTGATAACAACCATGGAGAAGAGGACATAGCGAGGATTTAATCAATCGGAACATAAACAATAACAAAATGTTGGAATTGATAGGTTCTTTGGTTTGTCAAGAACTATTAAATACGATGAATCGATATCGGTCGATAATCGATGTCGATCAAAATGTAGCCAGAAGCGTCGGTTAGTTAACCGATGTCGGTAGTATAGACGGTGTCGGTGTCGGCCATCGTGGAAAGCAAAGAGAGGATGTGAGAAGTTGTTGGTTTGGGGATAACAATGCTTAATATACCTACCAAAGCTGTTTTGAAGTGATCACCTAAAACAAGCTTGTATGTGAGAAACAGAACAAAAACAAGCAAGATGCACAAGCAAATCAAGAGACTAACCCTAGGATTAGTTTTAATCACTTTGGGCTTATGCCTTAGACGCGCAGGGATGATGTCAATCCTAAACAAGAGACCTAAGGGAGATGTCAAGTTTGTTTTGACTCATAAGGCTACCTCAATCGGGCGGAGGAAAACCGCGGGAAGGGGGATGTTTGAGCTGTTGTGTTGATTATGATGTAATTTGGTATGTGTTGTGCAATGAGAGTAAGATTAATTTCTCGTCAATACCGTGGATATCACCCCCATGTATGTACGACACATTACTTAATGTACGTTCACGAGAATTAAAAATAGCAAGCAAGAATGTGATGCACGTGTTTTAAACCCAAATCGAAAATGATATTCAATGAAGCAAAGAAGATGACTTTTACCAATGCGAAGATGTGAAAGAAAGGAAAATTCTTTTACAAAAATATTTTGTGAATATTTAGAAAAGAAAGAAATGAAGTGTGCTCCTATATGAAAGCAAGCAAGAAAGAAAGAAACCCAAAGAGGGTCCCACCGTGCGTGCCAAAATGTTTATGAGAGAATTTAGTTCTAGAATAGAGTTGCTTCTATCCTTTCATTCTCTTGAGAAACAGATAAGGGTTAGGGCTAGGAGGAATACCTGTTGAGTGTTGGGAAGGTGTGCACGTACCATAGAGAGATCAGATCGATTGTGAAGAACTCCTTTTTGTCTAGGAAGGACTACCTGTAAGTAAGAATACAAGACCACCAGATCTTAGTTAGACAATAAGTGAGGGAACTGCCTTAGGCCCAGGAAATATGAGACTTCCTTTCAAAGGTGGTCAGTTCCCCTTTTAATATGAATTAAAGCAAAATGATAACAAAGAACTACAAGATACTACTTACTGGTTCCTGATGAAGATACAGGTCCAAGGAATGTGGTGGCGACAGTAAGGCTTAGTTGGGATGATCCGGTATTGGAAAGTGAGCTGATGAAGCTATCCTCAGTCTTTTCCAATGCTTGAACGAGTGTGACAGCGATCCAGTTGCTCAGTTATAGTCTTGGGCTCGATCCTCTTCTCTGCAACCTCTTCTACTTGTTTCACTTCTCTTTCTTCTTGCCAAATGAATTCCGGATCCTTTCTTTTTGGTTGGGGGAGGTCATTAACAGGGAACCGATGGTGGTTACGTAACCGACACGGCCGGTCCAAGAGGGAACCGATGTCGGTTAGGTCAAAGTGGCTATTTTTAGTAAAATAGCCAACTTTCCTCCTTTTCTCCCAAGGGATCGGTTGTGGGCTTGGTCAAGTCATTATTAGGCTCGTTTTGGTGCGGTGAGGGGTGATGAGTCATGGGTGTGAGTCTGGACCAAGTCATAGGTCTTAATTAGGTTGGTTTAGGGTTAGGGCTAGGTCATGGTGAGGTGGCGAGGTGAGGTGGCAGGGTTGGATATGTGGATTTATTAATTATAAGGTAATTAATGAATAATTAAGTGTGCAAGGTTAAGGTGGTGAGGTAGGGTTAGGTTGCGGGACGAGGTGCGGGTACAGGCGTCGTAAGACCCAAATTTGGTGTCTATATTTACCCCTTGTTGTCATGTAGCTTGACAATAATAAGAAGTAGAAACATATCGTGGATCTTCGTAAAGCTGCATGACACATAAAACAAAAATATCGTGGATCCTCGTAAGCTCGCATGACACAAAAGCATAGAACATGTAGAATGTGCATGATGATGCCTAGTGGGTGAAAGATCATGTATGAAAGGTGTTGCCTCGTAAAAGCGTAGTACAAGCCCACTTAGGCATAGTGATAAAATAAGTGGGATAAGATCCTCATCAAGCATCTATAACCTCTTCAGAGACCTCTTCAAAGAAGGGATCCTCAAGATGACATAAAGAAGAAGTGGGCATGGAAGAATATGAAGAATCATGAGGAGAGAAGCACTCATCAAATTGAACATGTGTTCAAAAATAACCTCATGAGTATCTGGATCTAAAATTTGATAAGCTCTCATGTCCTCATAATACCCTACAAATATCAAGGGTTTTTCTTCTTATCTAAGGCTTTCCTTTTCTTCTTTAGCACAAAGGCCCAAACATGGCTCCCAAAGACTCAAAAAAATGAGACATCGGGCTTAGTTTTGGACCGCTTCTCTCTGGAGTCAAATGCTCAAGTTCTCAAGTGCTCTATGTGGTGTGTAATTTGTAATGTAGTTAACACAATTATCTACTTCTACCCAGTATATAGGAGGTAAATCTCTAGAATACATCATGTAGTTAGCCATTTCCTTCAAAGTTTGGTTCTTCCATTCTGTTAAGTCATTTTGTTCTAGAGTATGATGAAAATAATGCCGGTGAATAATGCCATGAGTTTCTAAAAAATTAGAAAAATCTTTACTAAAGTACTCCCTCCATTATCGGTCGAAGGTTCTTTATGCAACTAGAATATTATTTCTCAACCAAAGCCTTGAATATTTGAAAGTGTGAAAAAATATCACTTTTGTACTTGATAAAATAAACCCCAAAGTATGCCTTGAGAAATTATCAATAAAGGTAAGTGCATACTTAGCTCTATTGAAATAGGGGTAGGAAAAACCATCAAGTCACTATATGCATAAGCTCAAGTGGTGAAGAAGCTCTCTTGGATAATTTCTTGGGAATGGATCTTGGTTTTTTTCCTTAATGCACATCGGGACAAACTCCTTCAAGGCATGAAACTCTAGGAAGACCATCAACCATACCATGAGTGTTCAACTCCTTTGAATATCTGTAATTGAGATGTCTAAATCTCTCATGTCAAAGCTTACTCTCTAAATCTGCATGAGAAACCAATCTTTTCCTATAGAGGAAGTGTCATCAAAACCCTCAAAGTGATATAGTCTAGAAATATGATCAACAATACCTTGAGAAACAAGTGAATGAGGCTCCAAAAAGTTTGTACTTTTGCCCCATGTGGTGTAAAAGTCATTGTTTTTCCTTGACCAGAATGAAAAATTTGATATACATAAAGCAAATTTGTAGTGATGTTAGGAACATACATTGCATCTTGAATATTGCCACCATCGAGGTATATGTAATGTTTTTCCTTAACAGAAAGGAAGAATCTCCAACCTCTATTTTGGAAGTAGAACTCAAACCTAGAGATAAAAAGTCTCCTTGGAAGAAGTCATGTGATGAGAAGCACCAAAATCTATTCAACCAAACTATTTGAAAGTGTTGACTGAGATTTCACAACAAAATTAAGTGCTTTGCCATGTTGATTAGAGGGAGGTAGAGTAGAGATAGAAATTTTGCGTTTCTTGATTGCATCCTCTAAGGTTTGCATTCATTTGTAACACCTATGCTCTTCATTACCAATACCCCCACAAAAGAGCATGAAAGGCTAGACTTATTCTTGGATTTAGAAGACTTATTAGGTTTAGAGTTATTTTTTTTTGGGTTTAGGATCATTTGAGATGGAGAATGGGTGAACTTGGATTTAACTTTTGGTTTTCCCTTTCCCTTAGGATTAGATGTTACTAATGCCTTTTAAGAGGTGGAAGACTCGAAGTTAGACAATTTGGATTCTTCTCTAGAAAGTCTTTCACAAAATGTTTCTAAGTTAGGTATTTAGTATGTGTCACTTAAGGCATCCATGCTAGAGAAAAAGGTAGAAGAAAATATTTAGAATGGACCTCTCAACTTGGATAGAATTAAATAAACACATTCTTCATCTTTTGTATATCTTACACTCCACTTCAATTGTGTCAACAAGTGCTTGAAATTAGTAAGATTGGAAAATCTTCAGGACTAAGAGAAGTGATCTCAATTTCAAGTTGCATGGATCTCATGTGATCCACCTTACCAAATAATCTTCCAATTTCTTCCATATTTTGAAAGGAGAGTCACATTTTTCCAAATGAAACAAAAGACTATCACTTACATAAGTTCCTATCAAACCCATACACTCATCAAATTTGCATTGGTACTGAAATTTCTCATATTCTCTAGTGAACATTGGTTATTTTAAAGAAGTTAAAGCCCATAATCCTTTGTGTTTAATGATTGTTTCCATTCTTGGTTTCCATGTGTGGTAATTATGTGTTGTTAATGGCTTAACTTGATCTAGTGCAGAAGTAGATAAAGACGTCATTCTCAAAATCACCAAAAAAATGCAAGAATCAAGGAATGCAACAAGACACCCTAGATTTGGCACTTTATAATTGAGTGCATGTAACAATATGACACTTTATAATTTTAGTGCATTTCTCAAAATAAACACTTCCAATGGAACAAGCATAAAAATCACTTTTGAAAAAAATAGCACTCAAATCTGAGTTACCAATCAAAGATACAAGCTTTTCAAGTTTGTGCTATAATATTTATTTTAAAAATATTAAAATGCCCTACACTCTTCAATTTTCTTTTCTGGAAAAAACTTTCCAATTTTATATCTGCAAAACATGACGAAGAAAAAAAAACCTAGTAGTAAATGTGAAAAACCCAAAAACCGGTATGCACTTTTTCAACCTCCTCCCGATATGAATCAAGCTAAATCGATAACATGTTTCATCATTTCATACCGAACGAAAAGAGTTTGAGCCAGGACTGAGACAAGTCACCCAACACCAAAGTGAATACTTATTTGGTTACTAGAATGGATGATTTGACTATGCTCGTCTCCATGACCAATGGATACACTGATCCAAAGTGATTTTTGTGGCTCGATTGTTTAGGTGTTTTGATTATCTTCATGGTCGTGGCATCCATTTACTTATACAATGTCAAGATCCAGTAGCAACACCTTCCCTTTATCCAAGATCATGCTCACCCAATTGTCATTCACCTTGCCCTGCATGGTGAATCCTTTCATTTTCCTAATGGAATTAGGGTCGAAGCTACTATTTGGGATGGTTGGTGTAAGAAATTATGCTCGGACCTAAGAGTGACACGTGTCCACCCGTAAAACCCGACTAACTCCTCAATCGTACCTTGGGGAGAAATTTGAAGGAAGCATAACTTGAGCATCCAGAGGTATTTTCATGCACTTATTTATATGAAATTGACTATAAATTTCCTTGTCATAACTATGGGAGGGGTCACATGCCTTTAATCTTCTTTCAACCTCCTAAACAATAGGTTTTTATTTCGAGCTCATAGATTATGCATGTTGAAATAATACTAGGTATAATTTCTTTTATCTTGTGAAATATGTGAAGCCACCACCACTTAGGGCTCTGAAATACCTTTCCATTGATATCTTGTTTGGCTTCCAACTCCTTACGGAGCTCTCGGAATCACTTCCGAAGCTTAGGGGTTATTTTTGCACTTGCAAGTTGTTTCACCCTCAAGACCTGCTTTGACTGAATTTGTCCCTAAACCTCTTAATCTTTCCGAAACATTCCAAAATCAGTTTCAAAATGTTCTTATCTCCATAACACTTCTCATTTATGGTTTTAGACAAACAACTCTCTGCTCGGGGTGTGAACCATGTCTTAGAAAGGCTAGAAATAGCCATTCCTAAGCTTCTTGAAAAACTTGTCTTGCCAAGTATCATCTCTGGAGTGCTTGAATGAACTTGATTTCCCTAAATCACCTATGGACAAGACTGAAATGTCATAAAAACCACATCATAGGGTAGGATAGGCCATATATAGGGAATGGACTAAACCTTTGGAGGAGTGTCGGGAGGATGACAATGAAATTTATTTGACACCAAGTGTATAGTTGTCATGTTTTCAAGTGATTTTTTCTCTTGCGAAAAACACATGAAAACAATAAGCAACATTAAACTTCATAGAATGGATCCTCAGGAATTGTAGTGAAGCTCAAGTTTATTAGAGACTTAGATGACATCACCACGATCATCTTGATACCTTCCGTACTTCGTTATGTCCGTGAAAATCTACAAACGTTGTAAGGTTCCCATAACACTGCTTTCATTATATTTCTCATCCAAGGTAAGAACTGTCACTTATTTTCATATTCAGTTTATCAATGAACCATATAAAATATCATATCAGTCCTTATATCATTCATTTTATATCTAATTTGTATTTTATCAAAGAATTAGTCTTTTTCACCATAATCGCTTGAGTGATTTATTTGAATCACCAACTATTGCCCTAAATTATCAACGATCCCTATCTTTTTTTTATCAATTTGATCATATTTCTCATCATCTCGCCATCAAATATCAATCTATTTTCTGTCTAATCTGCTTGTTTCCAAGTTGTTTCTCTTTGTAGATGATTGTACCAAGTCAAGCACATCCAATTACAAGCATATACGACCTTCCTATCATCCAACAACCCTTCATTTGGGAGCAATTCGACATTGTGCACGAACTCTCAGCCTTTGTACCATCTCCTTGACACTAGATGTTGAAGACATAAAATATCAACTTGAAGTCATACAAGAAGAATGAGATGTTACACAATAATCCTAGTTTGATTACTTCGAGGAGTTTGAGCTTCTCATATCCCTTTCTTGTCACGCCTATCACGCGGAACAAGATATCTCTATACCCATGGAGTTCTAATTTCCCTTTCATTATCAATTATTTTGTTATCATTATCACTTAATTGTAAAATTATTTGACAGCCTTTAGGGAATCCCATTAGTCCACAGGATCGTCCTTTTCTATGAAACTTGTCATATTTTTGTGTAATATCTATCTTGTTCAACTATCTTTGCATGTAGGTTCTCTCATTCATTGGAAGGAAGAGTCCCGCATTTGTAATGCATCCATTCATCCCGAAATTATATTTTTAGTGTAGGTATTGTTAAAGCATGTTTCTTATGAATTTTCTATGTTTATCATATAATTGACAACCCGAAATTCACCTCAAACATTCCAAAGACACCTAGTGGGACACTTTAGTCCCTTTTAATCGATTTTAGATCTTCTTGTTTTTTTGTCAAATTATGTAACTTCTCACTTGGAGTCTTTGTTATTGCTTCTTCAAGTTTGTGCAAAATTGAAAAAAAAATTAAAAAGGAATATCGAACACATGTACGTTTCTTTTCTTTCATTTTCTTTTAGTATCACATTTTTGTCTAATTTGTCTTCATCGAAATTAATCTTTCCTTTTGGGTCTTAAAACAAACCTTCATTTTTCTTTCTCATATAGTTTAATTAGGGGTTAAATGATTGCATTCACAAATTTCCTTCACACATAACAAGTCAAACTTGCATCTAAACACTTCCTTCCAGGTCTACATACTTGGATTTCATCACAAGGGGAATTCGACTCGATGTTTTGGCCGAGTATAAATAATCTGGTGGGCGGTATATCTACTAAGAACCTGACACCCTTATCATTGTGAGACCATGAAGTGAGGGGGTAGGCCTTAATATGATGCCTTATACCGACACCAACACAAACTTCGGCCTCATGTACCTTGGGTATATTGAGGACTCAACGTTAACTCACCTTAAACCAACCTTAGCTAACTTTTTCCTAGTTCCTTTTTCAACCATTTTTTATTCCACATGTTTTTAAATTTAATCAAGATAATCTAAAAGCAATCTTGTGATTGTGTGGTTTTGTTTCGTTAACAACTATCTTTCTTTTCTTTATTGTTTGTTTGTTCAGTTCATGGTTTTGACTAAACAACAGTCTTTCCATCAAAACATACCAAGTATGATAGATCCATTACAAAACCCTTAGAAATAGATCAGAACCTCTGCATTCTCCCAATACTTAATCTGTGAGATTAGAAATTCCTTGTCTTGACCTCTGTAATTCTTCCAGAGTGGTGACCTAGTCTTTGTAGAACTCTTAGAATCTAATTTGATTTCCCTTTGTAGTTACCTTTCTTCCAAAGGTATTTGTATCAATTATCCCCTTATCCAAAATATTGTCCATCTTCTCATCTTGAAAATTACAACTATTCTAAATTGTATGACCCGACTATAAACCCATCATTGAGTAAATCGCTTCTTACCCCTCTCTAGTGATGATGACGCAGTACATCAACGCACGCTTCATCGGCTATTATTTCTATTTTCAAACTCAATGCCATATCATCACATAACATGGCTAGCCAACAAGCACCCATGTCATCGACTTCCTCATCTAACCCATAAGTTACAAAAACTCATACTAATACCTCCTCACCCACACACACTCGTGCGGCTTTCGTCGTTTCTCCTCCTCCTGCAAGTTTAGTGGGTGTCCTCTATCTATATATCCCTTTCTCATTTATCAACTTGTTTCTTTACAATAACCGACATTTTCAATCCAAAATATAGTCATATCCATCCCTACATCTATACCACCTATCAACATGACTGTTATTGCTAGTACTCTACCCTTTTCACAACAAGCATCCATTGCATTTGTCTCACAATATAGTTACATATCTTCTCAATACATCCCACAACCATCACAACCCCATGTCAACACTTTTATTCCTTTTCCCTATCAATACATCCAATCTTCACAACCATTAGTCTCTCAATACACTTATAATATCCCAACAAGTATTCCTCCTCAAAATATTCCATTACCATATCACTTGTATCGCTGAATCAAACCCTCACACTTATAATAAATCCATTCCTTCTTCTTCAAAGTCACAACCACCTCAGAATGATCACATGAGGTATTATTTAGTAGAATAGCTAGCCTTGAAGTTGCCACTATGGGACCTAAGAACAACCTTTCATACGAACAAATCTGTAATGAACCTATCAACCCATCTATGCCTTTCAAGGCCTATCCTCCACAACTGGATACTCATTAAATTCATCAATTTTTATAGTAAGGAGGACCCACAACAACATATCAAGGTCTTTCATCATGCATGTTATCTTATCACTCACAACCAGGATCTCATGTTGAGGACATTTCCCATGTCCTTAGTTGGTCCTGCCCTTGATTGGTACAATAGTATCCTACAACATTCTATGTTCTCATTCACACAACTCGCACAATTGTTCCTAGAGAACTTCTCTATCAACATCACCCATAAAATATCCATCACTGACCTCTATACCATCAAATAATTTGAGGATGATTCCATTGTTGATTTTGTTGTCATATGGCGAAGGATTAGTAACCATTTTTCCTTCTCTCTTCCATAAACTGAGCTCATCGATTTGTTTACTCGATCTTGTTCTAAACACATATCATCAACCCTCCAAATTCAATCCTTTTATATATTTGACGAGGACTTTACCATGGCACCTTTGGAAACTAGAACTTTGTGCCCTCAAGGATGGTAAGGTTAAAATCTAATCTAAGAAACCAAAACCTGAGTCCTCTTTTAAAAATTCTTCCAACAATGATAGTGAGAACTAAAGGGTCGATAAACACATTTATTTGGAAAACTATGTCTAAAGGTCATCCAAACTCGAGTGATCCAAACCTTAACGTAAATACACACCTTTATGGGATTCCTATAGTGTTATCATCTATAAAATCTTAGCCCTTCTATGATTAAGCTCCCTCATATCGACTCAAATCAACGTAATTAATTCTAAACCCTCATGGTATAGGGAAAATGATTATTGTAAATATTATCAAGTTCGGGACATAACATCAAGAAATTTCATTCATTTTGAAATGTCCTTTAAGGCCTTATCAACCATGGTGAGTTACTGACTTGATAGTCACGAACTCGCCACTTTCAAATCAAAATTTGGATGTGTTTAAACAACCCTTCCCGAATCATCCCCCAACCAACAATCAACCTCAGCCAAATGTTATAGGGTCTCATCATACCATCAATATTGTCAACAATTCCTCACCCACATCTGCAGCACCATCTATTTCTACAATGGGAACATCGACCAAAAATTTCCGTTCTGTCTATATGGATATGGGGCATCTATATGGGGTAGGGAGTGTATCTTGGTAGGTATTTTGTCCGTAGTGGTCTAGCCAACCAGAAGGTATTTCCACAACGAGAGCATCAACCAACAACATCACTCCTTAGATATCCTCACCACTGAGATCCTAATCCCATCCACATCACAACATCCAAACCCTACCACATCCACTAGGGAAGAAAATTCCCATATAATTTCTTGAAGAATCCCTAGAAAAGAAGTTTTCATCAAAATTTTAAATAGCTCTTTCCAAGACCATGCCACTCAACACTTGAGCCTAAAGTCCAGTAATCCAACACAAAAACATACAAATCACCCACTTAGAAAAATATAAATCTCATGAAAACACTTGTCATACAAGCACACCACATGATAAGATGTCATTACCTTCCATTTTGGGGCCTCGTCCTTCATCCAAATTTATAATCACCATCACATAGTCTAAACATTTCCCATGACCAACACCTAAACTACTACACCCTTAACCTATTGCTTTCATTAGGATATGAGTAGCCAACTTGTGGCTTACCATATCATTTTATTTTATCATTTATACTTTCTCGTGCTTATTAGGTCAACCTTGGTGATGGAAATGGCATATGAATAATATATATAGGGGATTGTAGGTAGTAGTTCATCATCATTGGAGCATTTGAGTCTTATTTTATGGTTTGGAGGTTGCCCCCTCGAAGTGGTGAAGCTATTCTAATTGCATATTGAGATCATTATTATGAAATATTGTGTTACTTGGTGTTCTATTTGCTCATAATCTGAATTATACAAGTAATTTCATTACAAGTGGTATCAGAGCTGCGATCCGGGCCAAAATTAGGGCAAAAACCCTAATTTTTTTGTTTCCGCTCTATCTTATGAACCACATAGAATTTTTGGGCTATTTTTTTACCAAAGTTGCGAATCATTTCAAGTACAAATATATAAAAATTTCAGACCTTTTTTATATCGTTTGCAAAATTTATTGCAAATTTAGGGTTTTTGATAAAAATGCTCCCTAACTGAAATTTGTAGAATCTTTGATTTATTTATGTTTTTGGAAAGATATCAAAAAATAGTATTAGTATCTTCTCTGTGTTTTTTCCTGTTCGGCTGAATTTGTATCGAACCCTAAACCCTAAGGTTTGACATCATGACATGACCTTCCACAAGAGTAAAAAAGAATCTGGTCACTCAGGGTAAAACCCAAATAAAGATGGGGGCTAGTTGGATTCAAAAGGGGTAAATACAAATTCCTCAGCATTAGGGTTTACCTCAGTTGATCATAAGGTGAGCCAACTCGAGTATGAGTTGTGAAATGTACAATATGAGATGGCCTCTAAAGGAGACATAGACCAAATCAATCAACGGTTGGATGATATCATGCAACATGTAAAGGGTAAACAGTATGGCCCAAATCCGCCCCATATCAACCAAGGAGGATCTTCAATTCAAAATAATGGACAAAATAACCATGTTGGATCATTTTTCCAGCCTAATCAAAATCCAACTTATTCACAACCACGGAACATGATGCCGAAAGTGGATATGCGCAAATTTGATGGTAAGGATCCCTGAATTGGATAAATCAAATGGAGAACTTATTTGAGTTACATCAAACACCATCAGGAAAAAAGGTAACATTAGCATCCATGTATCTTCAAGGACCAATTCATTTGGTATCGATGGTTACGTTCTCGAGAGATAGAAGAATGGTCTCAGTGTCACTTGGATAGTTTTTACCGAGGAGTTGCAATTGCATTATAGTTCAAGTGTTTCAGAGAACTACTTTAGTCAATTAGCAAAGTTATGGAAAACATGATGAGTCAAATATTATGTGCATCAATTCCAAAACCTATCCTTGAGGGTGGAGAATATTCCAGAAGAGAATCTGAATGACTTGTTTCTTGGGGGTCTTAAGGACCACATCGAGCATGAGGTACGTATGTTTAATCCACTCAAGCTTTCTGATTTTATTATCATGGCACGTTGAGTAGAGGAATTTTTTTTTCAGTAGGAGGCCGCCTTTCATTAACATCAGAGACCATAGTATCTCTTCCCCTTCATTCACTAGGCCAATTAGATTGACTCCTAAACAAATGGAAGAAAAGAGAGCAAAAGAATTATGTTTTAACTGTGACAACAAATTTGGACCGAGACACAAATGTGTTGAGAAGAAGTTGTTCTATATTGAAGGAGGTAATGAGGATAATGAGGAAGCTGAAATTATAGGAGAGGCTGAGGAACCAATAGAAGATGAAGTAGAGGATCACCAACCTACAATTTCTTGTCATGCATTGTCAAGTATTAGTACTCCTCAAACACTCAAGGTTATTGGCTATCTCAAAAAATAGAAGGTGACGGTGTTGATTGACTGGGAGTACTCATAACTTCATAAATAATAAGTTAGTTTGCCTATCTCAATTGTTTTATTTACCTAGCTCCAAAAATGCAAGTTATGATTGTGGATGTGGGATAGTCATGTGCACAAGAAAGTGCTATAGTATCAAGCTTTCCATGGGAGACTACGTGTTAGACTCACCTATGTTTGTTATTTCTATGGGAGGGGAAGATATTGTTTTGGGTGTCCAATGGCTCACAACCTTAGGTACTATAGAGATGAATTTCCAAGAATTGTTCATGTGATTTCATTTAGGTGGAAGGACAATACAATTGAATGGGATGGTAGCTAAGTCTCCACATATTATTAGCTCTCATAAGATGCAGAAGGTTCTCAAAAAAGGAGTAGATGGATTTATAGCAAAGTTATTTTCCATAAAAGTACAAAATACAGAGTCTTCAATGCCACCCTGATCTTGAAGTTTGTTGATGCTCACTCGTCTATTTTTATGCAATTCCAAAGGGACTACCACCAGTTAGGGATCATGATCATGCCATTTAGTTGATTCCAGGGAGCCAAACACCTAACATCAGACCATACAGATACCCATATTCCCAGAAAAGTGAGATCGAGAAAATGGTACAAGAAATGTTGAAGGCAGATATCATCAGGCATAGCCAGAGTGCATATTCTTCACCAGTGGTCATGGTACGTAAGAAGGATGAAACATGGAGGATGTGTCTAGATTACTGAGAAGCTCAACAAGTACACCATCAAAGATAAGTTTCTTATTCCAGTAATTGATGATTTACTTGATGAATTGCATGGTGCTATTTATTTCACAAAATTAGATCTTCATTCGATGTATCATCAAATTAGAATAAGAGAGGAAGATATTCATAAAATGGCTTTCAGGACTCATGAGGGCCATTATGAGTTTTTAGTAATGCCTTTTGGTCTTACAAATTCTCCCTCAACCTTTCAAAGCTTGATGAACACTATTTTTAGGCCATTTTTAAGGAAATTTGTATTAGTTTTCTTTGATGACATATTGATTTACAGTAAGACATGGGAAGAACACTTACAACATGTAAATAAAGTGTTGGAAGTTTTGGAGAAACATACTCTCTATGAAAATCCATCCAAATTTTCTTTTGGTGTATAAGAGGTAGAGTACTTGGGTCACATTGTATCCCATGAAGGTGTCAAAGTTGATCCTCAGAAGATCAAAGCTATGGTGGAATGGCCAAGGCCCAAAACTCTCAAAAAAACTTTGTGGGTTCCTAGGACTAACAGGGTACTACAGAAGATTTGTGAGGGGATATGGTAGAATAGAAACCCCACTCACTGCATTTCTAAAGAAGGATGCCTTCCATTAGACAGATGTAGCCACTAAATACTTTGAGAAAGCCATTTGAAGGAAGCCATGTGCCCCACCCAGTTTTGGCTACTCCCAACTTCTCAAAATCTTCATTGTTGAATGTGACGCTTGGGATCAAGATTGGGAGAAGTTCTAATGTAGGAAGGAAGACCAATTGCATTTAAGAGTCATCAATTCAAAGGAAAAGATCTACTCAAACCTATATATGAGAAATAAATGATGGCTATTCTTCATGTGGTCAAGCAATGGAGGCCCTATCTCATGGGTATACACTTCAAGGTAAAAACTAATCATGATAGTCTCAAATACTTTTTGGAGCAAAGGTTATCATCTGAGGAACAACAAAAGTGGGTAACAAAAATGTTGGGTTATGATTTTGAAATCATATACAAAAAGGGTAAAGAAAATGTAGTAGCTTATGCGTTGTCAAAGGGATACATCCATGCAGATGCCTTACTATGTGGAATGTCCATGTTGAATGCTTTGATTAGGTGGATGAAACAAGATTGGAATGGGATTGAGATAAGGATACACAATATCTAATATAGAATATCAAGCAAGGATCTATAACATCTAACAAATTTGAGTGGAAAGGTAATGTGCTATGGTACAAGGACATGTTATACTTGAGTAAAGATTCGAGTTGAAGCATACGATTCTTGTAGAACTACATGCCTCACTGTTGGAGGACACTCTAGGTTTTGAAGACATGTCATAGAATAAAAAGAGAATTATTTTGGGAAGGACTCAAGGGGATGTACAAAATTTTGTATCGAGTGTTTAGTTTGCCAACAAGAACAAAGGGAAATAATTAAGACACCAAGTATGTTGCAACCTTACAATTCCTAGCTAGAGATGGAGGAGGTCTCCATGGATTTCATCACCATATTTTCTTATTTAGAGGGTAAGAATGTTGTTTTAGTGATTGTGGATAGGATCACAAAATATGCCCATTTTTTGCCCTATCACATCCATTTGCTAAGCAATCTGATCATAATTTTTATTTAGAGACGATTCAAAGGCTATATGGAACCCCAAAGATAATTGTAAGTGATCGTGATCCTATTTTCACAAGTAATTTTGGACGGAATTATTTTCATGTTTGGGTACTCAACTAGCTCACAGTTCATCTTATCATCCTCAAACCGGTGGGCAAACAGAAGAGGTCAAAAATACTTAAAGGGGTATTTACGTTGTTTTGTATAGATAAGCAGGAAAGGTGGATTAAATGGCTACCACTTGTAGAATGGTGGTATAACACATCTTTTCATACCTCTTCTCAAATGACCCCATTTTTAGCATTATATGGTTACCATCCACCTTCTATCACTTCTTCCTTGAGGGTGTAAACTAAGGTCAGAGATGTTGAGGAACACATTCAACATCAACAATAGGTTTTGGCTAGTTTGAAGGAGAATTTGGCATTGGCACAAAATAGGATGAAACAACAAGCAAATCAACACCGTAGTGAAATACATTTTGAAATTGGTGACTGGGTTTTATACGTCTCCAACCTTACAAGAAGATGTCCCTAAAGTAATAGAAAAAGGACAAAAACTTGCTCCTAAATATTATGGCCCTTATCAGGTTCTACAGAAAATTGGCAGTGTTGCTTATAAACTAGAGTTGCCTCCATCTTCATGCATACACCCAGTATTCCATGTTTCCTGCCTGAAGAAGGTTATTGGATAGAAATTTGAAGCCCAGACAGAGTTACCAGAACTTGATGAGGAAGGAAGAATCATTTTGAGCTAGAGAAGATTCTACAAAAAATCGTACTAAGAGGAGAGAACCAGAGACATTAAGGAATATCCGATCAAGTGGAAGAATATGAGCATAGAAGATGCAACCTAGGAGGATGAAGGTTTTCTACAACAACATCCAAGATTATTCAACATTGAGGACAACATTGGTTTGAAGGGGAAGGGCATACTACACCCTTAACCTATTGCTTGTATT
Organism: Taxus wallichiana var. yunnanensis; assembly: GCA_018340775.1. Lineage (NCBI taxonomy): Eukaryota > Viridiplantae > Streptophyta > Pinopsida > Cupressales > Taxaceae > Taxus > Taxus wallichiana. The sequence continues at coordinate 688,584,712 of CM031243.1, forward strand.
AGGATATGAGTAGCCTGACTTGTGGCTTACCATATCATTTTATTTAATCATTTATACTTTCTCATGCTTAGTAGGTCGGCCTTGGTGATGGCCATATCATATGAATAGTATATAAGGGGATTGTAGGTAGTAGTTTATCATTATTGGAGCATTTGAGTCTTATTTTATGGTTTAGAGGTTTCCCCCTCGAAGTGGCGAAGCTATTCTAATTGCATATTGAGATCATTATTCTGAAATATTGTGTTACTTGGTGTTCTATTATTGCTCATAATCTGAATTATATAAGTAATTTCATTACATAAACGTGCCTCACAAAACACTAATCAAGAATCTCATGATCATAAACCATCAAATGATATCCCCACCCATCATCCTCTCCAAGGTATATTACACTAATATCCTTGAAAAACTCATCTGATCAACATTCATAACATTACCCCTATTAAGCCCTCTTATACTTGAGGGTGGAAACCTTCATGGTATAACTATGAGGCATTATTCACTTATCATCAAATACTAGGACACCACACGAGGACTGCAAATCCCTCCATGTCATAGTCCAAAGTCTCACTAGCAAAGAAATTCTCTGTAGATAAAAATCATCCTCATCCATCGCAATCTCAATACAACCAAATCCAGAACATTAAAGAAAAGCTGAATTCATAAATCATAGCTCGATATACCATCTAATAAATTCCAAATCATAGCTCGATATACCATCTAATAAAAATGAGGCTTCCTCTAGTAAATCCCCTCACCTCTATATAAATTCCATCTGTATAACCAAAAGAGCATGTGCATAAGACTCAGAAGCCCTAAACCAAAGTGGGCCCAAAGTCTCTATCACTATTGTGTTGGACATGTGTCATTATTGTTGTCATTGATATCAAGTAGCATTGAGTTCAATGGGTGTATTAATGTGCGTAGACGCAGTACATGATGTTTTCATTGATGTTCATTGATGTCAAATAAGTTGAAATGAGTGTAGGTTTATTGGTAGTGAGGTGTCTTGGTATCATGGTATGTTGCATTAGTGAAGTAGCATGGTGTCTAGGTGTGAGTGCATGTTGTTAACGCATGGTTCAAGTAAGAAAAGTGTAGAGAATGAGATCCATAAGTGGCAAAATATGACATATATTTTCTATAATCTACTCAAACGTGACATACCCTTTTCCGATGATGCACTCGTTTTCTATGGTTAATTCTTGACTACTAAGGGGGCACTTATAAATGAACCTCGTTTCATGCACATTCATTGGGGCAATGCGCCTCCTTCCATTTTAACATCTTACATACCATGTCATCACACCATCATAGCATTTACATATATTGGTTGCATTTACTATTGCTTGTTTATACTACTTATGTGTTGCATTTTGCTTATGCTAGATGGATACTCAATATGTCAATGTCTTTTTCTATATATAAATATGTGTTCACTTGGTCTCTGGAAGTGAATGCAAATCTCTTACATCTCCTTACACAATGCATGATGCTCGACACGACTCCCTTAAGTGTTTTTTGAAGCTCCTAGGGGCATCTAATTTGACTATTCTCACATACTAATGAGTCTATTGTTTCATCATTAACTATTTCTTCTTACTAGAACTTGATTTTTTTGATATATACATGAATTGACATACTATTTATCTTTATAACATGCTAATGTGTGCTTCATGTGTAACATTAGTTTCAGAGGACTATATACGATGATGGATGTATGTCACATTTTTCTTATTATTATTTGTTATTGTATTCTATTATTTGCAGGCTATGCCCTATGTCTTGTGTGATCATTAAATGTTTTTGGTTGCTTCGGCCCTAATTATCTTGTGACATTGTGAGTGATGTCCCATATATGAAACTTGATTTTTGCAATCTATCTTGTTTGCATACTTGTTTGTTACATTGTTTTTTATTGCATGATAGCTAATTTTATCACTAACACTTGCTACTAGCCTACTTTGTTTGAATGTGCCTTGGTTTCTACCATGTACATCCCCTACCACCTACAAGCATTATCTCAATTCAGATATTCATATCAGTCTCTAGCCCTCTCTTTTGGGCTGCATTCTCTTATAGTTGTCACATGCACCCCAAACAAGGGGACATACATTGGGTGAATAAATCACCCCTACAACAACTCAAAGCTACAATTTAGATCAACATAGTACAAAAATAACACAAGCATACAATCATGGAATAGTTTAGAACCAGGACTTATACTTCACACATAGTACAAACACTAGCTCTAGACCCAAACAGTAGTGCACTAGCATTTGTGTCCTCCCTTGGGTGCTAATGTCCTAGGGGCAGAAACATCCAATTTCTGAGTACAACATAGTCTTCAACACAATTCTCTAGTAGTAGGCACTTGCCTCCAAATACGAATGTATTTTACCTCCTATAATCGGTTATAATATGGAATATATGAAACAATATAGAACAACATGGAACTATCTGAGGATGTAACATCTACAGGTGGTGCTCATCCAAGAAGAAATCACAAAAGGAGAGTAAAACTAGACTTCTCTCCCCAACACTCTTCTCTTGTGAGATCTCCAAAATAACTCTCTCTTGGCGTGAGATCACCCAAAAACTCACCATCGGCAACAAATTCAGCATATCATGACAAATTCTCTATCTCTTACACTCTTATACATCATGTGCACACTTTCCTTTTACATACTTTCACACTTTTACTTACTTATACATGTGTTACTTTGATTTTTCATATACGAAACTTTGACTACTTTCTCATTCTTCTTTTGTAGGTCCATCCTTAATATACGCAACAAGAAATAATCAACAACGGTAAATACAAGCACAAAATAACTAGTACAAGCTATGCTTACTTTTCACCCTTAGGTCCACTTCCCTTTTTCTAGTCTCCACGCTTCACTTTGTGATCACTTCATGCTTCACTTGTCCACTCAACACGCTATTCACCACACTCTCTACAAGATCATAAGGTACACATCTTCTATGTACTTTATGCTATCGAGTATTCACTCAACAACATAAAGTGGGGAAAAAATGTAGACACAAAATCTATGCACTTGGGTACATTTCTAGGTCCTAAAAGTATGCTTGAATTTACATGGTTCATAAGCAAGAAAAATGGTAATTGACAATTCCCTTTAGCCTTTTGCTTTATCTTTTGTACTTTTATTGGCTTTATGTAACTTGCACTCTTGTCACACAATTCGACTGTTTTATCTTTCTATGGCCTCAAAAACTAGTGCCTAGTTGTGACACTAGCACCAAGCGCTTTTGTCCTCTTGGGCGCTCCTACCCCTCTTTACCTTTTTCTTATCCTTTTGGACCCCTTTCACTTCTTAATTACATTTTATCACTTTGGGTTAGCCTTTTAGTTGTCAATTATAAAATTCAAACAAGGAATCATATAAATATATAGTTATGCTTTCCAAATGGGAGACCAAACACTAAGCATTATATATCATCACCTAAGATTGCATTCAAAGGCAAAAAAACATCAAAGGCATCCATATAACACTCATTCAAGGGACAAGGGCTGCATAACTTCTACATACATAACATAGGAGGGGAAGTTTATTCTATTTCATCCCACACATTCTATACATTTGCTACATTCTAGATCTAACTTGCTATCATCATTGTGAAACTTGTCCAAGGAATCCTAAGGCATCATTTATACACAGAAAAAAGAACTAAATGCGATCGAGATGTAGTGTAATGCTCGGTTGTAAGTTCACTCTTCAAAAAGACCGTCTGAGTCAATCCGACTTCCCATTCTCGCATTTTACTTTTTAGGTTTGATGCGATTTGTGGGTATGTACAGGTGAACTTATTTCTTGTAGGTTACAAGTACATTCACAAGTCGAGATAACAAATCCAAAGCAACAAACAAAGACCAACAATGAAGCTTATCCGACCCTAGAAAATCTAGTTCCGCAACATCTACCTAGACACCAACACCCGGATCAAGAAACCCAGTTCCGAGGTGATCCCGTCCTTGATGGGCACTCCTTTACATACAAAACACGATTATAGATCTTAGAACCCTCGGTTTATAGTGACGATGTTATTTATAGTTTGTTTCATTGTTTCATTTACCCATATCACTTCTTGCTTGCTCAGAAATAAGCTTAAGTCCTCATATCTCTCCTTCTTTCATGGGCCATATTACACATACACGCATGATACTAACCATGCGGGTACCACACACATTAGTACCCACACACAAGTTTTTCCCTAGGTTCATTCTCATCAATTTTACACTTTATTTATATATTTAGTCTCCATGCTCCATATTTTTTTCACTCCATGCTTTGTCTAGTCCTTAGGCATGTTTTGGTGCATCACTCTACATGGATTATCATGTACGCATCTCTATCTATTTTATGTTACCGAGATTTCTGCTCACCAACATAAAGTGGGGGAAAATGTAGTCACTAAATCACGCACTTTGAGTCAATATTTAGTCTTAGTCTCATACTACTATTCATATGGTTCTTGAGTGAAAAGAGTAATAATTAACCCATGTCTTTGGCCATTTTTATATTTCTTGATGTTGTATTTTCTATCTTACACCTACACTCGCTCTACTCTTGATTTGTTTATCATTTTGTCTCTTTCCTATTGCCGACTGGGGTGCCCAACCTAGGACTGGGGTGCCCTAGGCACCCTGGTCCCATTTGGGGTGCCCTGATCCTCTTTACATTTTACTTGCATCTTTTAGGAACTTTCTAGTCGTTTGAGCTTCTTATCTTTTTAGTGGTTGGCATTTTCGGGGTTAATTACAAAATTAGAACAAGATAACCATATAAATATAAAGTTATGTGACCATAATGAGGACCAATCACTAAGCACTTATTATCACACATCTAGGTTGCATCCATCAAAGGCATCTAAAGCTACATTTGCATCTATATAGCTCCATCACAAGGCACATAAGGTTGGTTCATCTGCATCAAAATTAATAGGAGGGGAGTCTATTGTTTCCATACACACATTTACTACATTCTACATCTAGTTATTTCTCTCTACTTCATAAAGTGCGACTGACACAAGAACAACCTAGGGCATGATTTGCACACACACACACCTAGAACTACATTGGGTCTTAGATGTAGTGCAACACTCAATTAGTAAGTCCACCATTTTGGCAGCTAAGGATATTATGACCCCTTCATATGCATATTTATTTCTTAGGGTTTTGATGCTTTGTCTAGAGTTTTACAGGTATTTCCTTCATCTTTGATCTACATCAACATCCGGTGCAATCTTCTGAAGCTAGTGTGACAAGAAGATTATATAGGTGAACATCCGACACTGCAAAGGAGGGTTTTAGGCCATTTCGCATACCAGGCACCCAGTTCTAAGACCAGGCACCCCTGTCCCTTTTCAGCGCCCTGAGTCTAGTCAAAGATCTTGGATCTATGCTTTCTCAGGCGTCTGTGTGATTGTTTCCTCGTCCTATTCACTCGGTTGGCATTGCAATCTGATGCTGTACCTTCTTCAAATCAACAAAGGACTTCCTAACCCCTATTACATATTAGGGTTTTACATATTTATTTACTTGGTTGCTTAGGTCATTTCCTTTATTCATTTAGTTGTTATTTATTGCTTTGCATAACATTTGATTACACTAGAATAGAAATATGTTTTCATATTTTAGTTAATTAGAGGAAGAAGAGGACAACGAGAACACTTCATCGAAAAGAGGGAGTGAAGATACTAAAGAGGTAGAGGAAGCGGTGAAAGGTCTTCGGGACTTAAATAAGGGCAATGAATCTGCAATTGAAGGAAGATGCGAGGAGAAAACCCGAGTCATCTAGTGAGGGGGAAAGTGATCAAATGCAGGGTAAGGGCCCCCAAAATGAGCAAGTTAAGGAGAAGATGGAAATAGAGGCCCTTAATATTGATACTAAACTTTCCAAAAGTATGATACAAATCATACTTAATGACCTGACACACAATGGGGAAAAAATCAACGGATTGACACAATTGCTTAATAGTGGTAGTATGGAAGTGCTTCATGAAAAATGTAAAATGTTATAAAAAGATGGGGAACGCATCACGAATAATTTGCTTTTGACATGTCACTAACAACAATTCAACATCTACGAGATGTTGGCCCAGTAGTAAATGCCTACATACAAGGTGGAGAAGATGAGACCAACAAGAAAAGGAAGAGAGGCCTCTTTGAAATTGATCTGGCCACCCTAGGTTCCTCCATTGACAATTTGGTGAATGAATGTACCACTATGCTTTGAAAAATATTGAAAAATAGGTTGAATGACTATGGGTTCCATTTTACCCTTTATTGGTTTGATGTTAGTGTTAGTTTTATGTTGTTAGTTCTTCAACATTTTGGTGTTTTATTATTTTTAATTGTATTTTGTATTCTCGGACATAGTATTGGTTTTGTTGTGATGTTATTGTATATATGTTATGTATAGGATCTCTTTGATGTTCAAGGAAGGGACCCTTAACCCTCTTTACCCACTAATAATAAAAAATTATTTACTACTTCTATTCTCATACGCCTAAGATCCACTCAAAGGCTAACAAAAATCACTCAACAAAATGGTTATAGTAAGGATTTTAGAATCATGTACAATATTATAAGTAAATTCTCACAACACAATATTGACTTAATGACTAAAACACAACCACAAAGGAATGATCTAGTGTATTACACAGAGAAGCAATAAACACAAAATTGTAAAAACTATAACTCATTAATAAAATCCAACATATAGAACCTAAAACACAAAAGTTAAACTCATAAGTAAACACATTTTATTCAAATATTCAATCTCTTGACATGGGAACACAAATCAAATGCTCTCAATGTTTGTCAATGGTTGTACATTGCAACCACCTTGACACAGAAGCTTGAGAAACCAGAAATTCATATGTATTTCACAAAAGTCAATATACGATATTACAATTATATCTTTTAACCTTTTCAAAATAGAGAAACTGTTGCCCTGACTATGAGGAAAAATCCCCATATTTATACAAAAATTTCCACAAACCCCCTTGATTTTCCATAAACTTTAACGAACCATCCTAGAAGGTGCGAAAAGTGAACTCCATTTTTGGAAAATATCTTGTAACTGCAAAGATTCATTTTTCATTCCTTAACTTGATTATTTTTAGTTTCAAAAGAGATGTGTGTAAGATATTTTGTTTTTTTTTGTTATATGTCTTTTTTTCCTATCTATGTTGTCACCATCATTCATGTGCCTAATCACAAACCGTTTGTTCCCTTATGTCGTTATCTTAACTAATTTGACACCTGCCTTTTGGAGGATATGTTTTGGGAAATGGATAATCATTAATATTCTTTTAAATTTTATGCTTCACTTGTGCAAATATATGACTCGATCCAAAAACCATCTTTTGATAGATATCAATATGCTTTCCCCTTTTTTTAATTTGCGCAAGTATCTAGAATTGCTTTTGCATTCGATCTTGATATGATGATTCACACAGGTCACTACGAAGATCTATCTTCCTATAAATTTTCATCGATTTCTCATGAGTTTGCATCTTCATTTGAGTATTCTGAGTGAAAAGAGCTCGTGTTAATCCTTCTCAAGCAATGGAAGATGTGGAATTAGGAACTAGTCTGAAGAGATTTCTTTGGAAACCTTGCACGCATTTTCAACCTTTACGCCAAAATGAAGCATTTGTGAGAATGTTATTCACGATTGAAGATCAAGTATAACCTGTAGGAACATTACCATCCCAAACAGTTTAGATGGCATTGATGCAAAATATTGTCAAGATGATTCCTTTCTTCTCTGTGTTTCTGATTATGTTTAATCACTTGTTTCGCGTGGATGATCACATGCCTCCTGAGCAATCAAAGAAATTTTGGCTGCACTACAAGCCCACTATTAGTAAGAACACCATCAACATATCCCTTGTATTTTTTAATGAGGAATTGGCAGAGAAAGAGATTTATGTTGATGTTTATGTAGTTCATGTTGGTTGTTCAAACTTGCATCTGTGTTTCATATCTATAGGAACTGAGTTGTTTGAGTCAACAATGGGACCACCTCTAAGTTGTTGGACCTTGTGCGCTTGAGTAAGACCCTCACGGATAAGGCTGGTTCCTCTACCTATTTCTACTACTACTACAGAAAGGGAAACTAAGTTAATGAAGCCAATGGATCGGGGATAGAAGGATAACATGAAAAAGGAAAACTAAACTAGGGAAGGCAATAACACCAGAAAAAAATGTGGGATGAACACTATCTGTTATGAGTGAAAACGAAGGATAAGGCATAAAGTAAGGCCAAACATGTGTAGCATAAACCAGAATGCATTCACTCACTCGATTTCATGAAACACAACAAGAAAAGGAGTTGTAAGGGATTTAAAGTGACACAACAAGCACATAATGCAAAAGGAAGGCAAGAAAGAAGAATACAAACACATCAAGCCAAAGAATAGCCACAAAACAATGCTTTATCACTTCTAAGGATGCACAACCCATTACAATGGCATATGAGGCCGATATCGCATGCAAGAGCCAGATCTAGAGGTTTGCAACTTAAAATACGAGAGATGGAGAACCCTTAGCAAAATACTAGAGGATCCAAATGTCAACCCCTATAATGAGCAATGTTTTTACATTTATAGATGAATCAATGATAGAAAGAGAAGAAAAGGAGGGAAAACTTGGATTTTGAATCACGAGCACCAACAAAAAGCATTCAATGCTGTAAATCTACTGTGTAATCATCAAATGTGCCTCCCATGTCTCTGTTTGGCATGTAGGATAAGAAAAGAGGCAAGATCCATATCAAATCTGGTGGTTGGAGAAATCAGATCTACTCATTAATGGCCAGAAAGATGTTTTCTAGCTTCTCACCTACAAAATCGATGAAATTTGAGTTTGAATCACGTGCACTATAGCCCATATTAGTGACTTTCAAATGAGATCGGGGGTGTGTGTTAGAGCCCTATAACAAATGTTATGGCTTTTAGAAGTCTCTGGTAGCTCTTAGACGTAATGACACATGGCGCATGCTAATTGATTGAAAAAGACCAGTCAACTATGCATCCACTTTATCGTTTTTACGCATGCGTGTCAATCAATGATTTGTTTTCAAGATTTGGTGCTCGGTGGCGTGCTTTTGTTGGTGTGTGTAGCACACTCTAGTGTCGACACATAACACGTGTACGAGAAGGGCACGAAAGAAGGTGCGAGATATGCACATGGAAGAACAAGGCGCAGGAGAAAAATAGAGGAAGGGTGCACATATGAGTGACGTGCGAGGGAGGAATGGGGAAATACATGAGGAAGAAATGTATGGTGAAGGAAAAACTATTACATATTAATGTTAGGCAACAAGAGAGGGTGTGCGTGAGGTACCGAGGACTTAGCTACTTTTGGGAAGCAAGGCCAAGGCACGCACATAGGATGCATGAACTATTGGGAAGAAGGTGGATGTGCAGAGTGCATGCGAGGAAAAATGGAACAAAGAGGAAAAGGAAAAGAAAGATGAAGGAAAGGAGGAGCACGCAAGGGTGTGCGAGGAAGAATGCAACCAAGGGAATATGCCAAAGGAGCAATCTGGAGTGTGCGTGACTGAAAAATAGAACCTCGAGCACATAATGGAAATGTAAGTTGTCCAAATAACTAGGGGAGTTATTTTAGATAATAGTTCTAATGATAAGCCTATAGAAGATATATCTTCAATCTCCCATAGAATAGTTGCATGATAGAAAAGACTCAAGAGTCTTGAGAAGGTCCCAGTGAAATCTTCTTTTGAGAGGGCCCCGAAGTGTCACTTCCTTCATTAAAGACGCGAAAGGGTTCACTTAACCCAAGAAGTACAACCCATCCATTTTTTGTTGATCAAACCCGGTGTGCACGAGTCTACCCTGCGTTATCGGTTGATGTTCGAGCCATCTTCAACCTCAAAAAATATTACCCAACGAGGTACTAATGCTTATCTTAAAGGTGGATTTAATCTACATTAGTGTCAAATCACAACACCCCTAAATGAGTTATGGATCTGCTTTTCTAAGGAAGGGTCATTTGGTGTGATTTGCATAACATTGGATCATTCCCCAAGCTGTGGGACTTGCAAATGGGAATGATCCTCCAGAGAAAGTTGGTTCTTATTCCTAAACTACCTGCCACGAGCTACTCCAGTGCAGGCAAAATAAATCTAACCTAATCTAACCATTCCAAGGAACCAAGGAGAGAGAAAGAGGGAAAAATAAAGCCTACACTAAAGCGGCGATACACCAAAGGAAGTGAGATATTCACATTAAGGAGAAAAAGCAGAAAAATGGAGATGAGGAGGTCGGACAAAAGTAACATGGCCCAAATCTTCAAATTCGCTATTAAACTCTAAAACACAACATCCTACACTGCAAATGTGAAATACATGCACAAAAACAAATATGGAAGGGAGAGGCATGGAGAAACAACAAAACGATGCAAAGGGTTGAAGAACACCACAAAACCATGTTTTTTTATTGCTCTAGAAGGTGCACAGCCATGACATTTCTAGAATAGAGGCACAAATACATTTGTCAGGCATAGGAGAAGGTCCGCTGCTCAAAAATGGCATCGAGAAACAAATTTGACAGAGTTTCTCTATGCCCAAAATGTCTCTCCTTCTCAAACGAGAAGTGTTACAATATATAGAAAGAATAAGAGAGAGGGAAGAGGGAAAAGTCGAATCCTATTTCAACCACCCCGGGATATGCATTGAATCCTACCTTGAAGATTCAAACGCCATCAATCAATGCCCCCTTTCAAATCCACCCCAAATCTATCGATTCTGGCTCCCTCTGTCCGTCTAGCGTGTTGAAGAAGAATGGTGGATCGAATCGAATTAGATCTAGTAGCTGAGAAAATCAGATTTTGTATTAAAGGCCTGAAGATGTTTCTCCATGGTTCACCTACCAGGGCCTGAGAAAAGTGATTTTTTTAATCTTTCCATGGTGTAAAAGACGTCGAGACGCTTCCAACGGTGTCAGATTTGTAATATTTCGAGCCCTGAGTTGAAAGATATGCCCCTTCAAAGTTTGTATCGAGTCTGTACGAATGGGCGGAAAATAGTTTGAAAGATGGGTCCCCCTTTTGAGATGGGACACTGTGGCACCCCTTTTAGAGCAAAAATCGGACTCATGGGTCCGCAATTTATCTTTTCCCCTTTTGCGCGAAAAATGCAAAACTCAAAAAAACTCCCGGCCCCAAAGCTCCACTTGGATACGTGGCACCCTTTGGTTGGTGGGGGATGCGCTTCACCTTTTGTCTCTGTGCCTTTTGAGAAAAGGAAAATTTTCACCTTTTCCTCCACCTCCCCGCTTTGGCTTTGACTTGGGTTCAAACTTTGACTTTTTCCTTTGCCTCGTTTTGGAATGCGAGCTCGTAGGTCCAAAACGTTTTCCCTTCATATTTTCTCTATGTGCGGGGTTGTCTTGACCAAATTTGTCGGGGTGAATTTGGGATAACAATCTCTTTGAATGAGTATTCTCCAACAAGAGAAAATTGGATTTAATCAAGATTTTGGAAGGCCCAAGAGTGACATTAAGCAACTCATGAAGATGGGCATGTCCCAGTGATCTAACAGGATATCGATATGTTTATGGGGCACATGATAGTAAAGAGTTTGATTTTAGGATGAAGAAGTTGTTAAATCGGATCCCCACCTTTGTGGAGGATTTTGTAATCATAAATTGAAAATGTGTTTATTTTACAAGAACATCCCCTTTTTGCATACAGACTAGAAATATGTGAATTTCAAGGGTTGTGGCGCTATAAAATCCCCATTTTGTTCTTGGTATATACATGTGCTTCTTTTTCTTCTTTATCAACTCAATCATTATTTTTCATGAATGAACTTATTGTTATATAGTATATTAATTACCTCTAAATCAATCATACATGACTTGGATACCTGTGATGAGATATGTTGGTGAAAGATACTCTTTTTACGTGTACCGCAACTTTCACTTGCATTCCTCCCTTTCTTGTAGGCATCCTAATTATACTACATGTTCCACAGTGTTTGGTGGATTCTTGAGTGTTCCACAACTTTTGAAATCTTTGGTCCGTAGCTTTTTGAAATTTGTGGAATGTTAGCCTTCTTATATACCTGTTGAATCTTGGATTTGGTGTGTCACAATTTTGCTACATAACGATATTCTCCATTTCTGTAAGCATTGATCATCACGATATCTTTTCTTGTTTCAATTGTAGAGATTAATTCCATTTGAATAATAACCAACCATTCTAAAATTCCAAAAATTGGTCTTGATTTGATATTTATCCTTTCACAAATTGGAGCTAACTTGCATACCACTAAGTTCTTTATTCCATGGATTACCAACTTAGTGTAGTGTGGTCTCTTTAGAACTAAATGGTCATGTTCATCTTTCAATTTGTTCAAAATGATAGGCGGGAATGATCATATATATTAAGAAATCTTTGGTATTCGAATGTTGTAAATCCGAGTCTTTTGAATGGTACAGGGAAATATTTTGGAAGACTCGACTTATTTCAAAACAGGGCTCAAAATGAGCACCAATGAAGGAATTGCCTTCATATTTTATTTCCCGATTTTCCTTCATACGATTTACTTTTCTCCTTGGGGATTTTTTTTTTTACTTTATTAGTTTATCGCTAATAAAATAATTAAAGTGCTTATAATAAAAATTACTTTACACTCAAATTTTATTATTAGGATTAGTTTCCCTTGTTTTCTATCCCTTAGCCATTGGGAAGCGATGAATACGTTAAAGATATTCAAATCTATTAGTTTTGAAAAGGAGATATTACAATCCCTCCCTTCCCAAAAATTGTTTTCCCTCAAGTACTCTTAGATTCTCAAAAAATTCTACCCCTTCCCACATAGCATCCTCACGGGGTAAATATTTCCAGCGAGCAAGTATTCCATTATAGTCATAATCCTCAACTTATTTTCACGAACATCCACTATTGCTTCTAGTTCTTAAATCAACTTGCCCTCATCATGCAACAGGGGTAGCTCGATAAAAGGATTAATGTGCTAACCTAATGCCTTTTGAGGCTTGGAACATGAAAGACACTATGGATTTTTCTATGTGTCGATCACTCTAGCTCATAAGAAACTTCTCTCACCATCATTGTGTCCTTGTAGGGACAGTAAAATCTTGGTTTTAGCTTTTCAACTCCACTTTTTAGGGAGGACTGTTTATAGGGTTGCAGTCTCAAAAAAACCATATCTCCTACCTCAAATTTACTCTTTGAAGTCTAGAGTTAATCATGATCTGACATTTTTTTATTTTTTTCATGTTTTAGGTTATCTTTGAGTGCCTCCATGATATCCTAGCTTTGTTCCACCAAATACTTAGCTCTTGGAACTCTACTATGGGAATAACCATACCAAAAAAATAAAAATCATCATAACTATACAATGCTTTAAAAGGTGTCATATTTATATACATGTGATAGGAATTTGTTTTCATGTAAAATAACTATAAAAAAAATTCAAAATTTCAAATCATGACAACTAAGCTATAGTGTAATTTTTTTCCTTCCGATCTTCCTGAAACCCCCTCTTGGCCATCCTACCTTTTGTGGCACCATCATCTTAGCCATAAATATGGTCCTAATGCATTTATCAAACATGTCTCGATGTCATGCAAAGGATCTTGATGAAGTTCATGAATTGATCCGGTGAAGTTCGATGAAAGACAAGCCTTCTTGCAAGCTTAAAAATCAAATTTTGGTCATTTTAGAGCTAGTACACACCCTTGTGTAGTGTTAAATAAATATATTAAGCATCCAAAGGTGATTTTGGGAGTCTTGAAGTTGTTCGAATCAATTTAGGAATATTTAGGAAAGAATTTCACATTCAAAGGATAATTTGCAATATTGGGTTTTAGGTCAAGCGAACAAACACCCTAATGGTGAATCCTAACTTCTTCGGATGATTCTCGGGAGCTCCATAAAGATTTAATAGGAAATTAAGTAGGCATAGAAATATGTGAATTCTCTAAAAGGTGGGAATATTAATTTTGATTTTTGGTTTAAAGGTTTCGTGAAGAATTCAAAAAACAATGCAACTACCCCTCTTTATTGAAACAAAAATGGTCATACAATTTTAATTTTGGGAAGATTCAAGTTTATATAACTATTTAATTTATCTTATAATGTATTTTGAGTCAAAATCATAGAATATTTGACCCCAAAACATCATCCTAAGCCTCTGGAGTGAAAAAAGCAAGTTCCCTAGCTATTTCTAGACATTTAGTGCAAATTTGGCTTTCCATTTTGGCCCGATTACACTTTTTACACATTTGTGTCCTAATTTTCCCCCTTAGGGACAAGGGGGACATTAGGGACACAAAAGTGTGACATCATCCTCCTCCTCGAGGTCACATTTTGGGCACCTTTGTGTCCCAATTGTCCCCATTGTCTCTTTCATCCCCATGTGAAAGGGGCACAAAAGTGTGACCTCATTCTCTCACCCTAGTCATAATTTTGTGTCCCAAGTGTCCCTTCAACCCCCAAAGTGACAAGGGGGACAAGAAAGTGTGACCCATGTAAAATTATAGCTCTTGAGAACGACCACGCGACCCCACTCAACTCCACAAGTGATTTTCCTAGCCCCCTCATGTCATCTCATGCACTTGCCACTTGTCATGATCCTACTCAAGTCATAATTTTAATCCCCTATTGTCCTAATTTTCATAATTGCACCATATTCAAACTCTATGTAAACTCCATTGTAACCCAAGTTGAAGGTATAATTAACATGGTGAGTTAAAACCTCACAAAAATTCATTCGAAACTCATTCTCGCTACAAAGGTTTCCATTTTCACACAAAGTTACTATTGAAACACCCTCAAAAACTTTATTTTCACCATATGTTATTCCAATTTTTCTTAGACATCCATAGCCAAGAAAATGAAGATTTGCACATATCCTTCAAACAGGGAGTTTGATCACACGTGAAATTTTGCTTGGATCTTCCTCTCCAAAATGCCTTTAAGAAGATTGGAACAGAAAAATTAATTGATGACCTAGATTGTTTATAGTAGAAAACTAAAATTTCAAACCCTAAAACCTACTTTTTCAATTTCTTAGAGATTCAACAAACATAAAATGGTGAAATTTGGAGCGAGTAACATCCTAATGTAAAACATAACATTTTGGCAAAGTGGTTTTGTTAAATACGACACCGATAAGTTCGTTTCTAAAAATAGTAGGTGTTTTAAATAGTAGGTTTCTAAAAATAGTAATTTTCCCAAAGTGATGAGTCCACAACATTTGAAACATCTTGAAGAAGTAAAAACATCAAAAAGGGTAATTGGGAAAACTTTCTAAAAATAGCAATGTCCTAGGAAAAGCAATGTATCTAAAAATAATAGTTTTTAAAAATAGAAAACTTTTATCGTGTGCAATAAACTAAAATAATTTGGAACTTCCAGGATCGAATAGTATGAAAGGATTCTAAAACAATAGTTTTAGACATGTTGGTGAGAAAATTTGTCAATGGGACAAATCGATGGATTTCCGCCAATGCTTTTGGACTAGGTCCCTCTGCTTGAACAAGGTAGCTCCATTTATTATTTGTGAACTTAAAAGGAAAATATGTTGTTGGTCAGAGGTGAAGATCAACAGCACACTCCATCGTGCCAAGAAAATGCTTACGATCTAGTGCAAGGAAGGAATTTTCTAAATGGTGGGGAAGAGGGAGTGAGAAATTAAGAGGGGATTAACGTTGCAAGTAAGAAAACACAAATTCTTTCTAAGGTTAACTAGAATTATCACATACACAATTGAAAGAAAGAAAACAAATATATTATCAATATCGATGATGAGAGGAAATCGTACGATGGAAAAGTGACATGCGCAAAGCATGGGAATCTATAAGTGACTCTTCCTCGCACCCGACCTCCAGAGGTCATGCCGAGAGCACCATAGGTAGGGATGGAATACACGCGGGATGCGGCTAAGCTAGTTAGGTAATCTTATGTCTTCAACACGCTTGATGGCGGGATCTACTAATCTAAGGCGAAAAGAAGGCCCTCCTAACACGAATCGGTGTGATAGATCGTTCGGTGAGGATAGGCTTTGCTCAAGGCTCCAATCAATATCGAGCTCACTTGCCATGATCGATCTATGGGTTGTGGAACACGTGGAAGATAACACTGTGGGTGCTTCGTATATGTCTCCAGCAACAAGGTCATGAAAATGGAATGGTTAAATATGCATTGGATCTTTTGGTGTTTTATGGACGATTCTCCTGGTCTAGTCAAGAAATCTTTAGCTTGATTACTGCTCGTTTAATAATGATAATTGTGTGATAATGTCACGGTGGGAGTGGAGAAGATCTAAACACTAATGATTGCAAACTAGTGTCAATGTTGGATTGATTTGTAGGCTCATTCGGTTGTGGGACACCGTGGATCACAATCGTAAGTTCGTGGTTGTTGTGGACCTCTTATGGTCATGTGAAGAATCAATTCCTAATTTTGAGTATCCACTAGTTGTATGCCTTTTTTCTACGTTTAGAACTAGAAGTTGCACGATTTTTTTGAAGTACCAATAGGTGTTGCAACTTGGATACGTAAGCTTAGTGTCTATATCAATAAGGAGGTCTCTACGTCTCGGTTGTGGGACTAGTGGATCACAACCGAATGTTTGCTTTTTTAGGTCCTTCTACGGTCCATCTAGATATATATCAAGGCAATCTATAATTTGTCCGATTGTGACTGAACGTGTGTGCTTTGTCGTATTCTATGTTTAATCCCCTTAATTGTGAGCTGGTAGGTCTGTTGTTTGGAAGACCGAATTCCGAGATTTTGGTCTATGTTAGTTATTGCTGCAATGATATTTGGTTGAGGCACGATTGGCTCAAAAATGTATTTCTGGGCTCCAGGTCACGTGATTTTCATACAAGATCAATATAAGCCTATCTGAAATGAAATAAACTAACTATGTGAGATATATCTACATATATATATATACTCTTCTATTTTGTATTTTTGATAAGATTTTGAATGGAATTGAAAGAGCAACTAATCTAATATATTTAGAAAATGACAACTAATCTAATAACAAAATTAAAACAAACAAGGTAGCCCGGTGTAGCTACTTGCCTATGTAGTTGTGAGTTTTATCCTAAATAACTAGATAGTTGATTAACTTAATTGAAAGATTCTCGATCCTACCTCAGAAGTGAGGAATGAATCATAGTTTCTCAGAAACTATCAATCCCCATAGCTTCCCTGGCAATATCGAGAATGAAACTTAAACTGAAATGAAATATTTCACTACTCTATTTGATATATTTTAACTAGAACTTTGACAGATAAAACTTGGAATTTACAAAACAATGGCGAATCTAGTAGTGTATGACTTTGTCCCCTCAGACTGATCTCCTCATTCCTTTGTGTTCACGTGAGTCCAGAAGAGCGTGTATATGCTAAAGCATCAATAGAAAAAGGTATTCAAACAATGGCAATTTGGATATAGACCGAATATAATGCGAGTAGGAGAGGGACAACGCAAGAGACACAACTGGCATATGCAATTTCGGGATTTATCATGTGGGAATACAATACAAGAGTACCGAGAGATTCTAGAATCCACCTTCTGTGAAGAACACAACCTGCAACTCTAATGGATGCAATCTATAACTGACACTACTCTGCTCTAAACTAATTTGTATGAACAAGAATGAACAAGACTGAAGCAAGAAGATTGAATGGCCTCTAACAGCAAAGGAAAACTAGCATGGATGCAAAACATGAAAACAAAATGAACTCTAAGCAAGAATTGAGAGACTAAACAATGGAAAATGAGAAATTGAGAGGTAGTTTTGAGGGGCCATTTGCTTGAAAACAAGCTGGCTATTTATAGATTTCACATTCACCCAAAGGTGATTCCCATTAGAACTCTTTTACCATTAAACAATGGAGAAACACTATTCCAGGGGACATAAAACATTAATACAAGCCAAGGCAGTGGAGAAAAGCTGGTAAAAGTTGAAAATTTACGCAAGTCGTGATCAGAAAAATGTGTTGGAAAACGCGTGAAGGACTTTGCCGCATACTGCAGGTGGCGTTCATGGGACCGCCGCCATACCAAGGCAAATGGTTTCATCACTAAAGGTCAAAGAGCTAAGAAATGAAGGGCAGAGGAATAAAACAAAGCACAAGGAACAAGGATAAATCATTTAGGATGCTAACATATACTTTGAGCTTTTCGGTTCCGAACACCTTGCGAGGTGACTCAGATCATCATTGGGGCATGTGTAACATCATTCCAGATCAGACACCTATAATTTTGGGTATGTACAGAAACCATGCACACAAATTTGCACACATTCATGCATCTTGAAGAAGAAACTCCTTTCTTGAATGACATCTTCACAAGTTGTACAATGCAAGGGAAAAGAGGAAAGTATGAGAGGTAATAGAGGAATTATCTATCTCTTTTTCTTTCTCTAAGTAGTTAGCTCTCCTTGAATACAAAATTGACAACCTTTAAGAATGGGGAATTCATAACAATTTATAGATTTTAGAAGACTTTTCACCTACCCCCATGTGACTTTTCATTTGTCTTTCTAAAACATGTGAATTTTGAATCCTTAGGAAGGAAATTAAGTCTCATTTTATTAATTAAGGTTGAATTACTACATTATCAAATTAGTCACATTTAAATGAATAGTGAATGTCATGATTTCTCACAATGAAGAATTGGGAAGGGGGGAGAGAAGAGGAGAAAGAACGAGAGAGGAGAGGAAAGAAGAAATGCTTGAACCATTGATGAAGACAATTCCGTCGTCTTCATTGAAGATCCGCACCAAGAATTTAAAGATGGAAACTGACTTCATAATATCCCTTTGCAACATTGTTATACTGATGGAAAGTTTCAATGAAGTTCACTTGAACACCTTATCGATGATGATCACAATCTACCCCTTTGTATGATGCACGGATGCTTCGTGCTACTGAATGAGTGGAAACGCTAATGAGATTCCCTAATGTGAATTCGAGATGACTCGCATACACTACTCGTGATGATCCTCTATGACACAACCATGTTATGTTGACAAAGATTACTCCTTGATCAACTCCCTTAGCTCATTGAATTCATTAAGATCACTGAGCTCATTCCAATCAACTCATTGGGTTTTCCAAAGCTCATTTGATTTACCAACTCATCTCACCGTAATTCAACTATTTCACCCAAACTTTTGACTTGGATCACTTGAGTTCAATTAGTTTGGCTTGCTTTGAACAATTAAGCGTACTCGCTCAACTTTCTCCCGAGGGAGAGTGAATGGCGTCAACCTAATTGAAGACTAACAATAATGAGCTTTGGATCACTTGACCCTTTTTTCGGACTTTATCAGACTAACGAATGCCTCGGATTTTTCCCTGTTGCGCCATATGATGTCTTATTTCACCCTTCAAACCATTGTAACCAAAGTGATGTCTTCAGTTCTTTGTGAAGGATGAATTACCTTTCCATAAGTAATGCCATCACCGGGAACCTGTGAAGATGTTGCAAAGTAAAGAGATGGATGAAAACCGAGCCTACCACCACTTTCTACACTCAAAATGGAGACTTAGTATTTTTTAGAAAAGTATCCTTTTTGCCTTTTTGCTTCGGGTTATCTTGATTGTGTCTTTGGTTGCCCTCTCAAAAGCTCTGCTTGAAGAAATATGCCCTTCGAGATTTTGTTATTTATAGTAAGTTATCATATAGAGATTTACTATTTTTATAAAGTGGCCTTCGACACCTTAGATTTTGATGAAACCACCACCACCAGGATAGGTTTCTTTTCTCGATCTCACATATAACTTTTTAGCTCAATTTGATCAATTAAACAATGGGAAATAAAAAAATACAAAACCAGGCACAAAGTCTAGGTTTTTTTTTTACGATAAAAATATGTAAAATGCATGTCATTGATATCGGTTGTGTTACTGCATGGAGCACCTGGAAATGATGAAGAATACAAAAAAACCCCACCTTGATTCATGCATCGGTTTGTGAGATATGAGAATTTATTCTTCATGAGCTATGAAGTCATTCTCGACAAAAAATGCATATGAAACCCTTTAAAAATTATTTTTCTTTGATATTTATTCATTGTAATCCGAAAACATGGAGGAATGGAAGGAAGAGAAACAAGAGGTAAAAGATTCGAAATATTTTCCAAAGTTTTGGATAGATTTAGAGCAAAAATGCGAGAGACAAGAAAATGATTATCTCTTGGTTTTTTTATGCTTATGAGTGGGGATCACATTTTTATCCCCCTTTCCCTGGAAAGGGACAAAGGGACACAAAAATTACACCTTATCCTTAGGAGGATGAGTGGTGGACATGCACTAGTGGAGAGAGAGAGGGAGGAGCTTAAATTTAACACTCGGGAGCCCAACTTGGTCATGTGAAGAATCAAATGGGAGCACTTCATGACAGAGTGGCGGACATATACGACATGGAGCGGGGCTAGAAAATTACAAAAAGGTGCTTATGGGAGCCTCCCTGTGGTCATATGGTGGGTCTAGAAGGTCTAATGTGGGGAAAGTGAAACTTATTCTCCCCTTTGTTCCTCAAAGGGATTAAGGGACACAAAAAGTTCCCTTTACCCTCGCCGCCACATGGCACTAAATTTTTTTGACTAAGGATGAATCTTGTACCTTGGGAAAGACCTTGAAAGTGACGTTGTTGGAGCTCCCGGATGAATTTTGGGCACTTATTTATATGATTTTGACTGGATTTTTTTAAGAATCATGGGATAGATATTATTCTCGATTAAGGTTAAAACCTCCTCAAAAATTCCTTTTCTATTAGGATTTCGTTTGTGCTTGCTAAGAATGAGTTGTGGAAAGAAATGCAAGGGCTTTGTGAAAAATATAAAAACTCCACCATGAAGGTAATTGAATTACATTTACATTGATATCTTGTTTGACCTCCAAATCGTTATGGATCTCCTGGAATAATCTTCTAAAGCTTAGGTGTTTTTTACAGTGTAAGCTCCTTTTCCTCAAAACTCACTTTTGCCAAATTATCCCTAAACTTATGAAATCTTCCCAAAATATTCTAAGATCAATTGGACAATGCTCCTAACTCTTGATACCACCTCATTATAATTTTGGGCCTTTAACTCTGCTTTATGAATAATATGCACCGCCTTTAAACGCTAAAAATAGCCATTCCTAAGCCTCTTTGAAAGATCTACCTGGAGGTATTGCCTTGGAAGAATTTGAATGACCTTGTTTATCAAAAATCACATATGGGGAAGGTTTGACAAAAAAAAATTGAGCATTTATAGGATGGAGATAAACCTAACTCGGGGAAACCAGTTCAGCAGAGGTGCTCAAGAGGGTTTATAAGCAAAAATTTTCAATACTAGGTATTGTTGTCAGCCAAGAGTTTTCTCTTGAATTTTTCCCATGCAAAAACACTTGAAAATAATTGGCTCTCACTTGGGGACTTATTATGGATCGAACAAAGTGAGGAAAAGATGAGAATGAACTCCATAATCTTAGTACACAAATTTGACTATTGCCTTATCCATTGGGCTTTATAGAGTCACTTTATGAGAAAGAGATAGGTGAAAGTAGAACACACACACACACACACATGACAAAAGGGAAACACACCACACATAAAAGGGTAAAAACACACACAACAGGGAAAAGGAAATGTTGACAATCATCCTTAGCAGATTAGACCATCATACTTGTGGGAATCCTTAGGTTAGTGGGATGTGCACCTAAGGAGACCTCCAGATTTTAAAGAAGCTGGCTCTTCTCTCTTATGTGAGATAAGGGTTAGAAAAATGAAACAAAACATGAATTTAAAGGGGGTGATGTGCCAAATGAGCCTTCTAAGAGATCAATTAAGATCGCAATTTGCACTGAAAAGGGGAAGCGATGAACAACTAAAAAAGGGTGGTCAAAATTACACCAAGTCGGAAAAGATTCACATAGAACACCACCTCAAACTACTTAAGCAAGCACTTTTCAAAGATAGCAACAACCTGGAAGATGCATAGTTCTACATGAAAATAAAGATGATCGAGTCAATAAAGATATGCAAATGATGAACCGAAAACACCACTGGGACATATATATTACTCCAATAATTGTGCATAGTTTTACACCGTAAAAGGGGCAAGATTGTTATTAAAACCTAGGAAGAAGGCTAAAGTTCCAAGCCCCCTGTCTTTTACAAAAGAGGGACTTGAGACAGAGAGGAGAAACCTGTGACTCTCGAGATCTATCTCTAACTATATCCTTCTATCTTTTTTTTCTCTTTTATGTACAATATATATAGGAGGAGGAAGAGAAGATAAGAAGCCCTCCTACACTCCTTTCCAATTGCTTTTAATTATGATAAATGGAGTGAAGTGACATGAATAGATTTCTATAGATCTTTCTCACACTTTCCCATTATCTTCCCCTTCTAAAGGGTGAGATCCATGCCTATTTAATGCATCTTTACTATCCTGCAACCAAATCCTTTGAGATGGACTTGCCTTTTGAGGAACATCCCTTCGGCTCTTTATTACATAACCAGATATTTCGATCCCTTGTGCATTGGTTCCTAGCCTCATGATTCAAACGGTGCGTATTTTGTCACTATATTGAAATGACCCTTTGAATGCAGATGAATAACTTGAGTCTTTGCAGGTTGGCATTCTTCACACAAGGCTATGCATTAATTCTCTATTGAAATGACAAGCTAGATGACCCTTCACCTCCGATCTTTGAAAAATTCCTGAGCATTTAGATCTTACAGATAAGTCTCATAATCACTCATACGTGATACATGGCTTGTCACCTTTTGTGACCTACTTGAAACTGGAGTCCATTTCTTTCCAAATCCACGTGGGAAGCCCACACATCCTTAAGATTTTGCTACCCTTCAGGGTTTTGGGAATGCATTGTGCCGACACTTGGCACCATCTATGAGCACACCATTTCATTCCTCTGGGTGAGTAAAGGGCCCCACTGTATATAACGTCAAAACCCCTTTTGGGTGGGACCTTTGTAGTTAGCTCCACGTGGAAACCCTACGGGCTTCCAGAGACTTTACGCCTTCCTTTGACCTTTGAAGTTGTGATGGTTAGACACTTGGCACCATCCACGAGTCTACTCTACTTTCTTTGTGTTTTGGCTAAGCTCTTTTCCATTGGCAAAGATTCAACTCCGAATGGACTTTAAAAACGCAAGAACCTCCTAGTTGTGGATTTTTAGATAATAGGAAACACACACCTAAATCACCTATGATACGTGTGGGGGACAAGCCACTTTTTCTGTAGCACTTTTCTTTTCAGAAGTTACCTCCGAAGGGCTAACACTAAGTAAGGATGTTCTGCGAAGCCATTGACCGGTTCAAGAAAGTAGTCTCCTTTCCTCAATTGCTTATGAAATCTAGGTGCTTTCATGACTTCCTGTATACTTGGGAGGAGTGAGCCTACATGAGATTTTTGATGCTCGAGATTCACTCGGAAATTCCATTACTCTTATTATCTTTAAAATTAGTTTTAGAGTGCAAATTTCTTTCCGTGTTCACCCACCTGTTAACTTCTTAATTAGCACCTAATAATTTCCTAAGGTTGATTTTTGTTCAAATTGCTTTAATATCCTGAGTTTTCTTCTTTCTCACATTCATGTTTATTCAAAACCTTTTAATCAAAGGCATTAAATTCATCTATATTAGTATGAGGTATTTGGGAATTGAGCGAAGAGTTGGACATAACCTCAAACTTGTCTTGCATGACCATAACATGATCTAAGAGGTCAAGACTTAGCTCGGGATCTTCCACACCTTTTGATACTTTCAAGATTTCTTGATGGAGCCCTTTTTGAAGATTTAAAAAAATAACCTTTACACTCATTCGAAGAATATTCATTTTGAAATTTAAGGCAGCCACTGGAGGAATTTTTCCATCATCCCAAAGCTCATTGCATTCCACTACTTCTTTGTTGTGGGAAGTCTCATCTCTCGGAGGACCCGAAACTCTTTGTTTCCACTTTTTCATCCTAGAGAACATCTTCCTACTTGAACGGGAAAGAAAATACTTCTATTTCATCATCACGTCCATCTATCGTTGTTTTAAGTGGAATTTGGGTTTCTAGTCTTATTTTATTTCATTGTGACCAATTTTCAAATTGGTTGAGAATTTAGAATTGGATTCACACCTATCTTGCAAATCCATGGCTTGCATTAGGAGTTCAATAATGAGTTAAGGGTCTTCTTTTCCTCCGCATTTCTTAGTAGTTCTTGCAAATATCTTTCTTTTGAATCTTACGAGAGGTTCGTCATAGTTTGGATTTGTTTCTTATTTTTGGATGACATGATCAAGAGAATATTCATCTTAAAATGGGAATGAGAACACCTCTTCATCATGGGGAAACATGTCAGTTGATTTCTCCACTTGAAATTCATCAAGAACCACTTCATCTTCCTCATGGCTTGCATTATTTGGTAACTTAGGACTACCCTCTTGCAACTCAATATTTTTCAACACTTATTCAAGATCAATACCCCTCCGGAAACGGATGCTCGGTCCTACCAAGATAGGAATATCCTCCTCCTCATCAGATTTTATGAAATGATTCATCTTCCCGCTATCTTGGTACAACATGTTAGCTCCTGGATTTCCTAAATTTTATCTGCAAGTATAGCTCATCTTGTTCTCTAGAAGAACATTTTCCATATCTCCCTTAATCTGGAATAGTTGTGAAAGACCAATTCATCTAGAGTTTTCCTCCCAAATTTCAGCAAAAGCTTCTACTTAAAAACATTCCAAATGAATCCAGAATGTCTGCTTTCTGCACCAAGATAGTGATTGACACCTTCTTGTTTGGAAATTCAGCGAGAACCACCTGTGTATCTTTGACCTTCCCTACAATTGGGACTTCTTTTGACTCCATGGAGTAACAAGATCCATTAAGCGCAATTCAAGGTGAGTATGAGAGCATTAACAACCTTTATGGGCATTACATTATCAGAGGAACTTGAATCTATTATATAATTATTCAAAGTTGATATCCTCCAATGAGAAGGAAGACATAAAAAGATCAACCTTATCAGTCTTTGAGGTGCTCAAAGAAAGCATATTCTACGATGAAGGTATAGGCGGGGTCAATAAGAATCCTTTAGAACTAGGAGTCATGGTATTGGGATTTGAACTATTACCCTTGATATGATAGACAAGTTTCTCAAATTGTTCGAGATGGGTCATAGAGATACTTGGATTTAGAAATCTACACTTTAGATTTGCTTACATGTTCTATGATATCAATGGATGGGGGCATGGGGACACCATTTTGAAGTTGAAATAGGCTTAGAAGTGGGGGTATATGTTTGGGAAAAGAGGTTAATTATAAAGGTAGGTTATAGACTCTTGAAGGGCTAACTTTTGTAGGGGCAACATTAGAATTAGAAGGAGCATTAGAGACTTACTTGGAATAGCAGGTGACTTCTTACCTATCACAAGATCTAGTTTCTCAAATGCAAACTCCATGGAGGGTAGAAGTGGAGATCCTCGACTGATTATTTTGTGTTGTAGAGTCTCTACAGGAAGATCTTCAATCTTCTTATTTTTACAACAGTGGAGGAAGAAACTCCTTTTGAGACTAAGAATGGGTGAATACCGTACGAGAAATTGGGTGCATCTTTTCCATCCTCTTCATCACCTCTAGAATATTCACAGAATCTTATTTGTGTACCATTCTCTACTTCTTCAACCTCTAGGAAATCATTTTCTTCACTTTCTTGTTTCATCCCTCCTTCATCTTCTTGAGTTCTACAACTTGCATTGATAGGTGTAGCCTCCAAGGAAAGCCTTTGGGGTGCTCCTGCAATTTTATTTTTTTAGGCCTTGGGTGGAATGCTCGTTGAGAAAATTTGCTCTTCAACATTTTCAATTCATTTGCCAATTTTTGCAACAATGGATCCGTTCTCTCGTCTTTGGGATATTGCGTCTTATCCTTCCTTAAAGGATTCTTGATTTTTCGTGATAGGATGAGGTCATCTTCGAATTAAATGGAAATTCCTTGAGCTTGGCCCAAATTTTTGGCTAAAAAATATTCAGAGAAATAATCCCCCTCGGGCGATAGAGCATTAATGAATAATCTTTTCATGTTGTCATCCGAGGCAATAACTTTCAAAGGTTTCCTCTTTATGACTTGTTGTAACGAGCTACGAAGTCCCTCATAGTCTTGTTAGATTCCTTCTTCATTTGAACCGGTGTCACTAGGAGGTCTTGAAAATCTTTAGAAGATTTGAACCATTCTTCAAAATTGGTTTTAATGTCCTCCGCGTTGGTGATGGATCTATCTAAGTAGGAGATACCTGGAGTTGGTGATGGATCTATCTAGTAGGAGATAGAACCATTTTCTCGCCTATCTTGAAGTGATTCCATGGAAATTCACACCGCAACATCTTCATGTTTGATTCTAAGAATTTTGCATGACGCGATGAAGGCAAATATGTTTTCTTCACGAATTTGTGTGTCGTCACTTTTGAACTTCAAAATTTCTCACGGGGAACCTATTGGTAGATTGTGAAAATACATGTAAGAGCAAGTAGACCCGCATTCCTTCCCATGGAATAATCGGTTGGGGTCTTTTTGCTTTGTCTGCTATTATTTCTTTTGCTTTGTCTTTGGCTTCTACTCCTACCTCTAATCTTGCTTCGATTTCGCTCTTGCTTCTACAAATTCTTCTCCCAATTATTAAACCGGTTCTCATTCTTCTTCATTAGGAAATTCAATTTTTAATGGTGTTTGAAAGATGGGAGATTTTAAGAGGACTTAAAATAGGATTCCTAGGGTACCACTCAAAGATTTGGATGGAGATGAGGCTTAAGAGAAAAAATATGGATTTTCTACGATTTGTTCTCGTTGATTTTACAAAGCCTTAAAAGTCAGATTGACAATTCCTCTTAACCTATTCAGCTTGGTATATCTCCTTTTAGCCAATTTTGGGAAGATCTTTGCGCAATGAAAAAATGAAAGGACGACGTGGGGTAGGAAGGGTCACTCACATGAATCAACAAATGGTTTTGAACTTCCATTTTTATCATTTTTTTGAATATATATTTTTGGATTTTATGGTTCGTATTTTGGGTGTAGATATGCTAAGTTTGCCCCCTTTGCGGGCGTAGACACCTAAATTTAGATCAAAGCAATCTTATTCTAACATTGCACTAACCATCTTCATCTCCTTTCACTCTGTTTCAAATAACGACACTTCATTATCTAACTGTACTTCTCACTCACTCAGGATGCCATTTTATGACAAGTTAATTGGTGATATTTCTCTTAATCAGCTAGTTTCGCATTGATTGAGTCTTTTATCTCGTATTTAGCTAAAAACCCTTCTTATTGGCTATCTCCCGCTTCCAAAATCTAATTGAAATTCCTCCAGTAACTCTCGTAAAGCTTCCTAACTTTGTTTAGACTCTCTAATTAATCTTAAGAGGTTGATTAGCTTCTAATCTAGTCAAAAAGGTACTTTGACTTCCAAAAGATCTATTTTGGCTTATTCATTTGTCCCACATGCATTATATTTTCACATTTATTCCAAACCAAAATCTATAAATAGAGGGTCACCTCCCTTTCAACTTTACACCTTATTTTTATAGCAAAATACCTCATACCTCGACATCTTGTTTGCATACAAACATTCTTGATTACCTAGCTTAAAGAGCTCATTTGCATTAGCCAAGCCATCCACCATTGAAATAGCTTCATCTTGCATATTTCCTCCATTTTAGATTAGTAAGAGTTATCTAAGCATGGTCTAATAAATCATCTTAGAGAGATCTCTTCATCTTTTGGAGCAAACAACAAATCAACTTTGATTTCTTAGAGTCTAATTAGGTTCATTTGTATTAAGCTTTCTAAAGAGTAGAGTAAACATAGTATGTTGTTTGTTTGATTCATAATGCATGCTTTTGAAGTTTATTTGCTTACCTCTTATCATGATGGTTATTGAGTAATTTGGTACAAACTTTAGGATACTAGGTGTTAGTCTACTTCTCATAGTTTTCGTAAGTTTTTCCTTAACACGGTGGGCGGCAAAAATTATTAGCAATAAAATTCTTCAATGGGACTAATCGATGGATTTCCAACAATGCCCTAGGATTAGGCCCCTCTGCTTGAATGGGGCAGCTCCATTTACTATGTGTGAATTCAAAAGTAAAATATATTGTTAGCCTAGAGGTCGAGGATCCAACAGAACACTCTAATATACCCACGTCAAACGCTTGCGATCTAGTGCAAGGGAGAAAATTTCTAAATGGCGGGAAGAATGAGTAAGAAATTTAAAGGGGGATTAATGTTGCGTAAGTAATAAAACTCGATTCTTTCCAAAGTAAACCGGAAGTATCACATACATAATTAGAAGAAAAAAAACAAGTATGTGAATAATATCAACGATGAGAGGAAACCGTGCATACAAAGTTGCACACATTCATGCATCTTGAAAAGAAGAAACTCCTTCTTGATGATCCTTTGTGACACATACTTGTTCTGCTACAAATATTACTCCTTAATCAACTCATTTAGCTCACTGAGCTTCTGAGATCATTCAAATCAGCTAATTGGGTTTTCCAAAACTCATTTGATTTACCAACTCATCTCGTTGCGATTCAACTAGCTCACCCAGTTTGATTGACTTGGCTCACTGAATTCAATTAGTTTGGCTTACTTTGAACAATTCATTGTACTCGCTCAACTTGTTCCTCGAGGGAGAGAGGTTGGCCTTAACCTAATTGAACACTTACAATAATGAGCTTTGGATAATTTGACCCTTTTTACATACTTTATCGAGTGCCCAATGCCTTGGGATTTTTCCTATTGTGCCAGGTGATGTGTTGTTTCACCCTTAAACACCATTGTAGTTAAAGCGATGTTTCCAATTCTTTGTGAATGATGAATTACCTCTCCAAAATAATGCCATCACCTAGGAACCTTGTGAAGATGTCGAAAAGTAATAAGATGGATGAAAACTAAGCCCATCACCACTTTTTACACTCAAAATGGAGATTTACTATTTTAGAAAAGCGTCCTTTTTACTTTTTACTTTGCGGGTTGTCTAGATTGTATCTCTGGTTGCCCTCTACCAAAAAAGTTGGCTTGAAGAAATCTGCCCTTCGAGAGTTTTCTATTTATAGTAAGTTCTCATTAAAAGGCTTACTATTTTTAGAAATTGGCCTTCCACACCTCAGATTTCGATGAAACCACCTCCACTAGGATAGGTTTCTTCTCTCGATCTCACGTACACCTTTTAGCTCAAGCCAATCAATAGAACAATGGGAAATAAAAAATTACAAAACTAGGGCACAAAGTCTGGGTTTTTTTGGCATAAATTTTTGGAACATGCATGTCATTATTATTGATTTTGTTCTTAAGGTGTTCGTAATGATGAAGAATTCAAAAAACCCCACCTCGATTTGTGCACTAGTTTGCGAGATATGAGAATTTCCTTCTTCACGGACTACGAAGCCATTATTCGGCAAAAATACATATGAAACCCTTTAAAAATGTTTGTTTCTTGGATATTTCTTCTTTGTAATCCTGTAAACATTGAGGAATGGAAGGAAGAGAAATAACAGAGGTAAAATATAAATACGTATAGAATAACAAGACATTTCCATTGGCTGGTGAAACCTCGAGCCCTAGCTCTCTCCCGCTGTCGCCTATTGTCTCCTAGTTCTCTCTCGGTGTTAGCTTGGATGTCGGACCCTTCGGTATGGATCGGGGTCCCTCATGTCAGGGGCCCTTTCTCCCAAGCCACCCGACTCTTGGAATAAGATCGTGGAGGGTTCCACCTCCACTCCTCGTACGCTGAACAAGCTCTCTCCTACTCGTGCAGATGGGTCCTTCTCACTGCGCATTCCCTCTCACATCACTGATGTCGTTGCTACTTCACGTGGCCTTTCTTTGGTGGGAAAACTGATGGGCCCTAGACCCCTTTGGAGGATATTAAAAAATGGGCACGGATGAAATGGCACCCATGTGGGGCACTTGAAATAATAAAGCAATGCCCAACGGATTCATTCTATTCACCTTCAGCGTGAAAGATGATTTCACGAGAGCTCTTCTCGGTGGACCTTGGTTTTTTGGCAAACGTGGCTTCTACCTCGGAAATGGTCTCCGTGCTTCAACCCACATCCGAATCCATGACCCAAGCCGTAATATGGGTTCGCTCACGGCTCCCCAGAGTTCGACATCTAGTGGTTATTAAAGGTATTGCTCACTATAGGTTCTTTAATAGCTATTGATCAAGCTACTAAGGCAAAAACTAGATTCATCCATGCCCGCTTTTGTGTTAATGCCGATGTCAGTTGTCCTCTCCCAAAAGAGATAGAGCTTCATCGACCTAGGAAGAGGCAGTAATGCCAAACGGATTCATTCTATTCTCCTTCAGCATGAAAGAGGATTTCGCGAGAGCTCTTCTTGGTGGCCCTTGGTTTTTTGGCAAACGTGGCTTCTACCTTAGGAAATGGTCTCTGGGCTTCAACCCACATACTAAATCCATGACCCAAGCTCCAATATGGGTTCGCCTCCGGGCTCCCCCGGAGTTCTGACATCCAACGGTTATTGAAGGTATTGCTCTCACTATAGGTTCTTTAATAGCTATTGATCAAGCTACTAAGGCAAAAACTAGATTCATCCATGCCCATTTCTGTGTTAATGTTGATGTCAGCTATCCTCTCCCAAAAGAGATAGAGCTACTATCTGACCTAGGGAACTGGAAGCAAAATATTGACTACGAATATATTCCTCAAGCCTGCTCCTTCTGTAAAAGCATTGGCCACCGAGCCTCTAGTTTCCCTTCCAAACCTCAACCTAAACCCAAAGCCCAAATTCCCTCCCCAAAATCTAAGAAAATCTATATTCCAAAATCGTCTTCTGCAGAGATCCCGATCATTCCCACCTCTAATTCCTTTGCTCTCCTTGAAGAGGGGGAATAAACACTACCACAGAAATGGCTTCCCCCACTGATCCCCCCTCTCCCCCTCAAGTCCCCACCCTCTCGGTGACCCCCTCGGCTCTTCCCCGTCCTTGGTTGTACCCTCCTCCCCACCTCCTCTTTTGTCCTCTCCTCTCTCCCTTCTCATTCCTCCCCTTCCCCCTTGGCACCTTCTCCTCGGATCCCCCTCATCGAGCCTCCCCCCGGCCCCCTTTTTCCCACTCCTTGGACTCCACCATCTCCCCTATAGCCCTTTCTTCTGATGATAGTTTTAATCCCCGTTGTACAAGAAGCAACAACAAGAAGCCTGATATTGCACTGAAAAGTCGGGGACAGACTCCAAGCAATATCAAGCTCCAGCAAGAAGTTGCTCTTAATGTCGCTCAAGGAACACAGAGCACAATCCCCATGGTGGTGGGGAGCAAATCAAAATCTAAGAAATGAAGATCATCTCTTGGAATATAAGAGGTCTCAACTCTCTTCAAAAGCAAAGAGTCATCAAAGATATAAAGTTCTAGAATTCTCCTGATATCATAATGCTGCAGGAAACTAAACTTAAAAAAGATGATCGTCTCCTGAAAATTTGGCCTGCTGCATCCTTTGAATCTCAACCATCGGCAGGGAATTCTGGAGGCTTATGCACCTTATGGGATCCCAGAAGCTTCAAAGGTGACTGTCTGCTCAAACACCCCAACTTCCTGTGCATGCTCTTCCAAGAAGTTGGTTCAGACTCCACATGGATTGCCATCAATGTCTACGCTCCCAATTTGGAGTCCCAATGTGGAAAATTGTGGAAAGACATCTCAAATTTTATCAACACTTGTGGCAATATTCCCATATTAATAATGGGAGATCTCAATTGCCCCCTTTTCCTTCGGAAAAATAGGGAGGTGCTCCTGCCACGCCTGTCAGCATGGAAGCTCTGGCTGACTTCATTAGGGAGAATTCCCTTCTTGACATGGACCTTCATGCTCCTCTCTTTATGTGGTCTAACCGCAGACAAGGCAGAACCATATTCAAAGCAGATGGATAGATCGCCGCTGGGCTCTCGGTGGATCTCTCTCTTTCCCGATTTTTTCCTCGGTTCCCCCTCCTCAGTGCCTCGACCACAGCCCTCTCCTGCTCGGGCCGCTAATCACAATCTAAATATCAAGAATTCTACCTTGAGTTTGAGCTTGCACGGCTTGAGAATAATCACCGAATCCTCTAGTCACCAAATGGTGGGATATCAATGTTGAGGGCACTAACATGTTTAGGTTTTCCAGCAAGCTCAAAGAAATTAAAAAACAACTCAAAATATGGAAGACCACGGTTTTCGGCAACATCAAGCTCCGCAAGCAGAAGTTATCATAGGATATTGCCAGAGTCTCTGCTCAAATGGAAATCGATGGGAGATTGGATCACCTTCACCAAAAAGAAACCTCCCTCCTCAGTGAATACCACAATACACTTCAAGAGGAGGAGACCTATTGGAGGCAGTGTTCTAGAGCCCTTTGGCTTGAACAGGGGGATCGCAACACCAAATTCTTTCACATCACTGCCTCCAAGCACAAAAGCAAAGACAAGATCAGAGAGCTGTTGTCATCCTCAGGTATCTTATTAACCTCTGATTCTGACATTTCCAATGAGCTTGTCTCCTTCTATTCTAACCTCCTTCAGGTTGACCAACCACCTTCTGGAGCAATCAATGTCCTCTATGCTCCAACATATTCCCCAGCTTGTGTCTCATTGAGATGAACAATAGTCTGATCAAACCTTTTGCTATGGAGGAAATCCACAAAGTGGTCTTTGCCATGAAAGGGGACAAAGCTCCGGGCCTGGATGGTTTTCCAGTTGCTTTCTTCCAAGTCTTCTGGGAGACCATCAAGCAGGATCTCTTCAAAGCGGTTAATGAGTTCCAGAATAGTAACAACCTTCTAAAAGAATGGAACACCACCTTCTTAGCCCTTGCTCCTAAAGAGCAGGGCTCAAAAGATGTCTCCAACTTCAGGCCAATCAATTTATGCAACACCGCTTACAAGATCATCACTAAGATGTTGGCTTCTAGGCTTAAACCCCTAATGAATGTTCTCATCTCTCAGAACCAGAACGAATTTATTAATGGGTGGCTCATCCAAGGAGGTATCATTATGGTACACGAAGCTATCCACTCTACTATCACTCAAAATCCCCTAGAATGATCCTTAAGCTTGATATGCAAAAAGCTTTTGATAGAGTCAGTTGGCCTTTCTTGATCAGGGTTCTGGAAAAATATGGTTTCGATAAAAGATGGTGCAGTTGGGTTTTCTCTTGTATTGCAACTCCTTGCTTCTCTATTCTTATAAATGGCATTCCGGTGGGCTTCTTCAAAAGCAGCAGAGGTATCAGGCAAGGTGACCCCTTGTCCCCCTTCCTTTCGTTCTTATGGCTGACTCCCTCAGCAGAGCCCTTGAGGCTGCTAAAAGTCAGTCTGTCATATCGGGTCTAAAAATCACCTCCAACTTGCCTTCGGCCACCCATAGTCAATTTGCGGATGACACTTTGTTGTTAAGCACTGCCTCTGTGATTGAAGCTCGCGCTCTCATGGATATCCTAACTCTCTATCAAGCTACTTCTCAACAAATCATTAATTTCAACAAGAGCAACATATCTTTCATAAATACTACTCCTAGGACTCAGAGGAAGATTGCGTTGATATTTTTGGTTGTAAAATTGTGGACCTCCCTGCCTCCTATCTGGGCATTCCTCTCTTCCAGGGAAAGCAAACAAAAATCTTTGGAATCCTGTCATCGAAAGATATCAAAAAAATCTCGCTTGCCTAGAAAGGGGCCTTGCTCAGCCAGGCTGGCAAACTCCAACTAGTTAAAGCCACCCTCCAGAGTCTTCCTACATACTTCATGTCTCTTCTCAAATTGCCCAACTCGGTGAAGGAGGTGGTGGAAAGAATCCAAAAGCACTTCCTGTGGTCTAGGGCAGAAGAAAAAAAGAGGATCCATCTGGTCTCTGGAAGGAAGTGTGTAAGCCGACCTCTCTTGGAGGGCTCGGGTTAAGACGGATGGCTGATATGAATGTGGCCCTCCTGGCTAAAATTGGCTGGGAAGTTGTAAAGGGAACTCTCATTGGGCTCAGCTCCTCAGAGCTAAGTACCTCACTCATAATGAGGATTTTATTACCTCAAATCCGATGCGAGGTTCGGCCATTTGGAATTTTGTTATTAGTTCCCTCCCCATTATCCGGGCTGGCACTAAATGGAGGTTTGGAAATGGTAGGCTTATTGACTTCTAGCAGGATCACTAGATTGGGGAAGAGCCAGCTGGATCGCAACCCCTCATGGGATCCTGTTAAAATAAGCCTCATTAATAGGCATGGAAGGTTAGTTTCTGGCTACTGGAAGGTGGTGAACTCCATCCCATCCTGGACTATCCCGGATTGGGCTAGAATAAGAGATCAGCAGAGGCTACTCCTGATTTCACTTAGAAGCGAGCTCTCCTCCATCTATATCCCCTTTTCCCTGCCTGAGGATGAGCTTATCTGGCCCCTCTCCCCTTCTGGATCTTTCTCGGTTAAAGTTGCTTACCTCTCCATGCATTGTACCGGCTCTGGTCCTCCCCTCACCAAAATCTGGCCGAAGGAAACAATCCCCAAAATTGGCTTTTTCTCCTGGCTCTCTTCTAAGAATGCTTTCCTCTCAGGAGAAAATTTGAAAAGAAGGGGTTTCTCTCTTCCCACTAGATGTGTGCTCTGTACTAAGGCAAGTGGAATCCTCTTCCCATCTTTTGATCCACTGTCCCTTTTCACAAGATATTTGGCATTGGTTTTTATCGCAGATGGGAGTGCTCTGGACCTTTCCAGAGTCCATACAGGACACCCTCTCTCAATGGTGCTCCCCCTTCTCCCATCCAGCCCTGGTTCTGGCTTGGAAACTTCTCCTCCCGCATGGCATCTGGGGCATCTGGAAGGAAAGGAATAGAAGGATTTTTAAAGACCAGGGTCTTGAACTTGATCATGTGGCCATCCGATCGCTCTGAATTTCTAGGATAATCTCAACTCTCACTTCTAGACCAAATATCAGCAAAAATTCAAATTTGTAACTCTCAGGAGTGGTAGCTGTTGGCAAATCTCCCTGTAAGGAAAGCCCCTACTTCTGATCGCGGTTTAGTGCGATGGCTTCCCCAGTGGAGAAAACTTAATATGGATGGAGGCTCGAAAGGCAATCCTGGTAAGTTAGGTGGAGGAGCTGTCATCACCAATCCGGCACTATGATAATTCTTCACTGGGAACTCCTCGTGCTATGATTATTTACTAATGCATAACCTTTAGTTTGGTGGATGTAATCTGGAAACAAAACAACAACCGAACACAAGAATACCATTGACTATGATAAGACGGAATGATGACAAATCTGAAATATCAAAGTAAATTATAATATTAACATGAAATTGTTACAATCTCACCCATGAGGTACTTCAACAAGACTATGGGAGAAACTTTACAATTACGCCTCTTGATGGCTTCTTCAACACACCTTTAACTGATGGCTTCCTTTGCACACTTCCTATAATATTTCTCACTACTTCTTTCTATGCTAAATGAGGGGGGTGGCCTCTCTATTTATAGAACTTCCAGCTTATCCATCCTATCTCTAAGATAGGATAAGAAATCCACTCGACGGCAGAATCATATTCCATACCTTAACTCTTATTTGTACATGTAAGCTTATCTCTTAAGATAAGATAAACCTTATCATTTTACATGGGTTCCACATTTTTAGACTTTTTACAAATAAAATACACAAAATATTTATGACCTCACTCCTTGTCCTTATTACCAATATAATATTTCTAATTCATAATCATGTAGACCCTACTTCTCTAATTACCCAAACTTTGACATTTTAACATTACTGGGACCACTTACGACAAATATTTACCTTTTACAACATTCCTATTGTACTTTGATCAATTCTCGTACTCCACATTATTGGCGACACCGCATTGGCGCCGTTATCTTCTATCGACGCTACTATTAATTATACTTAACAACATCCTATTCCTATACATACATTAATGAAATAGAAATTATGGAGGAAAATTTTAGTGTCGACATCTTCCCCCTTCCTAGCTTCTACTCCGTCCTAAGAGTAGACTATTCTCAGTGCTTGGAAAATCTTCAACTTGTCATGGTTGACCCATTTAAGTAATGGGAGTGCCATCAATTCCTCTAGTCGGTACATACCATTTTCATGCACAAGCTCGCTTATTTTGTAGGGCCCCATCCATTTTGGAAGAAATTTTCTCTGTCTTCTTTTTTTGTATCTGGAATCATATACTAGGACCAAGTCATTCACATGAAATGGAGACCACTGGATCTTTTGATCAAAGTATTCCTTCTGCTTCATTTTCTTCTTATGGCTTGTATCCTTTGCTATTTCCCTCATTTCCTCTAGCAAATGAAGATGTACCAACCTTTCTTTTACTGAATCACTTTCATCCATCCTTTCATTTTTCATAACTCTCACAGTGGGAATATCAAACTCAATAGGAAGAACTGGATCAATGCCATAGGCCAACTGAAATGGGGAGTATCCTGTTGCTGACTTTGATGTTGCCCTATATGCCCACAATGCTGCATGAATCCTTTTATCCCATTTATGTACCTGCAAGGCTGCATCTTTTGCTAGAATTTGACACAAAGACAAAATTGGTTCGCTCCACTGTCCATTTGTGCTTGGCTTGTATGTTGTTGCCTTCCTATGCTTAATAGAAAACTTATTGACTAGGGCTTCTACCACCTCATTAATGAAGTGGCTTCCTTGATCTCACATTACAATTTCTAATGGACAACCAAATCTGGTGACAATGCGTTCATATATGAACCTTGCCACTTCATCCATGGAAATTTGTTTTCAATGGCCTAGCTTCAACCCACTTGGTTAAATAATCGTGGCAACTACAATATACTTATTTTGGCGTGATGTAGTTGGAAGTGGACCTCACAATGTCTATTCCCCACTTTTCAAAGGAACCAAGTGGAAGAATAGGACATAATGGAGTGATGAAGTCTTACGGTTACCATGTGTTTGACAAATATCACATGTCTTACAATAATTATAACAATCTTTAAAAAGAGTGGGCCAATGATAACTCGCATCCAAGATCCTTCACGTAAGTTGTCCAGAGAAGTGCCCTCCACATGTACCATTGTGGAATTCTTCTAGACTCCTTTCCTCGATCATGTCCAACTACCCTCTTGTACTGTCCATCAGGTCCTATTCGAAATAATGCTCCATGCAGAATAGAATATGGACGACTGGCTTGAGTAATCTTTCTCTTAGTCTTTGCATTGGCACCATCAGGAAACTTGAATTCATTCAGATAATTCCAAATATCTATGTATTCACTAGGGATTGTGTCAAGGGAGAACAATGTTGCATCGGGAAAATCATCATCATCACAAGATGATCCTAAACCATCATAGGCTTGAGAGAGTGCATCTGCATTGACATGCTTCTTTCCTGGCCTATCTATAATATCAAATTCAAATTCTTGTAGCAAAATTATCCATCTTGCTATTCTCCCTGATGGGTTAGGCTTATTGACAATATATTTGAGCCTCGATGTCTACATAACTATAAATTTCTGCCTAGCAAGTAATTTCTAAACTTCTTTACTGATAAAAATGATAGCAGAGCCTCTTTTTGATTACATAAAGTATAGTTTACCTCGGCATTGCTCATTTGTCTCGCTCCCAAAGTAAATTGGATGTTCATCCTTTTGGCTCAAAGTACTACCTAGTGCCGCATGCATCGAGGCATCAGTGTACACAATGAATGGCTTGCTCATCTAACTGATTCTTCAAAAGCAGTGAAGGCACCGGGGCTTCCTTCGATTGTCCAAAAGCTTCATGCGCCTTGTTTCTGGTTCATAAGCAACATCCTTCTCAAGAAGCTGGGTTAGTGGGTCAGGCAATCTTTGAGAAATTCTTGATGAACCTTCTATAGTAACCCACATGGCCTAAAAATGATCTCAACTTACTTTTATTCATAGGAAATGGTAAATCTTTGATTTTGAAACTTTATCGAGGATCGCACCAATACCATCTCTGGATACAACATGCCCTAACAAAACGCCTTTAGAACATCCAAAGACACACTTTGTAGGGTTTAGTGAGGCTTGTGCTTCATCTAACCTTTGAAATGCTTTGTCTCCATCTCAGTGCGGTGGTCCAACTTGCTCCCATAGATGCAAAAATCATCCGAAATACTCGATGAAGGTCCCAATGTAGGGTTCGAACACCCTATTCATCAAACACTGGAATATTCTTTGGAGCATTACACAACCCAAAAAGGCATAACTCTATAAGCAAACATTCCCAAGGAGTGGTGAACGTGGTCTTGACTGATCTTTCTCTGCTATACGAACTTGGTTGTAGCGCTATATCCATCAAAGAAACTATAGCACTCTGGCCAGCCTACTTCGTCCAAGATACGATCTCGAAAATGGAAGAGGGTAATGATCCTTCTTTGTTGCCTTATTGAGCTTCACTGTAATCAACACAAATGCGTAGCTTCCCATTCTTTTTATTGAGATCACAATGGGAGAAACCCATTCGAATTCTCCACGAGAAAATATGAATCTGCATCAAGCAACTTATCTATTTCTTCTTTTACAGTCTTGGAAAAATTAGGATTCATTCTATATGGCATTTGCTTTATGGGTTTAGCACCATCTACCCACTCAATACAATGTTCTACCCAACTTACTTGACGGAGTTCCTTGTAATCAAAAGTGAATAGGTGTATGTACCTTGAAGAGTGGAGGTAGGATTCCTTCTCACTCTCCATCACAAGCATCACCAATCTTTATTTGTTGGAGACGATCATCAACTTCTTCTTGAGATAATTTTATGGGGTCATGAGTTGGTGTGGATCGGCAGATATCCATGGTGAAACATCCACCTCGCTTTCTTCATCTTGAGTGTCCACTTCACTTGGTACTAGAGTAATCGAGAGGATGTCCAATCATCGGTTTCATCACTTGAATCCTGAGTTACGCTTTATGATGTCGAGGGATCACGTTTATCTTCACCCTCTCTCTACCACGTCTAAGTGTCATGAAACCTTCATTCCGGTAGTTTCTTGCATGAACTCTCCTTAGCCATGGTCTTCCCAAAGCAACATTGGAGTACGCAATGCAGTACCATTTTTCATCACCTAAAAGTCTACCACACATACAACACCCATAATGAGATATTGCCACATTTGAAACTACACCCTTCGGTTTAGTTTTTCCCTTATTTAATGACCTTAACATAAGTGTTGAAGGGCGATCAATTTTAAACCCAACATATTCATTACTGGACTCGGTCATTACATTAAGCGCAACACATCTATCAACTAAGACATCTGAATTGAAATACCATTACATAATACCTCGGCTTGGAGCATAGGGATCCTCCTCCGCCTCCAAAACAGGGACCTCAACCTCCTTCCTTCTTTGAGCATTGAGTCCACCTCGCAACTCCTGCCTCTTCTCAGAAGACATAGCAAAGAGTTGACCATATGTAATATTTGTAGGCCTTTTGGACAGATCTTCCAAGATGGAGTATGGTCCTTCGCTGCTTTGTGAAATCGGAAAATCCTGCACACCCAACTTTCTTCTCCTATGTTTCTTACTAGTTTCTCCTTTCATCTTCTTAGGATCAGTTCCATCTTGATTATCTTTTTCTTTCTTTCTTTTTGTTACAAACACATCTACTTCATTATTTCTACTCTTATCTACTACATCAAGAGAATTCACAGTGCTTTTCCTTTATCATTATCTCTTGTACGGATGTTAGAAGCTCTATCTCGGACAATTATACTTATAATGACCCTTTTATAATAACCATAACAAACAACTTCAGAAATATTTCTTTTGGACCTCTATCTCCTCCCGAGAACTAAATTCCTTTCCTTGAAGAAGATTAATAGTTAATTGGCCCATCCGCCAAGCGAGATCTTCATACTCGTAGATGTACTAGGAGAAATATTTGTGCTCATCGGGAGTGGTTGTGGAATCTGGACCAAAGGTGCTTGGTGTAGGCTCTACTTTAACAACAATTTCTTTAGGCTCCTCTTCCATGCTTTCTTCTTGCCTTCTTGCAATCTCCTTTGCTTGTT
Organism: Taxus wallichiana var. yunnanensis; assembly: GCA_018340775.1. Taxonomy (NCBI): domain Eukaryota; kingdom Viridiplantae; phylum Streptophyta; class Pinopsida; order Cupressales; family Taxaceae; genus Taxus; species Taxus wallichiana. Next base: position 688,624,821 of record CM031243.1, read on the forward strand.
CAATGGTAGTTGGGTGGTGTCATACTTCACTCGTTGTCTGATCTCTGGCTTCATCCCAAGAATGAAGTGCTTACATAGGAGATTATCCATGCCATTCATCAACCCATCCGCTAATCCTTCCTTCCGGATCTGGGCATCGAGCTTCCTCCTTAGCTCTAGAACATGAGCATGATAATCCCTTATCTTCTTCTTCTCTCCTTGGGTTAGCTTTGTGATATCAATCATGAGATCTGCATATCTCTGTTGTTCACCAAATTCTTCAAGAAAACTTTCAGTTAATAAATCCCATGAATTTTTCACATTATCACCTAGTGTTTCAAACCACCTAAGTGTTGAACCATCCAAAAAGGTAGGAAAAAATTCAGTCCATTGTTCCCTTCTTATAAGGCCATTACAAATACAAGATTGCTTAAACTCTTGAATGAAAGAAGAAGCATCTTCATTAGATTGAGTGAAAAAGCAGAATCTTTCCCATTTTCAAAAGTAACCACCATGAAATACCAACCCACAAGTACAATCAACAAGACTTATGTGCACAAATAATTGGAATTACTATAGAAATGACCACGGTAAACTATGGTAAAACTTGACTTACTGTAGTAAAAACTGATTTTACTGTGGTAAACACTATTCACGGTAAAAAGTGAAGTTACTACGGTAAATACTATTCACGGTAAAAAGTGACTTTACTGTGATAAATACTATTCACAGCAAAAATGACTTTATCATGGTAACTACTATTCACGGTAAAAATGACTTTACCATGGTAAGCTACTATGCCGCAGTAAAAACAAGGTTACCCTCTAATTGATTTTTGACTTAGTAGGAATATCTCTCCAAAAATCCACCAACAAGGAATGGTCCTTGAAGCGAACCAAAATGTCATCACTAATCCGGCACTATGATAATTCTTCACGGGAACTCCTCGTCTATGATTATTTACTAATGCACTGACCTTTAGTTTGGTGGATGTAATCGGAAACAAAACAACAACCGAACACAAGAATACCATTGACTATGATAAGACGGAATGATGACAAATCAAATATCAAAGTAAATTATAATATTAACATGAAATTATTCTGATCTCACCCATGAGGTACTTCAACAAGACTATGGGAGAAACTTTACAATTACACCTCTTGATGGCTTCTTGACACACCTTTAGCGATGGCTTCCTTTGCACACTTCCTACAATATTTCTCACTACTTCTTTCTATGCTAAATGAGGGGGTGGCCTCTCTATTTATAGAACTTCAGCTTATCCATCCTATCTCTAAGATAGGATAAGAAATCAACTCGACGAATCATATTCCATACCTTAACTCTTATTTGTACATGTAAGCTTATCTCTTAAGATAAGATAAACCTTATCATTTTACATGGGTTCCACATTTTTAGACTTTTTACAAATAAAATACACAAAATATTTATGACCTCACTCCTTGTCCTTATTACCAATATAATATTTCTAATTCATAATCATGTAGACCCTACTTCTCTAATTACCCAAACTTTGACATTTTAACATTACCTTAGGACCACTTACGACAAATATTTACTTTTTACAACATTCCTATTGTACTTTGATATTACCATACTCCACATTATTGGCGACACCGTCTTGACGGCGCCGTTATCTTCTATCGAGGCACGCTACTACTAATTATACTTAACAACATCCTATTCTATACATACATTAATGAAATAGAAATTATGGAGGAAAATTTTAGTGTCGACAGAGCCATCCTTCAGTAACTCCTCCGGTTCCATTATCGCTACCTCTGCCCACAATCTTAGCTTTGGCACCAACCATCGCGTGGAAGCCATGGCCATTCTCAAAGGCCTTGAGTTGGCTATCAAATTCGGCAACGATCCTCTCCAAGTTGAAAGTGACTCCCTCAATATCATCAATCTCCTGCAGTCGGCGGACACTGGTCAATGGTCAATCCAAAATATCATTGTTGATATCAAAATCTTGCAAAGGAGTTTCCAACAAATTCAGTTTCAACACATCCTTCGGGAAGGAAACAAAGCGGCGGACCACTTGGCTAACATCAGAGTTCTTCTTGAAAGTCAAGTCAAAGCTGGAAGGAAAACTTCCCGGCCGATCTCCTCCAAATTACCAAGAATGACCTCTCTTCCTAACGTTGGTTGGTGGAAGGGTGAGCTGACTTGGGTGTCAGCAATGTCTTTATGGACTTCCCAAAAGGTGGCGGTAATAATTCTTCATTTATTATGAAAAGACCTTTGGCGCTGAAACATTTGAAGGGGGAGATGTGTCATGATTTTGTGGATTTTCTCACCTCCCCATAATCATATTATGTACTGGTAGGAGGGTAATGATGTTGAAGCGGACAACTCCCATGCTCTGGGCGGGCTTTTTAAGGCCCTCCAATGTCCCCTCCTTCGCACTCATTCCAAACTTCTCAACAGTATGGGTGGCCAACTGAAACGCATCGAGCTTGCCTCCTGCCCTGACCTGATTAAGGATGATGAGGAGGTCTAGAACATCTTGTTAGAAAATGGTATCACCACTTTTCTAGAGAGAATGGCGGGCTACACGACTCTGGTCTTGTACGTTGCAATGGCTTCCTGGTCGAGGGGGCGTGTCTAGATTGGTAATACATATTTTACTATCTCCACGAATGTAATTCTTTGATCTACTGGGACTCTGGCCGATGATATTTATTTCAAGCACTCGCTCCATGCAGAAATGCAGGATTTCATCACTCCAAGTGAAAAGCCTATCAAATATCTCTCAGGGTACACTCGTGATTCTCTGTCTCCCCCATGGGACAGAGTTGCTGAAGTCATCATGCATTATTTCACCATTGGACGTCCCTTTATCGTCTAGCTTCTGACCCCACTTTTTTATCCTCTCGCATCTGCATTGGGGAAAAAAGATCAATTTACGCCTTCCTCTATCAATCTTTGGAGCATTCTGTTCAACTGGCTCGAGACGGGGAAGGAGTAATCCTTCATCAGGGCTTACTGTACTTGTTATTTTCGCTATTGCCTCGCATGCTAATTTAATCTACTTTCCCCCTAAAACAGTTGTCGTTCTCCCTCGCCTTCCCCGTCCTTCCTTTGCCTCCCTTCACTCTTCCAAACGTCGCCGCCGTGTCTTTGCACATTTCCTTTGATTCCGACTTGAATGTCGTCATTAAGGCCGTCTCATGATGGTTCCACCCCTCTGCTCTCCCTTGCAATCCCCGCTTCCTCTTGTTCATTCGTGTGCATACAGAGGTGTGTTGCCGGTAATAAGGTGATTTCCCTTGTCTCCAACCATGACATCTCTCTTGCGATGACATCCCGGGTCTTGCCAAGCTTTACCACGACTCCCGGCCATGGAGCAGATTAAAACGAATAAGCTCGATGAAGACCCCAACACTCAGAAAGTTGGGGACATTTGGAACTTCGTTGACTTGGTGAGCCTCATGCTAACACCCTGAAGTCACCTTTGAATATGGATGCTAATCCTGCTGAGCCTATGGTTACTGACTCCCAGAGGGATGAAGCAGAGTTGATTTGGTGTCCTCTATCTTAAACAAGCTCCAACACGCCTTCAATACCCTAAAGGCCTGGGAGGATTTCACTGACACTACCAGGAATGCCATTGCTAGAGACTGTTCGGAGCTCATCACCCTTGCGGATCAGCTTGAGGATTCGGGCTCTCCTAGGGCTAGAAATGTTGTCGTTGAAGCTGAAAAGCTCATATGAAGCTCTTCTCTTTTCTCCTACTTTGTCTTTTTCGTTGTCCTTTTTTGGAATCTTCTAGGGTACTTTTGTTCTATGTTTTTCTTTGCTAAATCTTGCCTGATGGGATTTTTGTATAAGGTTGTGGGACCTTCTAAAACCCTCCTTTTACCCTATATTCCAAAAAAAAATAATGGAGGTAAAATAATTTAAATTTTTTTCCGAGTTTAAGGTAGATTTAGAGCAAAAATGGGGGGAGATGAGAAAATGGTTATATCCTTGATTTTTATGCCTTTGGTGGGGGAGGCACATTTTTCTACCCCCCTTGTCCCCTTGGAAAGAGATGAAGGGACAAAAAAAGTGTGCCTTAGTTCTAAGAAGATAAGTGGCGGACATGTACTGGTGGAGGAGAGAGAGGGAGGAACTTAAATTTGACATGTACAGGTATCCTCGGCGATCAAAGTGTGAACTTTAGACAATTAACAAAGAATAATTGTGAAACCCTAACAACACAGTTGAAAATAGATTCTTAACATTTACAAAGTTACCAACGCCTCGGATCAATCACCGGTGCCGTGCGCTCATGTTCGGCTCTATTCGTGAGTTTGAGGATTTATCTCGAGCAATTACAACGCTCCGCCCAACTCGTTGGGCCAGTTTTCCTAGTCCAAATCAGTTATAGGGAAAGCATAAATAAGCTAAGTCTCTTATCTCTTGTATCTACTTACAATATTGCATTATTGGAGTGCTTAACTTCAGTATCTTATTATATTTTATCATATCAGTTACTCTACTGATTAGATATAATTCAATTTTTTAAATCAAGAAGAAGTGGATAAGAAGAAATGGCGCGTGTAAAGGGTGTGTGGAGTAAAGAGGAGTTAAGAGATGGAAAGGAGCGTGAGGTAGCTTGTTGTAGCTGATAAATTTGAATTTGTAGATCCCTGGTATAAAGAAGCGAGGTCGTGATTGTTTGAATAAGAACTAGGTTGTGTATTAGAAATATTGGGGTGGAGGGGAGAGTTAGTGGTAAAGAATGGAAATAGGAATGTTAAGGGGTTGTGTGGAAACCATGACAATTGAGGAGGAATGTACAAGAGGGGAGGAAACAACATCTTGCAACTATTTAACAACAAGTAAAGAATTGAAAACATGTGGACTATGCAGAGTGTTGGTGCGCTTGTAATGCTTGACGAAAATTAGTGAGTTTGTCTAATTGTTCTTGATCAACGTTAGTGTCCTCATCGTATGATTGCTCACTATGAGAAGTTTCAATTTTCTTAAGAGGAATGTTTTGCGATGTAGTGAAAAGGGTTATCGATTCAACCATTGGTTTAGAAACCCTACGGGTAGATGGAGGAAGCTCAGTGTGCTCAAAAGACCCAAATTGACCACTACGGGTGACATGCATAAGAAGGAAGGGTTTGAGCGGCGGGTGATTTAATAAAAATATAATTAAATCCTATCACGAGTAACTACTATGATAAATGATGTAAAAATGATAACATTTAATGAAAACACAACCAAACTAACATGTATGATGTAAAACCCTAAGCAAAAGAGGGAAATAGAAGGACTTGGCTGATATTCGCGTAATCTGGAAGTGGTTGGGGCGAGTAAAGTGTTGAACAAACTATAAATGGTGTCATAAATGCTCACTGTAAATTTTGGAAGTTAGGAACAATGTTGGATAGGGGCACCCACAACATGACAGAGGCACTGGTTGCTGGTGACTATAGAAGAGCTTAGGCTCTGGTTTTTGTTGTGTCGCAACGATTTCATAGTTGTTCCTTGTTGATTGTCTAATATTCATTCCTTGATCACCAAAGGTACTTGTAACCTACAAGAAAGAAGTTCACCTATACATACCCACAAACCACATCAGACCTAAAAAGGAAAATACAGACGGGGATTCGGAGATGACCACCGATGGTCACCCAACATAGTGAACTAATGAACGAGCATTGCACTACATGTAAGACTCCAAGTAGTTTTTGTGTGTTTGTGTGTGTAGAAATGATGCCCTAAGATGCCCTTGTGCAAGATTCACTAGATAAAGAGTTAGATTTGCTCAATGATGTAAATGTGTGGGATGGAATAGAATAAAATTCCCCTCCTATGTTGTGTATGCATGATGATGAAGCCCTTGTCCCTCGAGTGAGTGTTAAAGGGAAGCCTTTGAAGTGCTCTTTGTGACTTTTAAATGCGAGCTTAGGTGATAATAGTAATGCTTATTGTTTGGTCCCCGATTTTAAAAACATTACTACGTATTTATATGATTCCCTTTCTTAAATTTTGTAATTGACATTTGGAAGGCCGGTCCATAAGTGAAAAAGATGTCAAAAGATAAAAGATACCCAAAAGAGTGAGTAAGGTATGAAAGGGTCGGGCGCACTGGGTGTTGTTGTCTGGTGTGTCTTTAGTGTCTCAAGTCATAAAAGATAAATGAGTTCGATTCGATGGGCTATAAGGTGTATAATACCAAAGAGAAAGTAAGAGACAAAGAAAAGAGGCCATAAATAGTTGTCGATAACTAGTTTTCTTGCTTAGGAATCATGAAAATGCTAACATGCTTTTAGGACCTAAAAATGTACCCAAGTGTGTGATTTAGTGTCTACACATGAAGAACATTAGAGTATAGAAATATGCATTGTAACACCTTGATTTGCACCATCGGATTACACCTAAGTTCTTATACATGCCCTTGAAAAAAATAATTCACATCACCAATATGTTGGGAAGCATTAAGACCTCGCAAGCGTATATGTTGACTATCATAATATGAAAGTTGTGAAACCACATATCTTGTACAAATAACAAGTAACATGATATTACATGAAATCTCTTTATGACCTAATTTTTTTACATATTGCTTACATTGCATTCATGTGAATTTCTAAATTTCTACACCGAATTTATGAATTTCAAAAGGCATTTGTGACACACATTTTTGAGTTATGGTTATGGCATTGTGATTGTCTTCGATTACCTATACCATCGGGGTTGAAGTCAATGAAAAAGAGCACGTTTACATTATTGGTTTAGGGGTGTATTTGGATAAGTCCATATAAACTTGTCAAATGAAATTTAACATGTCAAAAGTTGTAGGTGACGAGTCATTTTGTAGATGAATTAGATTCAAAATTAACCATATAGTTACCCTGAAACAATTAAAACATGGAAAAACCATTTGAGAAACTTTACACAATAAGGTACAATAGAAGACAAAGGAGGCAAAGAAATTTTGATAGCAATTTGAAAAATTGAAAATAGGCTCATCACAAGATGATGAATGTATGAGAAGCAATAAACTAACACCATGAAGAGCATTGAAGTATAGCAATATACACTGCTGACACCTTGATTTGCACCATTAGGATCACATAGAAGTTCCCATACATGCCCTTGAGCAAAATAACTCCCATTAACAACATGTTGGGAAACATTGAGACCTCTGCAATGGCGTTCTCCATACATAACACAAAGCTACAAGGTTTTCGACTATCATAATATGAAAGTTGTGAAACTTTGTCACACTACACAAATAACAAGTAACATGATATGATGTGAAATATTTTATTACCTAAATTTATTTACATCTGCTTTGATTGTAATAAAGTGAATTTCTAAATGAATTTCAAAAGGCATTTGCGAAATAATTTTTTAAAGTTTTGGTTATCGCATTGTTTCGCTTTGATTACCTATATTAGTTGAGGTTGAAGTCCATGAAAAAGAAAACGTTTACATGATTAGTTTAGGGGTGTTGTTGGACAAGTCCATAGAAAGTTTTCAAATGAAATGAAACATGTAAAATATGAAAAATTGAAATAAGCTCCTCGTAAGATGATGAATGTAATTAGATTAAGTTTAGTGTTTTATTTAGTAAGCTACGGGGAGAAGGTCTCCCAACTCGAGCATGTTGAAAATGACACTTTTGTAGTTCCCACATACGAAGCTGTCTATTGTATGATTGTTTATTATAAATGGATTTCACCCAATTTTACATGCATGTCAACATGAAATTAAAAGAAAATAAATGAACCATGACGGATTCGATGTATGCACAACAAATATGTGATCACCGACCCTAACTTCTTCGTATATTGTCGTATGCCACATGTTCGCATTTTTGGTCATGGATCACTCTAATGATTGTTAGAGCTAAGGCTCACCCCCTTTGGTAAATGCCTTTGGTAACTAAATGAAAAAACCAAATGACTATTTCACAACGGTTTGAACGAGCTCCCCACCACCATTGTTTGACATGCAAACAATGTTAATCCGATGTGGCTTTTTCCAACATTAAATACGGTTGAGTGTCAATTAAGATAAAAAAGCACGATAGTCAAGCTAGGTGACTCGTCTGTTTTTCCTTTTCTTCGCACCTGGAATCCCTTCATCCCCTTAAATTTCCCATCTTCCAAATATCTATAATTCATTGCACATGACTCACATCGACTCACATTCAAAATAATACAAAATTGTATACTTCTACCCGTATATCTCCAAATTAATATACATCTATCTTGAGGCCAAAAACACAAGCCCTTATTCTGTATCCGTATACCTATGCCACCGTATAATACAAATCCAGTAGGTCGATGTCAATGGTGACATTGAGGTCTACCAAGGTTACAACATTTTGAGAATTTTGAGGGTTTTACGTATTCAAACCCTCATTCTTTTGCTAGTATTGTTCAATTTTCTTCCCGTTTCTCCCTATTATGTTCTTATTAGGGCATGGTCCCATGGAGGGGGCTCCATAAATATTTCAAAGTGGGCGTTCTTTAAAAAGATTAGGAGTATTTTAACAATTTTAAGGTCCCATGTTTTTATTACTTTCTTTAACAATCCCTGAGATATTATAGGATCCCATTGCATTTTTATGATAATTTGCAGGTAAATAAAAATCATATTTCCCTCTAAAATCCCCATAAATTATTGGCGGGAATGCATATTATGTTCTACATGGGTAAAAATCAGCCTAAATTGTAGGGGGAAACTCCCAACCTCGGTAACCTCTTAACTTAAGGGGATAAAGAAAAGTGAAACTCCTATTTTTTAGTTTAGACCCAAATTCTGTTATTTCATGTAGCTGACTTCAAACGTTATAAAACGATGCTAAAAATGAGACCTTAGTGTGATGTAAGAGTAAATCATATAAAAGGAAAAATATATTTGAGGTTGAGAATAATGTCGCTCTTGGAATCCTTATAACTCAATTTGACATTTACTTATGTTAAAAAGAATATGAATTTCCTTGGTCAGAGCAAACTTTGAGATAACAAAAGATATACTTCTTCAAGATGTTAGATAAGTAATTTCAGTAACTCTTCATGTTTTTAAGTGACGCCAAAAGAGACCTAAGAAACAATGTAAATGAAATGAGAAACAAGAGTATATGTGTCAATGGATTAAGAAAACAATTTCACTTGAAGTCCTTATGGTTGATTTAAGAATTGAATTTTGTTGTGGAGAGTGGATACAAACTGCTCGTGGTGGGACTAGGCATTTGAGCCATTATAGAGTCCACTAAAAATAAAATAAAATAAAATAAAATTATGTCATGTAAAGGCTTAACTGAATCAACTAAATTTTGGAACTAAAACAACCATAGTACGAGAACAAATGTGTTTCTAATGGAAGGAAGTTTTTAGGAAAGGGAAACTTGAACCTTCACCTCCTTGAATCGTATTATTTCTCCCTCGACAACTTATGGTTGGTCCCCTTGCTTAATGTAGATAAAAAAATAAACTTTTAAACGTCAACTAAACATATTTTAAGAAACAAACCTTTGACATAAGAACGAGAGAATTAGGAACTTTGTAGGAAATTTTAAATATGATTTTTTTAATGTAAGTTATGAAGATTGGCATAAGGGATAAAGAGAAAACTTAAAGGGTCGAAACTGTAAGTTGAATGTGGAGTTAACTTAAGAATCTGTAGGTGAAAAAAGAGAAAATTATCTTTGCACAAAAATGTTCTTGGAATGTAAATCGTAACTAAGATGCAATTAAGGAAATGATGTGTTGTGGGTTTGCCAATCTTTGAGTTTTTTTTGTGGTTGGGTCATTGCTAGTATTCGTTCATTGGAGAAAGTGTGTCATCGACATGTATATGGTGTTGTCATGTGTCTATGTGATTTGATGACTTATGAAAGTGTCTTGTGCGTTGTTGAGTTTCTCTTCTTGGAGCCCTTGTGGTTTTGTGTAGTGAGCAATGTAAGTAAAAAAAAATATCTTGGTATTTTTACTGTTGTTTTTATGTGTGTAAAATGTGGACATTATAGTATCCGTATACTTATGCCACCGTATAATACAAATCAAGTAGACCGATGTCAACGATGACATTGAGGTCTACCCGGTTACAACATTTTAAGAATTTTGAGGGTTTTACGTATTCAAACCCTCATTCTTTGATAGTATTGTTCAATTTTCTTCCCGTTTCTCCCTATTATGTTCTTATTAGGGCATGGTCTCATGGAGGGGGGCTCCATAAATATTTCAATGGGTGTTGCTCAAAAAATTAGGAGCATTTTAACAATTTTAAGGTCCATGTTTTTTATTACTTTCTTTAACAATACCCGCTGAGATATTATAGGATCCCATTGCAGTTTTATGATAATTTGCAAGTAAATAAAAATCATATTTCCCTCTAAAATCACCATAAATTATTCAAGGGAATGCATATCGTGTTCTACATGGGTAAAAATCGGCGTAAAACTCCTAACCTCAACAACCTCTTAACTTAAGGGGATTAAAAAAGTGAAACTCCTATTTTTAGTTTAGACTTAGATTCTATTATTTCATGTAGCGGACTTCAAAATAATTATGGACCTGCTACTAAAAGAAAATAGAAGCGAAAGCCTCTCCATGAGACCATGTTCTTAGTGGACATAACCTATTTTATTCTTATTAATCGACATAATGTCGCGATTTGTGCGACCAATGTACACACCGACCTTGCAGCCCAATGACGCGTTTCCACAACAAACCTTTGTGATACGATGTTTTATTTTTATATGGACAATTTTTTTGGTGGCTCTTGGTCACATAGACTCTTTGTTTTTCGTGGACGTTGTTAGAGCAAAGTTATTGTGAATCATAATGTGGGAGGTTGTTAGAGCCACTTAACAATCATAAAAATTAAAAAAAAAAAAACCCTTTTAGAGAGCATGATTTTTTTAATATACAGATTTTCTTTCAAAAATTTTGAGTATGTGAAGAATATATTTTTAAGGGATTTAAAATAAGTACTTTTGAATACAAAGGAATTTAAGGCAACCCATTAGTTGAGAATAAAATCACCTTTTATGGGTTGTTTATGTGTCATCATTTCATTGGTTCATTTATTGATGTGACTTACTTTATTGGCTAGTTTTTATTTCATTTTTAACTTTAATTCAAACAACTATTGGTACTTTGTTTCACATAACTACTCACAGTCATTGGGCCATTCGCGGTCTTTGGCTCCTTCGTTTGTTTCATTCATTCAACCGTGCAAAGGCGACCTGCACAAGCAAAAGGATGAGTTTTTAAATAAACAAAACAGCGATCCCTGCACTAATCTGGGCGTTTGCCATACCAAAGGCGTTGATCTGCAAAGAAAAACAAATTGAAATAAGCCGCGGCCAAACGCAAAGAAAACATCAAACACACGCGACTCAGATCCTGGTTTAGCGCAGATCTTAACCATTTTCTCACCAGCGGCACAAAACAAACGCACTTCAGGAAAGGTGAGCTAGCCGTTTGCAATTATCAAAGCGTGATTAGGCCATTGATCTAGGCATAAGATGTGAGGCGTAAAGCACTGAAATAACAGAGTAGATTTTGCTCCCCGCAAGACCTCTCGAAACCCTAACGCGATTTTATGCCCCAACTTTTTAGTTTTTAAAGGGTTTTCTAAAAAATCTAGAAAAAATAAAACCCGGCCAATTTTTTTGGACGAATTTCAATGCATATTATGGCGTGTCTTGAAATTCGCCGGATTTCGAATTTCTTCTATAAAATTCGGCGAATTCTGTGACAGTTTCATCTACGAAATGCTCTAAGAAGTAAATTGCTCCTGCAGTCTACCTACTTGAAGGCAGTGTTGGTGGATATGCCACCCCTACTGCTAGGGCACGCGGATTCACGTTATGACTTGGGCACTTCTCGGATAGCTCGGATGTTGTACTCAGCCGTATCCACATATGAACTCGTGAATTTGCCATATCATATACAGCCGGATTCAAATATAAAAAAACTTTCAAAAGGCTAAAAAGATGCTAAAAATAAAAATGCAAACAATGCATTTTAGCGGCAAAAATTGACGACATGCAATTCTTTTGATATGTTTCTTTGAGCCTACTCTAGTAGTTCTCTTTATTTGACTATTTTCTGCTGGCCTATACAACCTGCAATATTTTTCAATCCATTGAATACTGATCTTCCTACCTTCCCATGAGTGTGGGATGTGTAATTTGAGTGTAATTTTAATGTAAAGTATAAATTCGTTTATAATTTAAAATTGATAATTTTTATGAATATATTCTTAATTTATAATCTAGATTATTATATTATTTAAAATGTTATTATTGTGCCATATCCAAACGTATCCATATCAAGGGGCGTTAAAAATTAGTAATATCTGTATCTCATACTGTATTTGTATCCACATCCGTATCCATATCCATGCAACTCTGTGTGAAGGAGATCTTTTGCTGATTTTTGTGTCGAAACCCTTGTTGACATCAACAGTTAGGGAGATTTCTTTTGAACAGGCGGACAAGGATAATTCTTTCTGTCCAGTTGGAATGGCTTGTCCATTTTTATGAAAATATGTTTTTGGATGACACATATTCTCGTGGTTGTTGCAAACTGAGCACCTCCATCTTATGTTGCATTCTGCTGTGGTACAGATGCAGGAAAGAATTAATGGAGCCAAGATAGGGAAAGCAGGAAAGGTGACAGCACCTTCATCAGCTAGCTCCCTCCCACTTATTCTAGATATTGATGATTTTAAGGTAATCAGACATTATCATAACATATGTCTCTCAGCCATTGGAATATATTCCTTGTTACAACAATTTTTTTCGAAGAATCTAAGATGCATGTATGCTGTTGCGAAACCTTTATCTTCAGGGCTTGTTCTCTAATATTTTCCTAAGATAAAATATAGAACAAGGTTTGTAATGGTTTTTAAGAAGTGAAACCTATATGCTATTGTGAATTGTTTGTCATGAGAAATGGGTCATTGTGAATAACTCGAGTATTAAATGCTTCACACAATTAATTCCAAAAATGTATATGTGATAATGGTGGATCGTGGAAACACCGTTCGGCGTTTTCTTAAAAAAACTTGAGTATTTTGTTGCTTTGATGAGAAACAAAGAAATACATTTTATTTTATTTTTCGCGTGGGCAGGGTGTATTCTCATTTGATGATTTATTTGGGAGCTTGGTGAATGAATTGTTGCCCTCATTTCAAGAGGGTGATACCGAATCTTCAGAGGGAAGAAACACTGCTGGAGGCCAGGACGCCATTTACAATGGGACTCTGCGTTTCCTTCAGAAGCAACGAAAACAACTTTAGGATCTGGTCCTCCAATCTTTTCTGAGGCGGAGTCTCTATTATCTCTTTTCAAGGATTCTCAGCGGAGTTGGTAGACCTCAGTCACCAGGTTGGTGTTTTATTTTTTTATTTTTGGCTGATCTACATGAGAGTGTGAGCATTTGTATTTGAGAAAATGGCAGAGTGAACATAGTTATCGTATCTTTGAAGGTTGATGCAAGACTGGGCAATCTGAAGAAGGAAGTGGCTTTTCATGATTCTAAGCATCGGAAAACACTTTCTGAGGTCAGTATACTCAAATTTGTAGTTGTATTTTTTATATTTTGTTCGTCTAGTTGATCCACTATCAAACGATTCTTCACAGTCCTTGTTTTGAAACCTGTTGCATTGTTGAAGTATCCTTTACCAGCAAACTATTCATTGTTATGCTTTTTTCATTGGAATTATTTCTCTCCAACTGTCTTTATTCAGTTCGAAATAGGAAAATGAATTGCTGCTATAGACCTTTTTGTTAAATGAAATGTTTAATGAAATGCCTGTCCATATTATTTATTGAAGTGTATATATGGCCGCTTATGGGTTTGTCAGAGATTGCTTGGAACAAGGAATGTGTATATGCAGGGTGGTGATATACAACATTTTATCAGTTTAGCAAAGTTAACAATAACTGAAATGTTGGCAATCAGACCTGAGTTACAACACTTCCAAAGATGGTACAACATTTAAAGTTCTAATAGCATGCGAAGCATTCACTAAATTAACAGTCCAACACCTTTAATCGCCCGACTTGCTACTTTCCAAGTTACATGGGCAGATGATAAGGTCATTCAGAGGCTTAGCCTACAGAAAAGCAGTACCAATTTTGCAAAAATACCGGACTATGTGCTTGGCAGATTTTGGTCTACATCGCACACAAGCTTTCTTGTGCTTGAAAGGTTTTTTCAAATATTAGGAATTTTATTAAACCTATTATTGTTTGATTAGTCAGGTTAATATGCTATTAGTTAGTTTGCTAGTAACTATGTTGTTGGGTTGTGAGTCGTAACAACAACTCAAATCTAGAATTGGTTTAGTTGGGGTGATGAGTGGAGTTCACAAGAATATTTCTTAGAAAATAGTAAATATAAGTTGTATATAAACATTCATTAACGATGAATAAATGAAAACAGTTGTGTGTTGAATAATTCCTGTGTAATTTACATTTGTTAAACTCTGACCAAATTCCATGTTTGGTATTAGAGCTAGTGAGAGCCAAAGTTGAGGAGGCCATGTGCAAAATGGGTTTTTGATAAGTGTCAGGGGCAGCTCCATCATACTCTTGATCGCCCTATTGATGATAAGCATTCCCAATAAGAATACTTTAGTTTAGTTTTTGCTGTATTTGTTGAGAGTATTTTATATTGCATTATGTGATTGTAGGTAGTTTTATTAGCGAGTGTTTTACATGTGAGAGCTTGTTGGTAGAGTTGAGGGCAGTCACTGTTCTTCATTTAAATACGAATCAAATTCTGTTTTGTTTGAGGTGTGAGCAGCTATAAAGGTCCATGCAAAGGCATCCATATTACATGATTTGTTTGCTGATTTCTTAGCTGGTTTTATATCTTGCTGCTCCAGAGTGAGTGCCCAGCAAGAATGAATATTGAGGTGCTGTACAAACACGTCCGGAAAGCAGAAGATTTGGGCCGGAGGAAAAGTGTCTGTATGCATTTTCTGTTCTTCATTTAAATACAAATGAGAATCTGTTTTGTTTGAGGTTTGAGCAGCTATAAAGGTCCGTACAAAGGCATCCATATTACATGATTTGTTTGCTGATTTCTTAGCTGGTTTTATATCTTGCTGCTCCAGAGTGAGTGCGCAGCAAGAATGAATATTGAGGCGCTGTACAAACACGTCTGGAAAGCAGAAGATTTGTGCAGAAGGAAAAGGGTGTGTATTTCTGTACAAAATTGCAGGATTGGGAGCACATAATTTTATTGAAAAAAAGAAAGGAAAAAGTGGCGTTTAAACTTTGAACACATCAGCAGATCTGTGAGTGGAAGCAATATAAAATTATAAATAAACTAAAAAACAGCAAAGCAGGTCCCTGGTGTCCTGAACAGCATGAATCAAAAGTGTGAGAATGTCAAAAGTGAAAGATAAACATGAAAGGACACATGAATGCTAAGGCTAAGAGTTTCTAAAAACTGGTATTGTAATTTTGTAAAGTTTGTGGTTCATTAGAATTTAGGGCTGAAGTCATAGGTCAACTGTGCTTATATATATAGTGTATATATATACACACTATATATATAGTGTACACACACACACACACACACACTATATGTATATATAGTGTATATAGTTTAAACTACAGAAAATTAAAATTATTTCCTTAAGCAACGCTGGAGGAGCCTTTATTAATTCTGTATCTTCTTAACTATAAGGAGTTTTCCTGCAAAAATTTACTAAGATGTCTCTAGAGTCACTATGAAGTGCCCTATAAAATGCTGTCGCTCCAGCTCCCATAAGTTATTAGATTTACTTGTTTTTGCATTCCCATAATGTAGTTTGGGCTTAAAATGTTGCCTTGAAAAGTGGTGTTGATTCTGTGTCTTTTTATGTGGAAGACGGATTTTGACAAAGACTTGTCCATTGTGTAAAACAATGTTCTAAACCTTGTTTAAAAGGGTTTGACTTAAGTCCTTGTATCTTGTAATATATACTAGTGTTTCCATAAAGATTGCATTTAAAGTCATTTGTCTAAAAATCTTAAGTTAATTGTTTTTATATGGTTTCATTTTCAGTAGTATGCAACACCCTTACTAGTTTTTTTGATTGAGGGGGAAATATATTCCCATGACAAGTATCATGAAAAAATGCTGCCAAAATTGTTAGAGAGCTCCATGTAGTGGTCCGTGGTCCGTGGACCATCGGGATCGACCTCGTTGAGTGAACTAAGTTCCAAAGGAGAATGGAGAACCACGGGCAGATGGAGGATAATTGCCGGTCTTGAGTTTGATACTCGACTTGGAGATTGGTTCATTGCTTTGGTAGCAATCTGGTGCGAAAAAAAAGATTGCAAAGCCGAAGACGGTGATCACTAGTGAAGGTGATGAAGACAGTACTCCTACTACACAAGATGAAACAAGATGAAATGAGTTTGTTCGGTGAGGCAATTTTCACTCCTAATGCTATCTAGTGAGGCTGATTCCCATTGAGGAGATGTAGTGAAGCCTACTCTCACTATTGTTTCGGAAGAATATTTGAGCGTGGCCCTATTAGCATATTGTGTTGTTATGGACAATTGAGTGTATCCTTGTTCATATAAGTGTTGTGTGGTTGTTCCCACAACTCATTGTAAAATGTCGAAATTTGTATGTCTTAATTCACATACATCATATATTCTCTCATAGAACTTGAGCTATGATGTAATTGTGGAGGAATGTTAGGAATTATATTAAATCATTGTTTAGTTATATTAGATAGGTTTAATGTATCAAACCTATTATAGTTTGATTAATCAAAGTTAATAGGCCATTAGTTGATTTTTTAATAATTACGTTGATGGTTTTTTGATTTATAACAACCCAAATGTTGAATAGGTTTTGTTGGATTGCAGAGTGGAGTTGATAGGAACATTTCTCGAAAATAGGAGATCTATGGTTTATATAAATAATCATCAACATTGAATAAATGAAATTTGTCATTTGTTGAATAATTCTTTTGTATTTGCATATGTTTAACTCCGACCAAATTCCCATAAGCCTTAATACTTTGGGTTCCAAATGTACTTCACCTTCTTTCACCAAAGATTTCCAACATGGGGAAATTCTTTAGTTTGATTGGTAGCCATATAGGTCCCTTTCAACTTGTGCTATGATTGCCTTTATTTAAAATATTTTTTCTTTAACAACCTCCCCTTCGACATTTTTAGGTTTTGATTCTTGTTTGGTTGTTGATTCTTGTGATGGGTCAATGAAAGAGGTGATCAACTTGGGGCCCTTGGGGATCCCAACAAGGACTTCGTTGAAGGATCACAACCTCTCAAAGCAAAACACTAGCATTGTTGGACCGGGTACCGAAAGAAAGTGGATAGAGAGTCGCCCTAGTTGTTATAAATATAGTGATATCTCCTTTGGATCTCATTTTAAATGGGGCTATTGGAAATGAAATGCTCCTTAGCCTCCACCTTTTGAGAGGAGCAAAGACAATAAATCCGGTCCCCATGTGGAATATGATGATCAGTCTCAACATGCAATTGTTGTGAGCACACCCTCAACTAGCCAAGGGGAAACCTCAACCCGTTAGACCAATGATGATGAAGATGGTTAGGATGACGAATGACACCATTCACCACCCACAAGAAATGCTTAGTGTAAAAGGCAAGCTTGGAGCTGAACAATTGAGGAGGAGAGTTCCAAGTGATTTGGATGTACTGTTGGTAGATATCCTCTATGATGGTTCTAATGATGACCTTTGTTTTAGGAAGAAGTTGATGGGGGCATCCAAGGAGTACATGAAAGGAGGTAACCTATCAATAGAGATGCCAATAGACTGGAGGAGCAAACTAGTTTCAAAATACTAGCAATGCTAGTGTTTATGGGGCCTCGATGATGTAATTCTCTTTGAAGAACATACGGTTAAGTATGGATACCCTCACTTCTTGAAATTGGATCCTCCACCGCTTTAAGTTTGTGAATGTAGAAAGTAAGCATGAATATTGTTTCAAGGCGTAGGTGTTGGACAACAAACTCAACTTGGACAAAGGCACTAAGGAGTAGTTCGTTGCAAAGTTGGTTTGGGTGTCGAATGAAAGTGGATAGAGAGTCGTCGAGTCTTTGTAAAGGCATTGATATCTCCCGGATCTCATAATAAATGGGACATCTAAAAATGAAGTGCTCCTTAGTCTCTACCTCCTGAGGGAGCAAAGCCGATGCAGATCTCGTCCCCATGCAAAATATGATGTTCGGCCTCAACCCACAATTATTATGAGCACACCCTCAACTTCTCGATTGGAAATATCAAGTTGTGAGACTAATGATGTTGGAGATAGTTAGGATGACGAATGACACCATCCACCAACCGCAAGAAATGCACAATGTAAAACGAAAGCTTGGGGCTCAGTGACTGAGGAAGAGAGGTCCAAGTGATCTGGATGTATTGTGTATGTATATCCTCTCTCGACAACTCTAATTAATAATTATGGCCTCCTTTATAGGAATAAGTAGATGAAAGGCATCCAAGGAGTACGTGAAAGGAGGTAACTATCAATAGAGATGCCAACAACTGGAGGAGCAAGCCAATTTTTGAATACCCACAACATTGATGTCTCTTGGGGCCTAATGATGCAATCTTCTTTGAATAACATACGGCAAAGTGTAGATACCATTTGCAAATCAAGCTGAATACCCAAAGTGGTTTTAAGTCTCGTGAATGTAGAAAGTGAGTGTGAAGACAGTCTCAACGCATTGAGGTTGGGCAAAAACTCAACTTGGATGATGCATCGTGGAGCTATTCGCTTGCTAAATCATAAGTTTGGATCCCTCAATATGAGCCAAATCAATGGCCCCTAGTCTAGGTCTTGAATTCTCAAATGCATACAAAACTATGGGCTTGATGATTTTATCGAAGAGGCACATCTTTGGAGGGATATCCAGAAATGAATATGAAATGAGCAAAGCCATCAAGTTGTCTTTGCAAACCATCGGTAGAGTGAGAGAGGAGAACAACATCATTGGCAAAAATAAGTATGGCTATCACCACATCATGTAAAATGCGACCATCATCAACATGGGTATGTTGTCGAAGAAATTCTCTAGCTTATTGATGTAGATGTTGAAGAGGGTGTCTAAGAGGGCATCCTTGTTTGAACCCAATGGTACTCTTCACAAAGTTAGAAAGATTGTGAGAAGTATGAAATTGCCTACAACCTGTCTCATAGATCCTCTAAGCGGGAGAGTATAGAATGATGACATCACACAACTTTGAGAACAACAAATGTCTCGGAGTTGAGTCGAAGGCCTTCCCGATGTCTATAAAAAAAAAAAAGACTTTGGAAGAAAGATGACTAGTCTCCTCAATAATAGCGTGGAGTATAAAGACGTTGTCTATAGTCTAGTATTTTCTCTCGAAACTACCCGCCCAAGTGCTCTAAGATGACCTATCTTTAGGTGCTCTAAAAGTTGCATGTCTAATACCATGGCATAAAGTTTGGCAAATGTATTCCAAATCACAATGGTCTCGTGGATGCTAGGGTCGAGCTATCCCTCTACTTTTGAATGGGATGGATTATGTGTTGGACCAAGAACAAGGAAAACTCGAGCAAACAACCTCATTAAAGAGATTTTTCAATGGGGAGGCAAGGGAATCCACTCTATATTTAAGGAACTCAGTTTGGAGGCCGTCACAATTTGTTGCTTTGTTGGGTTATGGGACTAGGGCAAAACAAAGCCTTAGATGTAGGGATTTACACTTGTCATCGTACCAATGGTTCATATGGTAGGATCCATGGGGACAAGGTAAACTAAAGTAATGCACAATGTGGGGACATGATTGAAGGGCTGCATCCTAGAAGGCATGGCATAAAGATTCATACATGGACTTTGCGGTGGGAAGAGGAAGTGAATACTATTTAGACATAAGTTGAGAGAGTTGGGCAAGATAGTTAATGGTGTACTCAACATCAAAGTGGATTGTGATGTGGTGAGTGGTGGGGAATAGGAGTGAGAAGCAACATGAAGGGTGAAAGTCAAGGCAAGTGTGGTTGACAAGAGGGTGTTGATGGGAAATAATGAAATCTTGGATGTGGGGGATGAGGGATCTGCAAGTGAGAACATAGCTCACTATGCTCGCTCACCCCACGGGGAAACAAGTGAATCGACTAGAATCAAAGAAACAAGGAAGCCCGTTGAAAATGTGGAGACTTTGCATGACTCCCCCATTTGGAGAAGGTGCCTCCCATAGGTTGTATTTCCATCCGCTGTTTCTCTTTGTAAACCAAACTCCTCCAGATCCGGCTCTTGAAGACATAACCCATCTCGTGCATGATCATAAATATGCCTCTGGTGGGTTCCTGTATGGGCATTGAAGTTGTCTAAAAGATTAAAATCGCCAATTGAGGAATACTAGGAGATCTTTGCAAAATGGACAAGGTATTGGTTCCCATCAATGTGAACAATAGAGGGTTATGATGTGTGGGGAAAATAGCATATGGTAGTGAAGATGTCTAAAATAGAAGCGGGGCCCCTTTGAACCTGCAACCACATGTATCTAGAATGGATATCAAAAGCTACCAATGATACTCTGGACCTAAGGTTGTCACAAATGAGGCAAGCCACTCCACTTGAACCAGGAATACCACTAGATCTACGGTTCTCAATGCTAACATTCCGAGATTGAAGCATAACCTGTGAGTGGAGGAAGGGCCCACCAAAAGCTCTCGTGGGTCTCAATAAGAAAGATGATATCTTGTGAAGCAACAACATCCTGGAAGGTACTTGGAGAAGACCATAAGGTACCATTGCAATTCCAATAGGCAATGGAGATGCCACCATCATCTACCGAGACCCGAGGTTGCCATCATGCTAACGGTTTAGATCATTACCTCTCGGGGAATCACAAATGATAGCTCTACAGTCTTGGATTGCAGCCTACTTGTTTTCTTTCGTACCAGCTACAACTTCAATATGAGGTTTTTGAAGTTCCTCCACTGGGGTTGTTCGAGATCTGTATCCTAAATAATTTTTTTGAGGGAGGAAAAACTGTCTCTCTTTTGCCTTAAGAGCTTGTAAATGCTCTTCTACAGTTCGGAATCGGATAACAATGGTGGTGTCCGAAGCTCTGTTAAGGGAGATATCCTTTAAGTCTAAAGATTCACACAAGAAAGCACGATTTACCTTGAGGGATCAGCTAGGGAGGCCACAAACATGAAGGTTGAGTGCCTTGGTTTGTTGTGCGTTTTCTTCTTCAAACTTCGCTTGGACAGCCATCTCAACAATTGGAGGTGCCTTCTTCCCTTTAACCACTTGCACCCATGAATTTTGTTCCTCAACCTGTTTTTGAATAGATTGTTGTTGGGCCGTGGTTTCCTTTTTAGGTGCTTGTGCTGAATGATTATCTCTGATTGCTTGTTCTTAATTTCTGAAACTACTTCATTAAGCTGCTGAAAGCATGGGGAATCAGTGGGGGTGGCTTGAATCTGCTCAAGTTTAGCGATTCTTGCCTGCAAATCAGCAATAATACCATCTTTCTCCTGTAATTGTTTTCGGAGCAGCAACAAAAGGTCTTGAAGTTTGGATCCTAATGTCTCAATTCCAGATATCTGGCTGCAAAGGTTGGTGTATTTAGTTTTTGGTGACAAAACCCTGTGAAGGCGAGGAGTTTTAAACTCCTGGATTTGAGGGAACTCCACATGGAATGTGGCATCTGTTTTCTATAGAAACCTGCATATTTGAATACCCAGAAATTCTGTCCTAGGCTGCAAACTGTTGGCGGCATGGTTTGCGCATACTGTTCATACTGCAAATTGCAGATTTGAGACTACCCAGAAATCTGCCCTAACCGCCAAAATGAAAGGGCAGGAAAAAGGCCACGAAAATTGCAGAAAAATACCCACGAAGAATGGCAGGAAATTACCCACAAAAAGGCTTTAAAAATATCACGAAAACGACTGGAAAATACTAAATTACCCATGACACATCAAGCAAAGTTTGAGGATAATGTCTTTCAATTCAACCAAGGACTTAATCTTATTCACAGTGATCTCTGCGGCCCAATGATAACTACATCATTAGGTGGAGCAAAGTATTTTTGCCCCTATCTTCTAATGTGTCTCTGTTCTCCAGGGAGCAGTGGATAAGCTGAATAACCAAAAATTTGCAACTGTTTGACCCAATTTTTGGTCTAGATAACTCTTTATCAGATGGAACATCTAGGACTGCTTTATTTGGACACATTCAACAAGTAAACTGCTTTATGACTTTATTCTGGCTAAACTTTGTGACAGACCCTTCCCATTTAAGATAGTTGTGGATATTTCCTTGATTTTTATGTGCGTTCTCTCTGCTGCACCATTCACACTCAGCTGCGGTGAATATTGAATTGTTTTTGATGTCCCATGCCTTATCAAAATTGAAAAAATTCTTCTGTTCAATATTTCCCTTCATCATGTGTCTGGACGAGGTTTATTTGTTTTCTGCTAAACCTTTCAAGTGTAACCTTAATTTTTTAACAAAGCACTTGTAATATCACTTTCAAAACTCAAGCTCAGATATTCCTATAAAAGCTGTCAATAAAGTTTAGGAATATACTTAACCTATAATTGCCTTTGTTTGCATGCGGGGCCATACAAGTCACTCTGTAGTACTGTACTAGTTCTAATACCTGGCCTACTCATTAATCTGGTTTTTATAACCTTCCTTGGTAGTTTGAAAAGTTTTTCACAGATATCGTGTTCTTCATAATCTCTACTGATACGTAAACCGCATTGCTATCTTTAACTTATAATTCAATTGGCCATAACTTTGATACCATAAAAAGTTTGAGAGTCAACATTCATGACCATCGCCTTTAGTTTTTTGAAAATTAATGTGGTTAGTAGCTCAAGAATCTAGTTATTGAATATTCTTCAACATGTTTTTTGCTTCGTGTGAGTAGCATTCAAGAATGAAAATTCATCACCCCTACCATCATCCTTGTGATTTCATGCTAGAAGACATGGACAAAGAAATAATGAAGAAGGATAGGAATGCACACTTTGTAATTTGTGTGTCTGTCATTTTATCATGCAAGAGATAGTTACAAAAATGGTTGAAGTGGTTACAACTATTCATTAGTTAATACATATCTAAGAGTTATTAATAATCTGTAAGCCTTACATTCTTATACCTCCTCTTAAGACTTACACTACAAGAAATAAAAACAAACAAATTGACGGAATATTAAAATAACAGAACTACTTAAGAGTCGCACATTATTTAGAAGTGTTATCTTTGAAAACAGTTCTTTGACCAAGTAGAACTCCATCAAACTTCCTTGTAACCCTTGTAAAGGTGTAGTTCTTGAGTTCTTGGATTCCACCACCCCAAACTCCGGAATTATTGGACAACCATCCATATTGAGCTACATCCACAATCCTCCAAGTTGTCTCATGACCCTCATAAGGGTATAATTCCCAAGATTGACAAAATCTTGAACTAATTGTGCAACCATCCATGTTGAGCTACATCCACAATGCTCCATCAAGTTGTCTCATGACCCTCATAAGGGTATAATTCCCAAGATCCACAAACTCCCGAACTAATTGGGCAACCATCCATGTTGAGCTTCATCTACCCTAGATTCCTTTCTGTCTTCAAAGTGGGGGCTTCTTAAAATATGTATTCTTCATCATTTTCAGCATCTGGTGGATCTTTAACAATGGCTACATTAACTTCATTTGGTATGCGTTTGAGTTTTCCTTTGATAACATCGTTGGCAGCTTGGCTCGAATGGTACAACTCCATCCTGTGTGACCTCTTTTTTGCAGTAGTAACATTCAATTTCCCTTTGTTTTTATTTGATCTATGGTTATTTCTCGAGTATAATGCCATCTCAAGTTGAGGATCATCTTCTGTATCTCCTGCAATTGTTCTCTTTTCTTCAGCTAAGAGAGTTGAAATCATATCTTCTAGAGTTTGAGAAGGCAGTTGACTGAGAGAAAATGACATTGCTGAATTTAGAAGGCAAACTGTTTAACAAAATGGCTTTGGCATCCTCGTCATCTACCGTGGCATTAACTTCTGCTAGCTGTCTAAGAAGAGATCTCAGATTGCTTATGTGACTAGATATAGTGACTCCATCAACCATCTTGAATCTAAAAAGTTGAAGCTTTAGCAAAAATTTTGCATTGACAACTTTTGCTCCAAACAATTTATTTAGAGTATCCCAGATTTCCTTGGACAATTTTTCTAGGTCTACATGATGTAACTCAGAGTTGGAGAGAGCAAGACCAATAATGGCTTTGGCTTTATCATCTTTGCTCTGCCAATCTAGTAATTTAGTTGCATCTGTAGGTGATTTCTCTTTCCCATTAACTATTCCCCACAGATTTTATATTCATCAATTGCATTTGTATTTTAACTTTCCAAGTGTGAAAGTTGAAGCCAAAATATTTCTCCAATGGAATTTCCATTTAAAAAATATTTAACAGGAAACACCCTTTTAAAATTTGCAATCTAGAAAATGGGAGTGCAGATAAATACCGGGACTGTGCCCTAGGTAACTTCAAATGCCCTCGAATCTGCTGACTTGTATGAACAGGATTTCAAAGTCTCGAAAGGTCCTTGCAGACTGGTACGAACAGGTGAAATTCCTGCCCTATGCATGACTCTGTTTTGCTTTTTTAGTTGCCGTGACTGCTTGAAACTCGTGACTGTATGACGACTTTACTGGCTGTGACTGCTCGAAATTTGTGTATATCCCGCTTAATGTCCTCATGCCCTCGCGTTTTGTCTGAAATTGCATATATCTCAGGTCCAATGCATTATTATCAATGGCATTCTTGCTTATGTCAAATCTGTGCCCTAGTTGGCCCAATCTGCTCACAATTAGGGCTCTGCGAATAGGCTTTTCCTGTCCAGTGCTGTCAACACCTACTTTGATACCTTTATTCATTGTTCTTGCCCTTGCGTCTGGTTTTTTTGATGCTAATAATGGCGGTTTTGCAGATCAGAAGTCTGGATTTTCTGTATCTTGGTTTTGCAAATTAACGACCCTCGAGTCTGTATTTTCCCTGCCGTAATGGCTTGGAAAGGTTTTTTGTTTTAATCTCAATTTCAACAATGGCATATTTCTTTGTTTCTGCCCCCATACAGCAGAATGTTTTCTCAATTTCAACAATCTTCTATTCAAATTCCGAACCCTATCGAGCACCAGTGCTCTGATACCAATGTTAGAAGACAGAAATAATGAAGAAGAATCGGAATGCACACTTTGTCGATTGTGTGTCCATCTTTCATTATGTAAGAGATGGTTACAAAAATGGTTGTAGTGGTTACAACCGCTCATTAGTTAATACATAGCTAATATTGACTTAATAATAATTTATAAGTCTTATATTCTTATATTTCACAGAATTGCTATGGCGCTTCTTGTGTTTTTTATGGTTTCAATCCCATCACCTTTTTATGATTCATTCCTAGAATAACCAGGCTTACCACTGTAGAAACAACCCATACTTTGGTCATGACCTCCACAGCCTACTTCAGCCCTTTTTTTCTTTCTTCTTTGGGGACGAATCTTCTCTTCTCATGGTTATTTGTAATGTTTGTAAAACATGGCATATTGGCATTTGCCTGCTTTGGGTCCACCCCGCAGTTACCTAGAACCTTAAATCATTTTACTCTTAGCTTAATGTTTTTAGCTTGTAGCTTCTTTCTGGAGCTTCTTTTGGCTCCGAATTCTATATTTTGCTGGCTGTACATTTGAGCCCCCTTAACCTTCTTTGGCTATTTGTGCACATTAATATAATTTCTTACCTTTTTCTGCTGGTAAGCATGTTGTTTTCTTTTGCTATTAAAGTATAAGCTCTGCTTCAAATGCATCTGTATGCTTCTTATGCTTGTGCTGCTTGTTAATTTGCTCCTCCAACTAGAAACCAACAAAAACTATTGAAAAAATGCTAATTGATTTAGGTGTTCTATTTAATGTACTCGCAAAATCCCTGAAGGACTATGGTAGAGTCTGCAATGTGATTAAACAGATAGTTATCCTCCAGATTTTGTTGAATTGCAATAATTTGGTAGCTGATCTCTTCCGGTTTAGTCTGTGCTATATGTGGTATTGAGCTACTCTTACCTTTTTGAGCTAAATCAAAATTTTAATTTCAACGTCCTGGTGGCATTAGGAGTCTCATACAAAGATTTTATCTTCTGGGATACATTGCATCCTGTATATGTGAATTATATTATCAAGTACAGCCAAGATCAAATTATGTTCTCCTACTCCGATCATTATATTTTACCTGCAGCAATATGTTTTCTAGCTTGATTTCAGTCCATAAATGTTTCTCCACCATGTCTGGTATGTGAGAACCATTCTATCTTGGATTTGCATGCTGCAAAATGCTAATTGATTTAGGTACGGCATTTAACATAATCACAGAATCCCTGAAAGACTTGGATAGAATTTGCAATGTTATCAACCAGTTATTCTCTAATTTTTTTTGAACTGCAATATACTGGTTACTGATCTCTTCCAGTTAAGTCATGTCATATAACATTGAACCACTCTTACCTTTTTTGGGCCAAATCAATTTTTTAAGTACAACATCCTTGTGGCGTTAGGAGTCTGGTACAAAGATTTTATCTTCTGTTGCACTGCACGATGTTGCATCCTGTAAATGTGAATTTTACTATTAAAGTACAGTCAAGGTCAAATTCTATTTTGAATTTTTCGTATTCCGATCATTGTACTTTTCATGCAGGGATATGTTTTCTAGCTTGATTTCAGTCCCTAAATGTTTTTCCACAACTTCTAGTATGTGAGTTCAATTTTATCTTGGATTTGCATGCTGCAAAAATGCCATTTCATTTGTGTGAATCTGAAAATATATGGTGTTGGCCACCTGGTATAATTTCTCTTTACAGTAAATGAAGCTTTCTAGTTTAAAAAGTTGAAAAGAAGCCATCCAATCGTCCCATCCAGTTTGAAACCTACTTCTAAGAAGGAAATTTTGTACCTTCTTGTCTATATTGTAGTCTTCCAGGGTTTTATCCAGCAGCTAAAAATATCTCTTGCCAATAATATTAAAACCTTGCAAACAACCCATTTTACCTTATAACAGCTGAGTTGATATGCGGAAAATATCAAAGAATTGTTCAGTAAAAAGCATTTGACAAATTTAAGAGTAATGCCTTAGAAGCTAGCACCCATGACCACCGATGCACCTTGAAATGTCTTCACTCTTCAGCATCTTGAACTGCCTCTCAGCCACTTGAAAATCCCCCTAAGCCCCACATTCAAAGTTCAATCCATTTTTAAAGGCAAACACGTTTCTAAAAAATTCATGCGAGTTATTAAAAAAATCCTTATCCACTTTGGTTTTATTAATTAAACATTCAGACGTAACTAAATCTTTAAAAAAATTAACTGTGATTCAATGCCTGCTGGTGATTTCCATGATATTCAGATTTATCTTTGTACTTCCAAAATCTTCTGATTTTAATTTTGTTGTTTAGGATGATATACCCGTCCTCCAGTCAGTCACAGAGTCAGAGTTCATATAAAATGGTTAGCTAGCCAGATTTCTAATGCTTACTGGTTCTCGTTCAATTGCTACTTTGGACGTAAGGTCTTTTTGTTTCTGTCCGCTGACTCACAGGTTTCTTTTAGATCTCGATATGAATTGATAGGATGTGCATGCGCACCACTATCACTATACATTTCTTTCCACTTTTTTCAGGTTTCTCTCTCCTCTGATATCCTTGGAACTTCAACTCTGTCATCAATTTTACACTCTTGAAAATTAGCTACTTTCAGGACAGCCTGTAATTGACACAGTTTTTTTGGTATTGAATAGTATTTGAGGTTACTAGTGAGTTTCAGGAGAGACTCTCATTAAAACTGTATTGAGCTCCTAATGACTTATGAGTTCTTCATATGATCATAAAATCTGAACTAGTTTGTGCTACTTCAGAACTCTTTTAATAGTTTTTATGTATGTAGAAAACTGGAAATTTCAGTTTTAGAGAAAACTCACATAAAAACTTAAAGGCTCTTGATGCCATGTTGATGATGGTTTCCAATCCTAATCCTTTTATGCTAATCCTCCTATTGTCACCTTGTTGTTAAACTGCTGTCCAAAAGTGGATAGCCTAAGCTTTTTCTGTGCCAGCTGAAATGCACTCTTCTGGCAGGCCATGTTTTGTACATGCCAATAGCGTGTTGATTTGCTGAAAGAATAAAAGCAACATGAATGTGTTAAACTCTGTTTTAAAAACTTTCTTTACTTGAAGCTGAATTTATCTTAAACTGCATGATACAATTCAGTGAAATAAACTTTCTAATCTCTCACATGGTTAGCTTTTTGAAAACTTTTAACCCTGCAAACTCCTCTAATAATATTAATAACCGATAGATGTCTGCCTAACACTTCTATACTATAATAGTAACCTTTAGTAATTAGTAATATTTTAACAAAGTACTAACCTATCACAATATCTTAACATACAAATATATATGCATCCGCATGGTACTAACATTAATTATTTCTAAACTTATCCTAACATATATCTGAGAAATATTAATTAATCAGATCTATCTATTGTTAGCACTAAAGGACTTTGGTCGTGTGAGGGATTAACACATCAAAATGACTCGTTGGTATGCCAAGAGAGTTTAAAATTAAGAAAAATTCCATCATTTATAGCCGTGAAAATGTAAGTTCTTAACAGGGGTCAAAAGAATAGAGATAATATTGGGCACTAATAATGCATGCATATTTGGGAATAGAATATCTATATTTTAATATTTATGTTACAAAGAAAATTTCCTATTCCAAGCCTTGTCTCACCTTTATAAATCTAAAAATAATGACTTTCCACAAAAACTAGTAACTTTTTCACTGTGTAGTTATTGTTTGTCTTCCATAGTCTTCAAGTGCTGGCCACTGTATATGAAATTTGTCCGATTTTACAGCTAGAGAAAGGAGTGGATGGCTTATTTGAGAGTTTCAGCAGGCTAGATTCTCGCATTTCTGTTGTTGGTCAGACTGCAGCAAAGATTGGAGATCATTTACAGGTGCATTGGTACCTTATATGGAAGGATCATTTTCAGATCAAAATTTCCCTTAGAAATCATAGCTGCATTTGAAATCTTATCGAAGTTTATAATATCTCAGATTTAAATTGTGGTTAGTGAATTGAAGTTTTAGTCTTTCAGATTTCACATCCAATTATAGCTACTAATTGAGTTGAATCAATTTCACAGAGTGCAGATTCACAGAAAGACACTGCTAATCAAACTATAGAACTCATCAGGGTAATTTCTACCTAGGCGACTTCTCTTTGTTGATGCTATTTTACACAGCACATTGAAATCAATTCTAAGCATCTTACATTATGTGTTGCATGTTTTGTAATAACTAGAAAATATAATTTATTGCTACAAGTCATCCTGTTTTCTATAACATGCAGTACTTAATGGAGTTCAACAACAATCCAGGCGATCTAATGGAGCTCTCACCCTCTTCTCTGATGATAGTAGAGTTGCCGAGGCTGCAGCAATTGCACAAAAACTCCGTAAGTGGGATTTTATAAATTATAGTTAATGCATAAGTTTACTTTTGTTTTTTGGTTTATAGGTAAATTGTAACCTTCACCCTGCCGTCAACTAAACATGGAGTAATGCACTAAAAAGCTTTGAACACCTTTTGGACTAAAACCCATGTTTGAGGGGTTTCTATTCTGCTTATATTCACCTGGGATTTGCACCCGGCCTTGTGCTATGTGCCTGCATTAGCATGGGGAGCATGTGCCATGGCGCTTGAACCCTGGTCATCATCGTGGCAATTGATCCTCCTTACTTCATAAGTTTCATTTGTTATTTGACCTTACACTCACAACTATTTCTTGCATCTTTATCTGTTTACTTCTGTTGTGTTATTGGTATGTTTTCTTTCATGCACATATTTGCCTATGCATTGAATAATTGGTGGGCTATTTTTTGCCTTTTCTGTAAAGAGGACTACTGCATACACATTGATGTCACACTGAATAATATAGTATGTGCGAATAGAGTAAGGTGGCAGGGGTTTATGAATGAGAGTGTGAATCCTTTGATCAGAAGAATGCACTATGAGAGAAAAATCTATTTTGACCGTTACTATGAGACAGTAAACTCCAGTTTAGCTGCAGTTTACTTGACTTTGCACTGCATTAAGCTAACAACACAAAAAGTCGAATTTTGTGGATCGTTAAATATGAAGGTAACAAATGATATACATAAAAATGAAACGTGTTTTGCTTACATATGATATTTGACACCCATTTCCTTCTATATTGCAAATCTTTAGAACACTTGAAGATTTATAGGGTCTGATTTACTCGGATATGTGATTATCACAAGTTTTGATATCCATACTTGTCAGATGATGAGATTGTGCTATTATTTATGAATGAATGAAAGAGAAACACAAATTATATTCAACTCTATAAATGATTAGAACAGGTCAATTAATCTCAAATGACAATTGTAGCAGTGAATAAGGATTACCTAAAGCATCTCCCAGCTAAGCTAGCGACCAAAAAGTGTTACCAAAAATGTAAATGCCTGATATAAATAAAACCCCAAAAGTATACTAGAAGATAAATTAGAGTTAGATGAACTAATCCAATATAAGGAGTAGAAGAGATGGGGTCAATAACTCATATGGCCCTGATTGGCACTGGGTTGAGAATCGACAGTTCTATTAATAACTTTTTTCATCAATGAATTTGAAGCAGTGTACGCTGGGGATGCGTCCCTTCTGTTTTTGGGGGCGTCCCCTATAGGGGATGTTTCAGGGACGTGGGGATGGATAGGAAACATCCCCTAGACGTCCCCAATTTTTTTTTTAAGGAAATGCTTCGGGGCCCCTGTTTTCCAGTAGGGGATGGCTAGCTGTCCCTGGTAGGACCAGGGGACATCTAGAAGTCCCCTGACTGTACCAGTGATAGCTAGAAGTCCCCTATGTCTCAAAACACAAAAATACATGTTTTTTTAATAAAACTCAATATTTTTCGCAAGTTTCATGAGTTATGACTCCCCTAAAGCTGCACAATTTGCCATCAACGTGATGAATGGATTCCAATTGAGTGGAAAGAAGTTGAAGGTCCAACTTAAATGAGATAACAAATAGAGCAAGCCTTATTGAATAGACACCTGTCATGCAAAGGGGAGGTTGGATGGATGGTGTTGTTCTTTACAAATTGAGACTGTTCTATTCAACATGTAGCAGTTATATGCCCCATTTTTGTGGGTTAAAAAATGGCTTGATGTATGATATTGAAGGGAGCAAATGAAGATTGTGGATGCTTATATATGCAGCTCCAATGTTGTCATATGAAAAAGGTGGGAAGCAATAGCTCCCTTTGGTGAAGATTGAAGCCTTGAAAATTCATGTCATTTATGTGCATATTGCACAGTAGAACATGTGATCTAGGTGCCCTTGTTCCTAATTTTTTTGGAATAAACCAATATATCATATATGTTTTGGAATTGATTTTTAGTTTTGTTACTACTAGATTAATGTAAGATTATTATTGTTATGCATTGCTTCTATTTCTATATTACAACGTTTTATGCAGCAGTGAATTTGAATGTGTTATGGATATGCAATCATTTAGGGCAAATTTTGTAGACCATTGTGTTTTGTACATGTAATTATGTAAATTACTTGTCTTGAACTCTCTCCTACATAAATGACCGTGTAATTATTATATATATCCACATTGAATATTATGTGAAATCTCAATTCAGCTCTAATGTTATGTAATAAGGTTCTATAACATATATGATGAATGCCTTATCAATGTTATCATATGAATATTTGAAAGTTCCTATATTTTTAAATTTTTCCCTATTTTTAATAGTCATCCCCTAAAAATGGCCTCCAAAAAAATCCGTCCCAGAAATGCATCCCCCCGTCCTCCCTGCCATCCCCATCCCGGAAACTTGGTGGAACATAGGTTTGAAGGTATCATCTGAAGGGTTGCCTGGGTTGATAGGAGCTGATTTGATTATCCTTGGAGGCAACAAAACACACCTAATTGAAACAAAAGAGGAGTATACTTGCCTAACATCCAAGGTCAAAAGTTACTTGAGACAAGTTTAGAAGCTAATGTTATAGATACAATCTCACCAGATTTGGATTAGATGTAGGGATGAGCACTTGTTGACCTTTGTCAGCCAGTAGTGCGGATTAGTGTTGGAATGATATGAGTGGACATTGTTTGACATACCACTGTCTGCACCAATATTAGAGAAATCGTCGGGCACTTGATGCCCATTTAATATAAATAAGACAAAAGTATGATGCAATGAATATCTTACTCCAGTAGAGTTTAACTCTCAAGGGTCAATACCTCTCTGAATAAGAAAAGTGAAGCATCTTTGACGGGTAATGGTGAAAGAAAACCATTGAGCAATTAGGGCTTGAACCTAGGACATCCCAAGCGCACTTCAGTGGTTCTATCACCAAGCTACTGGCCCTCTTTATGATAAATATCTGATTGAGTGCGGATTGACATTCCAGCAACCCCCTTCAAGCTACACACGGGCTTGAGCTCACCTAGCCTGGCTCTTATATCATGAAAGAAAACCATGGACCAGCTAGGATCCGAACCTGGGATCTTCTAAGGGCATTTCAGGGGCCACTGAGTTATGAGCCCTCCTTATCTTCAAGATCTGATGGAGTGTGGATTGGACTTCCAATAGATGAGGGTAGACATAAATAGTATCTCCCATGAATCTCAAAATAAAAATTTGCAGGCCATCACTTCACAATAAAACAATTAACTACATCATCACAACAAAAGATGATAGTCTTAGGATAGAGACTAGTCAGGGTATTTGAGTCAGAACACAGACGAAGAGAAGAATGTCTTTGTCAATCGACACATAATTGTTTATGACATCATACTTATATTTATTTTACAATAGTTGTAATTTAACCTTTGGTGTTATCATTAAATTGAAAGTAGGGAAACCGGGTTGACCTTCCATCTGATGAGAGTTGACATAAATGAATCTCGAAATAAAAGATTACAACCCAAACTAGGCCATTGCTTTACACTGAAACTGTTAACTACATCTTCACGACATAAGAGTATAGTGTTAGGATAGAGTCTACGTGGGGTACTTGAGTTAGAGCACAGAGGAAGAGGATGCCTTTGTCTAATATCACACAATTGCT
Organism: Taxus wallichiana var. yunnanensis; assembly: GCA_018340775.1. Taxonomy (NCBI): domain Eukaryota; kingdom Viridiplantae; phylum Streptophyta; class Pinopsida; order Cupressales; family Taxaceae; genus Taxus; species Taxus wallichiana. The sequence goes on from CM031243.1 coordinate 688,657,981, forward strand.
TATAATATCATACCTATATTTATTTTACCATATTTATAATTTAGCTTCTGGCGATATCATTAAATTGAAAGTATTCAAACAGGGTAAAAACCCTTCGTTTTCTTTTTCTGGCCAACTCAAGTAGCTTGGCCAACCTGATTAGTTTTCTTGGCTCAGCTTCATTAAATTTCTCATCATTTAATTATTTTATGCTTGATTGGACAAACCTGCTCGACATAAACCTGTTTTAATTGGATTTAATTTTTATACATTCATCAACTGGTAGCCTAGTTGACCCATCATTTCATGAAATTGCATTCTCTAATACCCCCCAACACACTTTCCAATGCAAAGGGGCTAAAAAAGGACTGTACTGACAAGCTGACAATAGCATTATCTTTGACCAGATCTATTCCAGGGTTGACTTTTGGAGTTTTGACCATCATAAACACTATCTTTTGTCGCCCGACTATTTCCAAGTTAACAGTTGCTGCTCCATTAACTTTCTACAATAGAAGATTCTAGTGGTTAGGCAGGTATGTAATGTCCCCATTTCTACACCGAGGCCTAATGGCCATTTTTCAGTCTTAGCCTTGGGCATACCCGAGGGGCCAATGGTGCGGGAAGCTATTGGGTATGGATGTTTGATTACCACCTTGCTTTATGTTATATTTTGTCGTTGACATTAGTGTTGGGCGACTTGGTGGTAATGATTATTCTAATTTTGCGTTGGGATAACTTAAGTGTACTTTTGGCTTAGTGGTGATAAAGTAACTTAAGTTATTTTATTATTATGTGGTTTCCCCCAAGGAGGTCGATTAGGGTTCTTTTGGGCCCTTTGTTGCAATGAAGAGTTATAAAAGGGAAGCGCTTGGGGAGAGTGGGGATTCATTCATACACTCACTCTTTTATGATATTGAAGCCATTGTTGGTTGCATACTTTTTGCTTGTGGAGTAAGATCCCACAGGAACCCTAGCTTCGGTGGTGAGAGATCCACTCCAAGCTAGCAAAGCACTCTTCGGTGGTGAAAGATCCTCCCTAGTTTGCTAATTTGGAGCCTGCTTAAGATCAAATCAACAGATAGTGTTTACAGGATTTCAGATAAAACTTTATAGAAGTTTCATAGGATTGATTTAGTGGTAGAGAGAGATATTTCCATCTCCAACGATTCAGAATATTTTCTAGCCTTGAGGAAGGATTGGCGACTTCTCTGGAGGAGTTTGGTGGAGTTTTTGGGCCCTTTCCTAGGGTGACATCACCCTTAGGGTTTTGCAACAATTATTTTTAGGGTTTCTGGTTGGCATTTTCGGATTTGAAGGTTGGATCTGATTCCTTATATTTTATATATGTTATTATCTGAAAATCAGAATTTTATCAGTCCATTTCAGGTAGTTGTGAATTTTGGAAATTTGAGGCAGTTTTCAGCTGTAAAAATAAATAAATAAAATCAGATGTGAGAGATAAAAATTATTCTCTTGTTTATTGAAATTATTTCTCTTGTTTATTGTTCTATATATTTTTCTGAGTTGTTTGAAGCTTCTGGGTAGTGTTGAAGTGATTAGTTTGCAAAATACAAAAATTTCTTTATTTCTGCATATTGTTGTCATAAAAATCAGAAAAATCAGAATTCAGTTCGTTGTTATTTTATACATATTTTGTGAATTTCAAGTAATATCCCACAAGGGATACTTCAATGGTATCAGAGCTGTTGTTCCTCCAGCCTGTTTGGGTTAAAAATGGGTGATAATGAAGATCTCAATGTGGATTTAATGAAGAAATTATTCACCAATATGGTTAAGCAAATAGGAGACTACAAACCTCTATTTGAGCCAACTCACAGAGAGACTATCGAGGGCAAGATTTAAGCCTTAGGCGAAAGATAGAGGAGAAAATAGTAATATGGGGCAACAGGCTCAAAGAGGCGAAAGTGGACATTCAGGGCAGTGATCTCCCGCTCTTTTACCAAGCCTTTGGGACTTCAAGAGCCCTCTTTCTTGAAGGATCCGGAAGCTTCACCGGTGGGGCAGCAAGCATAAGTATTTGATGAGGAATCTTGTTGGGAGAAGTATCAGTCTTTGAGTGAGGGTTTCGGGAAAACATGCCATTTCTAGAGTATTGCAGGATGAAGATTGGTAGTAACAGACCCAAGAGGGACCATCTGACGCAGGTGCTTGAGTTACAGAGGAGATTGGGACAAATCTCCATTCCACACTTCGATGGTTCGAAGAAGTGTACAACGCAATCATGGATTTAGAAGTTGAAGACATACTTCAACTTGAATCCCATGCGCGAAGAGGATGCAATTAAATTTGCAATCCTACATCTGGAGGGAGATGCACATGATTGGTGGCATCATGGTCTCATTACACAGGGGCACATGCATATTGATACATATGCAGATTTTACACAGAGGCTGATGAGCAAGTTTGACAGGAGGGATCCTGACAGGTGCTTCAGAGAATTGACTCACTTGAGACAGACAAGTTCTTTGGACGTATACATTGCAGATTTTCAGAGGCTTTCATCATAATGATGTTTCGAAGATGAGACTGACTTCCTCTCTTCATAAGCAGTTTGACAAATGCACTAGTCGGGTTTGTGAAGGCATTTGAGCCTTCTTCATTGCATGATGCTATTAGGAGAGCACGGGATTTGGAGTTATCTACTCCAAAGTCGAGGTTTCCACCTTGAGTTCAGTAGAGGGTACCTCCACCTAGACCGGATGGTTTTCAAAGAAGGTACCTCCACCCAAGCAGGATATGGCTAAAAAGCCGTTCATATCTGAGAGCTCAAAGATGAGTTGAGGCGAAAGAAACTATGTTTCGATTATTTCCGTACACCGTGTGCTCCAAGTTATGATTGCACACAGGAAAAGGAAGGCCCAATTTATTGAGGTCTTTGAGGAGAGTGACGGTGATGGAGAGGAGCTAGAGATTTAGGAGATGGATGATGGAGATGGAGATGCATTGGGCAAAGTGCTGGTGTTGAGCAGGAGGACTAGACTTTCCCTCAGGAAACTATTGCTACTTTGTCTAGTACCCGAGGTACAAGGCATTTAGGGTCAAAGGAGTTTTGCATATTCAACGTGTTGTGGTACTCATCAATAGTGGGGCTACCCACAACTTTATTGATGCATCTTTGGTTGAGAGACGAGGTCTAAAGCAGAGGATTTTGAGGGCTTCAACATGGTTGTAGCCAACGGAGAGTCTATGAGGTGCACACAATGAGTCCCATAGTTGAGCATTACTATGGGTAACTATATAGTCACCGATGACTTTTATATTGTTGGTATTGGAGAGACCAACATAGTACTTGGAGTGTAATGGCTCCATTCTCTTGGTGAGTTCCGGACTAACTTTCAGACGATGGAGCTGAAGTTTAAGTCTGAGGGTAGGAACATGATCTTGAGGGGATTATCTACAAAGGTACCCCGAGTTGTGTCACAACTAAGCGGATAGAGGATTTGCAGGCACAATGGGGTGGATTGGGCAGTATAGTGCTTGGTTTCGACCAAGAAGTCAAATGATGGTCGACTAGAATATCACGTGGATGTCCAGGGCCTACTGGACAAGCATAGTGCAATTTTTGGTGATATACCTCCAGGTGTGCCTCCAGATAGGGATTCGAGCATGTGATTGAGCTTGAGGACAACAAGATGGTGGTTACTAATCCCTACCGCCATCTAAAACGGTTTAAGGATGAGATCGAGAGGACTATACATGATCTCATAGATATGGGACACATTAGACCCAGTTCTAGTCCCTTTGCTTCTTCAGTAGTGTTGGTGAAGAAGAAGGATGGAACCATGTAGATGTGCATAAATTATGTGCATTGAACAAAAAGGCATTCAAAAATAAGTATATAATGCCACGCATTGATGTGTTATTAGATGAGCTATAGGGGGCAATCTATTTTTCTAAAATAGATTTGCGATTTAGATATCACCAGATCAAGGTCAGAGAGGAGGATGTGCATAAGACGACTTTCAGATGCCATTATGGTCACTTTGAGTTTCTAGTGATGCCATTTAGTTTGTCTAATGCACCGCCACATTTCAGTCTTGTATGAACCATGTGTTCAACTGCCATTTGCGGAAGTTTGTATTAGTCTTCTTTGATGACATATTGGTCTACAATAGGACTTGGGAGGATCACATTAGACATCTTGATGAGGTGTTGGGTATGTTGGAAGCTAACTCGCTATACGTGAAAGCTTCTAAGTGTGAGTTTGGTATGACAAAGTTATTGTATTTGGGATATGTGATTGGGGGAGGTGGAGTCAAGGTTGACAAGGAAAAGATTTAGGCGATATTGGATTGGCCACCACCTAGGACATTGACACATTTGAGAGGGTTCTTAGGTCTATGCACATACTACAGGAGATTTGTGAAGAACTTCTCTCACTTGACTGCACCATTGACAAATTTGACCAAGAAGGGGATTTTACTTGGTCAGAATCAACACAACAGGTTTTTGATCACCTTAAGGGGTGATGAGCTCATGTCTCTGTTCTAGCATTACAGATTTTTCTTGGCCATTTGTGCTCGAGTGTGATGCATCAGGTGAGGGCGTTGGATTGGTTCTCATGCAAGATAGGCATCCCATTGCCTACGAGAGCCGGAAATTGAGCCCCTGTGAGAAGGGATACTCAATTTATGACAAGGAGATGTTGGCCATTATGCATGTTTTGGCCAAATTTAGATAGTACCTTGTGGGTAGTAAATTTTTGCTTCGTACGGATCACAACAGTTTGAGGTTTTTCTTGGGGCAAAAGGATCTCAACGACCGCCAACAGAGATGGGTGAATAAGGTACAAACATATGACTTTGACATATAGTACACAAAAGGTAAGAATAATGTTGTTGCTGATGCATTATCAAGGAGGCCTCACCTCACCTTTGTGCTTAGCTCTATGTTTAAGATTTCAGATAGATCGAAGGCTCACATACTTGTTGAGTATTCCAAAATCATTTTGCATGTGAGGTCATGGATGACATTATTCAGATGATAGATACAAGATCTTGGATGATCTCATATACTACAAGGATAGGATTTTCCTTGTGCCAAAATCCAAGATGAAGAAGAAGATCTCATATACACCCCTAGCAGGACATCCTGGGTATTTTAAGACTTACATGTACATCAGGGAGAGATTTGCATGGAAAGGGTTGAAGGATGATGTCCTCAACCATATTAGGGAGTGTTTGGTTTTCCATCTAACTAAGGCCGAGCATTCTTTTCCAGCAGGACTACTACAACCTCTTCCTATTTCGGAGCAGAAGTGGGAAAGCATCTCCATGGATTTTATCACAGGGCTTCCCTCTGGACATGGGCATGATTGCATAAATGTGGTGGTTGATGTTGACTAAGTATGCCCATTTATTTTCTATGCCTAAGGGGCATAAGGCACCACAAGTGGCTCAAATATTCTACACAGGTATTTTTAGGCTTCATGGCTTGCCTAAAAAACATTATCGATAGGATACGATTTTCATGAGCACCTTTTGGCAGGAGATTTTCAGACTTGCAGGTACAAAGTTGACTCCTAGCACTAGCTATCATCCACAGATAGATGGGTAGACGAAGATAGTCAATAAGTGGATAGAGGGCTATTTGCGTAGCTATGTGGTAGGACATCAATGTGCATGGATTAGATGGTTACACATGGGTGAGTATTGCTACAATACCACCTACCAGATGAGCATTGACATGACTCTTTTAGGCATTATAAGGGTATAATGCTACATCATTCGCGGACATGGTATTATCGGATATATTTGAGCTCCCAAAGCTCGTGATTGGTTACAGGAGAACCAAGATATTTTGAAGGCCCTCAAGGAGAATCTATAGAAAGCACAAAACCAACAAAAATATTTATGCGAGACAGCACATGGGTAGAGGTCTTTTCGAGGTGGGAGTTTTGGTCTTCCTACGATCTGACCCTACAGGCAATCCTCACTTAAGCATAAGCGGTGCCGAGAAGTTGAAACTGCGGTTCTATGGACCATACACGATAGTACAGAGGGTTGGGCAAAGTTGCATATGAGCCGGAGCTTCCAGAGTACAACAAGATACATAATGTTTTCCATGTTTCGTGCCTCAAAAAGGCACTAGGACAACACATTGTGCCTTCTACAAATTTGCCACCCTTGGACGATGAGGGGAAGCTGGTCCTAGAACCAAAATCTATCATAGAGGTGAGACAGAGGAAGCTCAGGAACATGATGATCACAGAGTACTTAGTGTGGTGGAGAGACTTGCCACTGAGGATGCCACTTGGGAGGGAGAGAAGATTTTACAACATCCTAGTTTGCATTGTCATGGGGACAAGCAAATTTCGGGAAGGGAGGACCATAATGTCCCCATTTCTACACCAGAGGCCTAATGGCCATTTTCAGTCTTAGCCTTGGTCATACCTGAGGGGCTAACGACGCTGGAAGCTATTAGGTATGGATGTTTGATTACCACCTTGCTTTATGTTATACTATGTTTTGAGATTAGTGTTGGGCGACTTGGTGGTAATGATTATTCTAATTTTGCGTTGGGATAACGTAAGTGTAAAATTGAACTTTGTCTTTGACATTAGTGTTTGCGACTTGGTGGTAATGGCATGGTAATGATTATTCTAATTTTGACATTCTGGTAATGATTATTCTAATTTTGAACTTGTTGTACAAATTGTTGATTTTTATATCTTGGTTTTTGAGTTGAATGGAGTTGAGTAGTTGGCGGCCTTTCATTTCCGTGTGCGTGTGGGTATTAGGTGAGACTCTCCTTAATATTGGTTCATAGAATGTTAAATTTCCTCCCACGCTTACACCATGGTTAGGATCAAACTATCTAGTCGGGAAAACATCTCCGCATAAATATTGTGTGCATTATTGATCCAGAGGATCCTCACCGAGAGACACCGATCTAAGATTTCTAATTAGTTGTATCGGTTTATAGCGTGGAGAAAAATTTGATGATTCAACGATATCTTGTTTGTAGGAAACAAAGCTCGTTTGCAAAAGTTATAGCCCGCTAAAATTTTCGAACAACCTGGGAAACTTTGGGACTGCGTGCAAGTTGAATGTGTGCACGCCAAGTGGACTAATGGGATTACAACACGTGGACAATGTAGGCGACGGAGCAAAAGTTGGGTTTAGAACGCCGGTCTTGGACACTCGTACACGGATAGATGGACCCTCTATTTATTATCTCTTGGGGCCCTTAAAGTTGCAAACACACTCGAGTATGGAGGGGTGTCTTGGCCTCCTTCACTTTACATTGCATATCAGAGTTCTTGCATATATCTATTGATAATATTTTGTATATCATGCATGTGGGACTAACTGATTAGTGCAAATAAATATTGCCAACTAATCCTTATCTTGGTCCACTAAAATTGGTTAAATCCAACGCATGATTCTAATATCTCTATGTATTAAAGTTGCAAAACAAAGAAAATCATGTATCATGTATATCCTTCCACATTTCCATGCACCACATTCAAACAAAGTGCCCAAACTTAGCACTAAAACCAAGGAGGACCAAGTCAAATGGATTTCATAGCCAATGCACATCTCTAGGCCGCCTAAATTTAAACCCTATCCCCTCCTAAAGTGCCTTGCATGTGGGATCTTATCCCTATAGAAAATGCGCCCCACAAGGTGTGGGATTTTCTGGGCATTGGGACAAAAGGATAAGGCTTTCAGTTTTATGTGCCATGGGATTAGAAACATTATATAAGGAGCATATTTTTATTTAAACACACAGAAGCCGAGGATTGTGATATTGTTTTGCTCATAGCTTGAGCTAGAGAAGGAATTTTTAGGTGATGTAAAAAGTGACTATTATTATTTTTGGCAAGAGGAACGTGATGAGAAGATCAGATTCTTGTAGAAATCTTTGTAAAGATTTATTTTCAAGATTTTAATAGATCGGTCCCATTAATTGGACTTTAAGATATAGGCCACAAGTGTTAAACTCCGTTATCAATTCCTGTGTCAATTTGCTGGTGATTCATCTCTGTATTTTCTGATTTTACACAATACTTTCAGTTTTATTTCCTTTATTAAAAATACAAAAAGGTTATAATAGTCAATTTTTATATCGAAAATCAATACAAAGCAAAGTTAAGTGATGTGTACAATATATAAGTTAAATTTGATAAAAAAACCGATCAATTATCTCAACCGGGAAATTATCTAGCTGAACATGAATAGATGAGACCACCATTTAGAACAAGTGTTTGAATGAAGATTAAGAGATGAAGAAATGTGGAAGAGAATTGGGTGGAGAAAACAAAGAGCCTATGCTTCTTATCCAAGAAAAATACCAAGCAAAGGATTATGATAGATTGGTACTCTAATATATAAAGAAAAGTTGATAAAAAAACCCATGACACCTCAACCAAACTCAAAGCTGCCATGGACAATAGATTCACCCCTTTATAACATGTTGTTTAAAGCCTTTAGGAAGTGGTTAGGGCAAAAAAAAACATTAAACGCTAGAGATTATAGTGAAACCGCCAAAAATATCATAAGTCTACCATATCCATTGAAAATTATGAAATACTTAGATCTATAGAAGGCATTAGACTTAATATCAAAGAGCTGGTAATTCCAATTGAACCAAAGACGCTAGCAAAAGCGATCACACTAGACCTAAAAACGGAGAACTCAAAACAATGTTACAAACTAAGAAGAAGATAACCAAAACAAAACTAAAAAAACAGAATTCCCATCACAAAAGCTAAAAATCAATGCTGAGATTCCACCGGGAAGTGTTGGACTAAAAACTCACGAGGAAAATGCAAATCAACCTTAAAACAAAGAAACCAAAATAATGCTTGTGTGATTTGCGAACTTAGAAAATTGGGGTTGTAAAACACCAAAGTAAGAAGCTATTTAAAACGTTGAAGCCTACTAAACTCTTCCTTCCTAGATGAAAACTATGTTAGGAAATTCAATGAGTTAGGAGTAACACATAAAAGGTTGGAGAGAATATGAAATCATATAAAAGACTTGCAACACTCGTTGGACATATGATCTACTTTAGGTATGGTTTGTGCACACCAAACTCCCTCACTAACATGATCTCATATTATCAGTTCATGATAATGTACCTTTATGATAGTTTAAGCCTTCCTTAACATGAAAATTCATTTCACACTCCTTAATAAGAATATTCAAACATGAATCCGAACCAAAATTATCCACAAGCTTTAAGTTTTTAATTAAATATTCACTTCTAGGTTTGGAAGTATATACCAATTTTCAAAACCCCATCAAGTTGGATCTAATCACATTGGATCATACTGTAACTGTCCTGTTTCCTTGTAAAGTTAGAGTCCTGCTACACTTATGTACTTACTGTTACACTCTATCATGCTATCGAGCCTACATTGTTTTGCCATCATTGCTTTAGAATTAGACTTCTACCTATACTATTGAGGTTACCTACATACCTAATGCCTCTAATGAACATCTAATGAACATGAGTTTGTTGTCAGTCACCACATCCTTTTCAGAACACTACCTTTTATTATTTCTACTACTCTAAACTTAGAGTGACATCTACAAGCTTTAGTTGCCTTATTGTTTTCTCCCAAGTATATAAACTGTATGTGGGGGTATTAATTGCTTTATTTTTCATCGTTTTCAATATCTGGGAAGCCTGATATACTGATATTGATTCATTTTTGATGTTTTTAATTTAAGTCTATGATGCTGTGGTTCGTCCCCAGCCCCCGTACTGCTCGATATGTATCCGGCACGGATACGTTAGGGTATGGGTAAACGATACATGGTATGTGTGGGTTTGTCAGTACGACACATGTATGTTTGGACGTACTGGGACGGACCCACATGTACCCGCTGCGAACCCAAGCCAAAAACTGAGTTTTAAATGAATAAAATATTGAACCCTTAACACTTCAAAAAGCTATAAACTGCTCTCACCCCCTCCATTTGAAATCACACATACAATTCATTGTTGGTTTTTGCAAGTGTATGAGCAAAGAGCCAAAGAGGAATTGAAGAGCTTAGAGGAGGCAAAGATTGGAAGGAGGTTTTGCAAGGAGGAGGAGATTGGGGGCAGCCATTGCTTGTTTTGTTTGGAGTCCACCATTGCAAGGAGGAGGAGAGGAAGCAATTGTTGAGACTTGAGAGGAAGAGATTGTTTTAAATTTATTGTTCATTCAAAACTAAAAGAGTAGACATCACATTTGGTCCTTGGAGGTAGCATTTGTTTGGAGGCAACAAGGATCTACATTACGAGTTTTTTTTTAAAATCGAAAGCACCCTAAACTCTAAAAAGCCGGGTCCATTTCTTTTCAATCGTGTGGTCGAGTGGGCTTGCTCCCTCTTAGTTTAGGTCTCATCATATCATTCACCCGATCCACAAAGTGGGTCCATTTCGATCCGAACTTGGGGACTATCATGGTGGGCCATTCTTTCTCCAAACTATATGCTACAGTCCTCCACAGGGTTGTCGAGGAAATTTTGGAAATAACAAAGAGCCGAGGTCGGGCTGGTTTCGCCCGGTTACCACACCATCGACCACATCTTCACCCTTTGGGCTATTTTTGATTTTTGCCACCGCTCTTAAAAAGTCTATGGTTGTTTTGTAGACTTTCGAAAAGCTTTTGACTCCGTACCTTGCATGGCCCTCTTCCCGCGACTCCGAGACATCGGTATTTCTGAGACTCTTGTTATTGCCATCATGCGCCTCTATGAGTCCATCCTTGGTCATATTCCGTCATCGCATACTGATTGTCCGATCTCATTAGGAGCACCATTGGGGTTAAATAACAGGATGCCCCTTGTCTCCTACCCTCTTTGGCATTTACATTGATGAGTTGGAATCTTTTCTTCGGGATCACATTCAGGAAGGGGATGGTTGCCTTCTTCACCACGTCTTGATTTCCATTCTCTATTTAATTTTATATATTGTTTTACTCACCTCTTCTCCCGAGGGGCTTTAGAGAAATTTTTTGTCGTCAGAAACTGATGCACTTGCTTTATTCGTGATCTTCGGCATTTGACGGTCAATTTGGGTAAGACCAAGGTCATGGTCTTCAATTTGTGTATGACATCACACCTCCATTTCTTCTTCAAGGGGCATGAGAGGTTGAAATTACTAATACATACACCTATCCCGGGAGTCCAATTCTAAATGGCCTAGATTCAGTATGAGGCATGCTCTTCAGCTGAGGGTGAACAAAGGGTATGGGTCTCTTGCCATTCTCGAGAGACAGTGTTTTCGGCACCACTTCCAGGACGTCTCCTCCAAGATGTTTCTTATGAACTCCCTCATCCGCCTATATATTATTGTACCACTTTTTCTATGAGTCTATGTCTCTGGGGCCCTCCCTTTTGGACACAGATTGGGCCTCAACTGAGAGGATTCAGACTCTCCTCCTATCGTTGTTTCATTGGTATGCAAAGCAGACGGTCCCCAAAGATATTATTTTGGCAGAGTTTAAGCTCGACCTTTCCGTCTGATGAGTCTATATTTGACATATCATCCTTTCTTCACCGTATCAGGAGGTTTGGTGATCTTTCCGATGAGCAGGACAGGTATCCATATCTCGCCTATTGTTCCTCTGTGAGTATTGCCCAGTCGGGGCCGTAAATGTTGGTTTCCGAGAGTTTATTTTATTGAGACTTAGTTGGTATCCAGATTGATCATCTCCCCCCCTTCCAGTATTCTTTGAATGCTCCCAGTCATCTCTTGCCCACCAAGCAAGTGTTGAACAGGTCCATCCGGGAGGATATCTACAGGAGCTTCATTCAGACTACTTGGGTGAACCACCCTGGGGGTTTGCGCCCTAAGATGTCTTTTTATGCAGAGCACTTTCTTGAAATCAGAGATGGGCTCATCATCCGCCTCGCACACCTCTCTAACTCGGTAGGTGCATGCCTCCAGTATACATTGAAATTTGGTCCATTTGTTTGAGTTGGCTCCTCGACTGACTAGCATTTTATTGCGAGACCAGATCACCACATTGATCGGGTGGATAGACTTTGTAGGGCTCAAAGTAGCCTTCAAAAAAAAAAATGAGGTGGAGACTCGAGACTCATTTCATCTTCCGCGCCCCATTTACTATGAGATCGAGGACGCTTTCATTCTCTTAGTGAGGGATTCAGACTTTCCTAGTCCTTCTTTGTATATGACCAACGGTGTCTTGCCCTCTACATAAAGTGAGTCTTACTTACGAGACGATTCTTCATCCCCCTCATGAGTGTCCCCACGAGATTAATTACTGACCCTTCTTCCGGTTCTACCCACCGGTGGAGGAACTAAACGACAAAGCCTTTTCGGCCCTGCATGTCTTGTAGTCATAGATTAGTTCGTCCCCGTTCACCTTCACACCTCCTCGATCACCGCCAACAAAGATCGATGCACACACGTATTTTGTCCAAAGGGCAGTCAACTCCATTAAAATGTCCCCCTAGTGTTTATCGTCTTAGATCTCGGGAGGAGGTTTTCACCCCCTCTTCGGGTCATATCCAGGTGAGCTTTTTTTTTGCCTCTAATGTTATTTTGGAGGAGGTGTGGCTACCATTCGATTAGACCTATTGTCCTCACTTGCCCCCTCATTCTCTTCCTTTCATTCTCTTCTTGCATTTCCATCGCTTTTCCCCCGCTTGCTCCTTTGCCCCCATGGGGGGCATTGGCTTAAAGGGACTTTCCAAAATCAACCTGTGTCTTTTCTTTCTTTTTTTTTTTTGGGAACTTCGTTTTGAGTTGTCCTCGCCGCACTTTGTATATTGTTTGGGCTGCAAGTCCCATTGACCTACTTTTGTGGTCATTCGTTGGACATTAATATTTATCTTATCTTATCTACAAAGCAAATAACATGACTAATTAGATTTGTATGTGTGGAATGATATGTTTGCAAGGAGGCTAACACCATTGCCACATCTATAGCCAAGGCTTTAAGTCTTAGGAATGTAACACTAGAATAAAAGCTTAATGGAATGTTAACTTACATGAATATAATTCAAAATCTAGCTAATCATGCCTACTAATATATTGAATCGCTAAATAACAAAGACCAAAACAGATCTAAGAGGACAATCAAATTGGTATGTCATACTTCAAACAAGGTGAAATGGCCTCTTAAATGATTACATGCTCATTTTGGATAGTGCATCTACTAATTTTCAAGACTTAATGGGAGGATTGAGGTTGGCTATAAATCATATTTAGTTATATGAGATGATAAATCAAAGCATGGTGTAAAGTATAAATGAATGAGGTGAGTTTTTTTATTAGCCATTTCACTTTGAGGAAAACTAGTATTTTTGGTGCATGTTGGGACTAAAAGCCCAAATTAGATTAGAATTGCTAATCAAATTAAGCTTTGCTAATCACAATTAGTAAATTACCAAGGATTAAGATGTGAGGAGCCTTAATCAACCGCTTTAGATGGTCAAAAACTATTAGGAGGCTAATTTAATTTTTGCAAAATGTTTTTAATTTTTAAGCATCCTAACTTGTGTGATGCGTTCACCTCGGAGGAAAGTGGGGTGATTTTGGTGATGGAAGAGGGTTAGGAGACATAATAGGGTATATTGATCAAAAAAGGGCAAAATAGTTTTTAATTTTTTAAACATCGTTAATTGTATGCTTTCAAGAGGAATTTGATCTTGGTGATCAAAAACAAATTAGGATGGCATCAATACTACTTTGGTTAAGAGGCCAGAAGCAAGAAAACACATTAATTAGTGGAAATCCTAATTATTCTTTGGAGACATGTGTAAGAATGAGAGTGATTTGTGTGCATTTGACAATAAGATTGCATAAGCATGAATTTAAGTGTCTACAAATTCATCCCATTTTTATTTTTATTTAAAAAAATTTTTTTTGGTTGAGGTTTTTTTAAAGTTTAGAGTTTAAACATATCAAATGAGAATGGCTAAGAGTTTGACACGAGAGCCATAAAAGGTGTGCTCTCACCTCGCAAGACCTTTATGGTGATCATGAAAACAAATTAGGATGGCATGGTTTAGGGTTTTACCCAACCTAATTCTTGTGACCCACAACTCAGATCGTCAACCACTTGATTACCCTTTTGATGAAGAGAGTCCAAAGACCTCACGAAAAAGGCCAAAAGGAGCATTGGAAAAAACATTTAATATTGAAAAATGGGGATTGTTGATGTGGTTGTTGCTGATGCATTTATGCATGTGGGCTGCCCTTTAATGTATTGAGGTCTCCATATTGGCATAGATGGTGAATTTTATCAATGAAGCTCCACAAGGGTACAAACCCCAAGTTATGAAAAGGTCAAACCATACTCTTGGGAAAGGAAGTGGAACACATTCACAACACTTTGCAGCCAATCGAGAATCATGGAAGGATTCAAGGGTTTCCATCATTTCAGATGGATGGAAAGATGCTTGAAATAGACCCATGATAAATGTTGTTGCAGTATGCCCTAAAGGGGCAATGTTCCTAAAGCCATTGACTGTGAAGGGTAAGTCAAAGATGCACAATTTATTGCCGACATTTTGATAGAGGCAATTGATTCGATGGGCCCCCAAGAATGTTGTCAAGTCATTACAAACAATGCTAAAAACTGTAAAGCAACATGAATGATCATAGAGGGTAGATATGAGCACATTTTTTGGACCCCTTGTGCTGTCCACTCCCTTAATTTGATGCTCTAAAAGATTGGGAAAATCCCATGGATTGAGCAAATTTACATTGAGGCAAATGACATTTAGATGTTTATCACAAACCATCATATGTCACAAGCCATATTTAGGAGATTCTCAAGGTTGGAGTTGTTGAAGGTTGCAGAAACAAGATTTGCCTCTCACACACTCGTTTTGAGACGACTTGTGAAGGTGAGAGAGGCTTTAAGCAGTATGGTGATCAGCAATGTTTGGACAGTGTGGAGGCAGTCAAATACAGAGAAAGCTTCAAGGGTAAATCATGGGTCTTGATGATGATTGGTGGGCCAAGGTTGAGTACTTGTTCAGTTTTACAGAGCTTATTCTCTCCATGATTAGAATCGTAGATATTGATGCAACATGCATGGGAGAGATATATGATGGAATAGATTCTATGCTTGAACGTATCAGAGATGTAATACAAACAAAAGAGCAAGATCCAGAAGAGACCTTCTACAATGAGGTCAAGAGTGTGGTCATGAAGAGGTGGAATAAAATGACCACCCCATTACATCTCCTTGCTTATGCACTGAACCCAAAGTATTATAGCTCTGATGTACTTGGGCTACCTAATAGGCAACCACCATTCTCTGACTCCGATGTTAGAAATGGAACCAAGGCAACATTCAAAAGCTTTTTTTCTTGATCCATCTATAGTTAGTCCGGTCTGGTTAGAAGTGAAATGGGTATGTTTGTAGCTTTAGAAGGCAACATGGGAGCGATTGAGGCTCTTTTCGACAAGAGCAACTTGAGCCCAACCACATGGTGGCGTGTACATGGCCATGATGCCAAGTACTTACGTCCTATTGCTATAAAAGTTCTTTCACAGGTATAACATTTATAAATTTATAATCATTGAATATTTTAAATTTTATTTTGTAGGATTATTTAAATTTATTTTTCGCCCATTCTTAGTATGTTACTTATTTGAATTTGAATTTTCTAACTTTGTTGTAATAGGTGGCTAGTAATTCTTTCGCATAGCGGAATTGGAGTACTTATATCTTTATCCACTAGCTAAACGAAACAAGTTGGCATCTAAAAAAGTGAGGATTTGGTATATGTGCATTTCAATTTGCGCCTCTTCTCACACAAGTCCGAGGACTATGCTAAAGGGCCTCACAAACTTTGGGATTTTCTTCCAGAGACCACAGACTTGGATGCCTCCGCAACCATGCTTGCCCAACTTTCAATATTTGATGGCGAAGATGACATTCAAAGGAGTTCGCAAGGAGTGGAGAGTGGAGAGAGGTGGAACTAGCGCAAGTGGCACACAAGAACTTGATTTTGAGGAAAATCTAGATGATATATTCTAGATTTGTTTGTATTCATGTTGACATGATATTCTATATCATATGTATGGCAGCCACATGATCAATAAAATGTAAAATCTTAAGTATATTGTATGTTTTGAAAATTTGAACATTGATCCTAGTATATTTTTCAAGTTTTGTTTGTATTCATGTTGACATGATATTGTATATCATATGTATGGCAGCCACATGATCAATGAAAATGTAAAGTCTTAAGTATATTGAATGTTTTGAACATTGATTCAAGTTTTGTATTACTATTTCAGTTTTTATGGACTAAAAAATGAGTAAAATGAGTATATGTATAAACACACACACACACACACATTAATTTTTTAATATATATGTACGGACGTATCCAAGACGTATCGTACCCAAGGGTTTTTTAAAATTGACGTATCCGTGTATCGAACCCGTATCCGTATCCTGGCAACATAGATTTAAATATTTACTGTTAGATATTTGCAAGGAGATGCTCGTTCATGGTTCCATACGTTAAGCTTCTGGGCCACATAGTATGTCAATCTGGTTTGAAGACAGACCCAAATAAGATTTGTCACAAGAATGGTTGCTTAAATGTATGCGCCCAGGATGCAGATATTGTAAGGCCCTTGCTTGGTCATGTGGGGCATTACAAGTGTGTGTTTCAGCAAGAGTTTTGCACAAGTGTCATATCCCCTTGATGTTTTTCCTAGAAGGTGTCACTCTTCATCAGAGAGCAGAACAAGAGGCATTTGAAGACTTAAAATCACTCATTATTGCTGTGTGTTTGGAATAAAGAATTTCATGTGCATGTTGATTCTCCTGAGTATGCAGTAGGATGCACTCTGACTCAATAAAGAACTCACAAACTAGATCATCATAGATACTTTGTGAGCAACTTCCTATCAAGGAAAAAGCTCACTGTATGACAACTGAGAGTGAGAGGCATTAGGTATGGAGTGCTTACTTCTGAAACTGAGGCACTCTATTGGTATAGGCCAACCATTATGTTTTTGTGTCAACCATCAGGCTTTGCTATACTTGGTGAAAAAGCCAGTGATCCATGGATGGGTGAGCTGATGGGATGTTACATGCTCCAGGAATTCAATTTTAAGATTGTTGCTGAGATTGAAGTATGTAGATCTGCTAAAGGAGTCCCTGATGACATCTTTGATGCCCATCTATTTCACATAGCATTCCTGCCATCTTGTTATGAAAAATAGACAGTCTCTAATAAAATTGCAAATATTTAAGGAGAAATATAAAGTCATCTTTACTTCCTCAGAACACAGTAAAGAATTTGTTTATATTTGTGAAGGACTGGATTTATCCCGTAGCAAAAATTGTTGTCTATCTTGTTCATTGCTCCAGCAGATGGCCATACATCAGTGACATGGGCTGATCCATTCAAACAAAGAGCACTAAACACTGTGCAGATCTGTGTTATAGTTGGGTGGGGAAACCACTGTCAACAGAACATTTGTTGCCCACAAAGCACCACATCTTCCATGTAGAAAAAATCAGCATAAAGGAGAACCACTTGAGAAAGTGTCGAATTAGGGAGGCAGTGGAGATAGAAAAACAACTTAGCAATCTGAATGGGTATGATGGTTTGACCTTAAGCCAAGCTTCAAGATCCATTGTCCATAAGAAAAGGGCCTGAATCAGTTTTGGGAAATAATTAATATATTTATTGATTTCGATCATTTGGGTAATGTCCTGTCAACTTCAGGTCCTTAACAGATATCTATTTAAAAGATCTAATGTATCCTACAGTCCAAATCTTCATCCCGCTTGATGACAGGTCATGAAGTGTGCCTTGAAATGTTGATGTCCTCCAAAATCTGTTGGCAGCTTTATCCAGAAATTTCTTGTATTCAACAATTATGGACTTGGGAAGCTTCAAGTCTTTGATATAAGGAATTTTGATGACAAATTTTCTTGAACGGATGAGTCACTGAATTGAGCTTTAAGGCCATATATCTGTGGTTGTTGAATATTATAAACCCCATCTTTTTGAATTTGCTTTTGTATATTTCATCAATGTAGCGATTTTACATTTTTTCTGTTTTTCTTTACATATTTGCTAACATTTGTTGTATGGAGGAAAGTGTGTCATTTTCTTTGTACATAGACGATTTGTCATTTGTGGATACTTGTTGTAGGCTCCTTTTCTGAAGAAGATGTAGGGAGACAAGGAATGGCTGTTGCATCTATCAGGGTACTGCAAATGCTAGCAGGGGCTTAGAAGTTGCTGTTGCAAACCTTCAGGATTATTGTAATGGTTAGTTAATACTTCTCTTCGCTCTTTCTTGGATTATTCCAAGCTAAGCAAATTTTACCTTTTTTTAAGATGATGAATTATTTTCTGTTCATTTTTCATTTGGAGAAAATTGTGCTTTGGTATTTTGACTTTTGTAATTAAATTTGGGATATGTTTCTGCCAGAATTAGAGAACCGTCTTTTGGCTCGCTTTGATGTTGCTTCCCAACGATGAGAATTGTCAACCATGGCAGAGTGTGCTAAGATATTGTCCCAGGTTGGTGGTGTGGCTCATGAACTTTCTGATGCATTAGATTAGAATGTGTATCAACTTTTTCAGTTATCAAATTTTATACCAATTAAACTTGAAATATGTTGTTCCACAAGTTGTAAGCTATAATTTATTTTAATTTAGGTCCTTTTTGATAATGGTTCATTTGCAAACATATCTCACCAAAGGTAGATCGATATTAATCTCCAGTAGCCGCAAATATTCAACTAGAAACTTATATGGGCCAAGTGAATGCTATAGCAGGAGTGTATATGGAGAAGAGGATAGGAAAGGGAAAGAAGTGATTTTAGCATCAATAACAAAGTGGATTTTATGATGGTTTTATCCATCCTTTGATCCGAACTTGATCACGAAGTACGTTGGATTTAGTTCGACTTAGCCACTGATCTCATTTACTAGTCAAAATGACTTAAGGTAACTTTAAACATTCCTATTACTCCTCATATGACATATTCAACAATAACAGACTCCATAGTATGCAGGTCAGTGCAGTGATTCATGTAGGTCACAAAAAGGTTCTAAGATCGTGTGGTCAGCTTGGGGTCATAAAGTACTGAAGAAGTATCCTGAAACAGAGAAGAATCAGAGAACAGTCTGCACGATGACAAAACAACCAGATAAAGCAGGGTGGCAGTTGGTTCACCATCATGATGGCTTCACTATTATGAGCGTGGTTATGCCACTGTCAGGGTGGTTGTGGTAGTGTGGAACATGGCAGTTTTGGTTGTCTCATGGAGTTTTCAGTTGTTTCAGGACTGTATCACTTGCCTCAAGGTAGTTATGCTAGTGGCATGGCAGTTTTGCTTGTCTCATGGTGGTTTTGCGAGTGTCATGGTAGTTGCGTATGGGGTTTCATCCTGATGTCTATGCCAGTTTTGCCTGAGTATATATAAAAAAAAGAGGACCTGCAGAAAAATGGTATCTCTTCATGATCTTTGTGTTTGGGCCATAGTTACCAAATCTGGTCGGATCTGCACAAAATCTAGCTGGAACTGGATTTTTCAGGGAGTCTGGATAAATTCGGTTTGGGTGGGTCCTGTTTTTCCCAAATGTGTATATTTTTAATTCATTTTTTTGCAAGAAGAAGACACCCAACACCCTTTTATATTATTTAATATTAAATATACTAACATTTTACATTACTTCTAAAATATTTTTCTGTTTTTTCAATTTTTGCATATTTATAAATTATGCTCATATATAATATGTATATATTCCGCATCGAATTTTCACAAACTTTTTCAAGAGTTCGGATTTTCGGATTTTTTTGCCCTTTTGAACGAATCTGGATTTCTGGACTTGGTGACTATGGTTTGGGCTATCTGTTTGACTTCCCTTGCAGAGTTTTTGTATATATATATATATATATCCTTTGAGAGTCAGGCACTTCTTGGTGGAGTGTTTTGGGAATTGTAGCATGTAAGTGCAGTATAGGAGAGTGCATTGAAGCAAGTTACAAAGTATAGTAAGTTGTGAAAACATTGTTGATATGCTGTTGGTGTTCTTGGCGGTTTGAGAGGGTAAATTGGCCTGTACAGTTGCAATAGATAGTGGCAAGAGAAGATACCGTCCTTGTATTTTTGGAGTTTTACTGCATTGCGTTTCTCTAGGGTAATCCCCTGTGTTATGAACTCTGTATTACTGTGTGTTTCAGTTATGTGATTGTTTCTTTCCATTCATTCAAACACCTACAGCTAATTGCAGCATAAAAACAACTCATTTATAAGATAAAATTGTCTGTTTCTTAAGCAAATACTCAGCGGATAGCGAAGATAATGAACTAAGTTGTCAATTCACGACATGTAATTCTTGTTGGTAAATTAGCTAAGGAATATATATGCTATTTACAGATCATCCTCATCATCTTCTTCGGACATCTCAATGGTCTTGTCCTCTCTTTCAAACTACTCCTATATGTTTGTTCGCTTCCTCCCTCTGTGTCGGAGGTACTTTTATCATCCTCTTTCTGCTTATCAATGACACCTTTCCCTTTCATACTTGAGCTTTGGCTGTCCATTCTGAGGCTTCACCCATCCAGTGCTGCTAGCTCTTGCATGGAGGGTTTAAGCACCTTCTTGTTGACCTTAGGCTTTTGTAGTGTATTCGCCTTAAAAGACTGGGGTGGTGGAGCAACCCTCAATTATTGCTATCTAAACATTGTAGGCTACGTTTTTACTGCATGCAAAGACAATAAGTCATTGCCATCCTTCTCAATCAAAACATTTCCTGCTGCAGGCACTTTGTCATAGAATAAAGCCATGGCGTGCAAAACTATTGAAGCACTTGTGGATCATCTTTCTCAAAAATCTTTTGACTTTGTGGACAAATGCTCTGCCCAATTGTTGATTTCATTATGCACGAGTCCTTGCATGTAGGGTAAGCAAAACTATGTAAACACCCGTGGACCATTTCAAAAATCTTTTGGCTATATGGACAAATTCTCTGCCCAATTGTTGATTTCATCATCCTTGAGTTCTTGTATTAAGGATCAAATCAAAATGCAGAATCCGTGTTCGGTTTCTCAGCAACCGACCTAGTGCAAATAAGCTCTCCATGTCCAACTAGTGACAACTTAAGAATGTTGGTAGTTTGGTTAGCATGCACTCGACATATTTGTTTAAGATAAAGTCATCAATTACTTTGACTCTATGAGGTGATGTGGTGTTGTACCTCGAGAAAGAAAGAAGAAAGAAAGAAAATATATTAATGTCAAGAATTGACCAAAAACAAGTCAATTGGATTCAAGAATACATTCAATTACAAAAGAAACTGCTAGGTTAAAAGGACCCTAGGATAAACTTCTAACTAAATAAAAGAACAAAAGCACTGAAAAATAAATGAGGGGTAAACCCAATGCAATAAAGTTCCCAACCCACGTGGTTAGCATACTAATACAAATAACCATGTTGGGGGACCAAGAATTCCCAAAGAGCATGGGTTGATGAAAGTCGGAAAGATTGGATGGTAGTCCCATCAAACATCTTTGACCATGCACAGAATAGAGGAATCTTTTGTGTCATCATCTATCACTATGAAAGGGCCAATGCAGGATCTGATAATGCTCATTTGGGAGTGTTTAGGGCTGAAGGAGCTAGGTTGGGTAATCCTAGGAGGAAGCAAAACACTTCCCCTAGAATCCCTCCTAACATCCAAGGCCGAAGAAATTGCTCTCATAGCGAAGAAATTGGTAACGTGTGCTTTTTGCACGGCCTAGGAAGCATTTGTGAAGGAGAAGATCCATGACACCGAGTATATCCATAACGTTGAGCAGGGGCGAATCCTCTTTATTGAGAGCTAGTTTGTTGGGGCACCTTAGTGGTAGTTTTATGTAGAGATGAATTCCTCTTCATTGACTGACCCACTCAATGTGTGAAGCAACAATTTCCAAAGTGTGCTTAATGCTGCCAACCTTTGTGATGGGTTAAAAGAAAGAGGTGATCTCTTAGGGGCTCTAGTGGCTCCTTGCAAGGACCTGTGACAAAGGGTGACAACCTCTGAAGAAAAAGGGTTAGAGCACCATTAGTTTGGGTATTGTAAGAAAGTGGATGGAGAGTTGCCTTAGCCTTTGAAAGTCAATGGTATCTCATCCGGATCTCATAATAAATAGGGCATTTGAAAATGAGGTGCTCCTTAATCTCCACCTCTTCCTCTTGGAGGGAGCAAAGATGACAAAGTTTTTCATTTTTGAAGCAAGGTTTTCATGGTTTATATGCCAAGGAGACCCAACAACCTAAAGTCTTTGCTTCCTCGGGTTTTCAAGCAAGTCATCTTTTAGGGCTTCCTTCCTATCAATGACTTCCTCCTCTAAGACCTAAGCACAAAGTTTAAGTTCAAAGGGATTAAATCCCCTTCAAACATCAAGTCAAGGACTGGAAATATCTTTGAAATTGATTTAGGTGCATCATTCTCAAGGATTCCCACAAAAGGATCAATGCATCATATAGACCAACCCTAGCTGCCGCATGCGCACCGTGAGATAGCCTTAGGAAGCACCCTTGTTACCATTTAGTGCATGTACCTCACTCTAGATATTGCTAATTGGTACAATCTAGAAATCAAGGAGGTTCAGTAATTCAGATGGGGAAGCAATCGCTTGTCTTGGTTTGGAATTCATTGACGACCTCTTTATTCATGAGCATGAAAAGTGTATTCATATTTTATAGGAAGAGGAACAAAATTATTGGGATGCTCATAAAGATAAATGCCTTAGCACAATAAATAAGGATGGCTTCAGTTTAAAAGGAAAGGTGTTTGGAATACACCCAAAACTAGTTATCCGGAATATACCCAAAACTCTTCACCAAGTGATTTCCATGAAGAGCTATCTGACATGATTCCTTTGCTCAGTTGAGCTATAGGAAATCCTATGGCATGAGATTTTCAATATTGGATGTTCCAAATGATGGCTAGCATTTGTTCTAGGAAGCAATTCATTAATTGGGGGAACATCATCATGACTCCATCCACAAACAATTGTGCGAACTGAACACAACATACAATTTTACATGATTTCCTGCTTGTTCTATGTTGTGGCAAGGAGGACATTTTCAGGTTTGACAGAGTTTGGTACATTGAGTGAAAAACTGGGTATATCAATATTACACTTAGTTGGAGATCATAGAGGCAGAGATTCATTACAAAATTATCAAAGATGCCTTTGTCTTCTATATAGTCAAAATGCTTTAAAATGATTGGTAAAAGGTTATCAAAAGATGAAACTAAAACAATCATGGCATGGAGAAGGTGGTTTATTCAATTTCCAGCTTTCACATACATATGGGTATATGGATTCAGTGGCCACCGCTGTCAATTTCTTCGACATGTAAACATTAAATTGTTGCTCACGGAGCTATGAAAAGATCTTCCATAGAAATCAAGGAACAATTATTGAAGTTGATAAAGAATGAACTCGCCACATCCACAAAATTCATCATTGCAACTACGAAGAAGTTAATTGAAATCCAAAATGTGCTTGACAAACTGAGAAGGTGCAAGCCAGACAATGACATTTATGTAACAATAATTTTGATCCAAATACACCGATTCTTCTAAAGAAGCCATGGCGAGTGAGCCAATCAAAAGTTTAGAGAATATAAACCGAGGATTGAAGCACATAATAACAACCGATCGAGGTGACTGATGATGATGGGTCCCACCCTCAAAGGGTGGCTCGTCAATGAGAAGTGCCACCTGATTAAAGTGGGGTCATCATATCGGATTGTTTTATTTTTATATCCTTATGTCATAATATTTCATATGTTGTGCTATTTCAAATATTTCAAAAGTGACTTTATTAGGTTTAAGTTAAAAATAGTCATTTCAACTACCTTTTTATCCTAGAAGGTTATAAAAAGGATTTTGATTGTAACTAACATGGCTTTTGACAGTCAATACAATGTTTGTGTGGATATCTGTGTTGGAAACTTTGTATTTGAATGAATATAAATGAAGCACAGAGAAAATCTTAATGACTAACCTTGAAACAACACCAAGTTTATCTCTAAACTTGACAAACAACAAAGGACCAAGAGGTTTAGTCATTACATCAGCAGGCTGATCGCAGAAGGACAAAAATGAAGAGAGATTTCACCAGAATCAACCAACTGGCGAATATAATGATGATGAATCTCAATATGTTTAGTGCGGGCATGATAGACAAGATTCTTCACCATCTTTAGAACACCTTGATTATCACAAAAGAGTGAAAGAGGTGTGCAGTAGCCTGGGGAAACTGAAAATCAGTCAGAATCCGACGAAGCCATATTGCTTCGCAATTGGCACTAACAACAACCTTGTATTCCGCTTCAGTAGAAGAGATGGCAACAATAGGCTGAAGTTTACTCTGCCAAGAAACAACTCCTGAACCAAAAGAGAAGATATATCCTGTGGTAGATCGTCGAGTATCTACAAGATCCTCCCCAATCAGAGTCGGTATAGCCAATCAATCTGAAATCTGCAACTCTCTGATATAGAATGCCAAAGTCAAGAGTTCCTTTGACATATCGTAGAACTCGTTTTGTTGCTCCCCAGTGAATGAGTTTTGGTTTAGATAAAAACCGAGAGAGATAGCTGACAACAAAACAAAGATCCGGTCGTGTAGTTGTTAGATAGATCAAACTACCCACCAACTATCTATATAATGATTCATCGACCGGTGGTGAATCATCATGAGCTGAGAGTTTCAGCCCGACCTCCATAGGTGTAGAAGAAGAATTACAATCATACATCTGAAATTTTTGTAGCAAGGTTTGTGGCATACTTAACTTGAGAAATGAAAATCAAGTGATCATGTTGCCAAAATTCTACACCAAGACAATAGTGAAGGAGGCCTAAATCAGTCATGTCAAAAGCAACACATAAATCTGATTTTACCTTATGAATCGCAACATCTCCACTACCTGTGATGGCAAGGTCATCAACATACACAATAAGAATCACAATGTCATCATCATTGCTTTTGACATAGAGATTCGGATCAAAATGACTCTGTGTGAAGCCTGAATCTTGAGATGTTTATCTATTTTGATGTACCAAGGCTCGAGGAGCCTGCTTAAGTCCATACAGGACTTAATCAATCTGCATACCAGATGCTCACGACCACGAGCCCGAAAACCCTCAGGTTGTGTCATATACACTTCTTCCTCCAAATCCCCATTCAGAAAGCACTTTTGACATCCATCTGATATACTTTCCAACCAAACTGAGCTGCAAAAGAAAGAAGAAGCGAAAAGTGACCATCTTCGCAGTAGGAGCAAATGTCTCTTCATAATCTATCCCCTCTGTTGCGAAAATCCTTTCGCAACGAGTCGAGCCTTGTACTTATCCAAAGTACCATCTGCTTTACACTTGATTTTATACACCCATTTACAACCAATGGGATGTTTCCTGGAGGTAATGGCACCAACTTCCAGGTATTATTTTTAATCAAGGCATCATACTCTAGTTGCATGGCAGTTTCCCATTCGGTATGCCTCGTGCTTCAGAGTATTTTGTGGCTCATGAATATGAAGAAGATCAGAAGCAAGAGCAAATTGAGCGTGCTCGGAATAATCAATTTGCTTACCAATTTGTCGAGACCTTCCATCTAAGAGAGGAGACAATTCTTCCTTCCTCAAATCTGAATAGTGGAGTAAAACCACTTAGGCCTCCGCTGAATTGAGGATGTGGTATCTGGTTGTGGTGCTTTTGGAAGAGAAACCAACGGAAGTTCTGGAGGAGAAACCAACGCAAGTTGATTTCTGGAGACTCAAAAATCTCAGTGGGAGATTGTACAAGATTGTCTGGAGTTTGTGGAGGAGTATGAGAAGAACCAGATTCATGATCGGGCAAGGAAAGAGTACCAAACTCTGTTATGACCCCTTGCTTGATCGCTGCCCCTTGTTGGTCCCCTTGCTGATTACAACCAAAGAAAGACTTTGTTTCTTTTACATCAACATCCCGACTAATAATGATCTTATTAGTGGAAGTATCAATCAATCTATAGGCTTTAGATTGATCACTATAACCAACAAAAAAATATCTAGAACATTTGGAATCTAACTAACTTACTCTTACTTTGCAGGAACCAAAGTATAAGCAGCTGAACCAAAAACACGAAATGCTGATACCTCTGGTTTGATGGTGGACCAAGCCTCTTCCGGTGTGATGTCCTGCAAAGCTTTGCAAGGACTCCGATTGAGAATATATACAATTGTGTTAACAACTTCTCCCCAATACTTATATGGCACTCCTCGACTGTGCATCATGCATCTTGCCATCTCCATGATGGTTTTGTTCCTCCGTTCTACCACCCCATTCTGTTGTGGGGTATAAGGGGTTGTCAACTGGCGTTGAATCCCTTCTTTATTGCAGAAATCTGCGAATGCGAACTGTTTAGAGGTAAACTCACCCCCATTATCGGATCTCAAAGTCTTGATCCGCCGGCTGGTTTGATTCTCCACCAAGGCCTTGAACTTGACAAAAGAAGCAAAGCAATCAGACTTCTTCAAAAAATAGACCCACATCTTCCGAGAATGATCATCCACCAACAAGAGAAAATAACGTGCACCAAGGACTGTGGGAGTCTTCCACGATGGCTCACATAGATCTGCATGTACAAGATCCAAGAGCCCCTTTGCACGCCAAACACCTTTAGAGGGAAAAGGCTTCCGCTTTTGTTTTCCTGCAAAACAACAACACACACATGTCTTGTTTCTCCTGAATAGGAGGCAAACCAACAACCATGTTGGCTCTATGAAGGCGGGCTAAATATTGAAGGTTGAGATGGCCATATCTTTCGTGCCATAAAACACTTGGTATTGCCTTCCACAACTAAGGCATGCAAGTTGACCGTGGCAGGATCAACAAGTCTATATAGACCACCATGCCCAATCCCCAGGGCAACAACCTTATTTTGCTTGATGTCAGACACAATACATTGTTTGCCAAAAAAGTTTACAGAGATATTGGGATTATCAGTTAGTTGACTGATAGATAACAAATTCTTATTCATGTTAGGCACATATCTAACATTTTTGACAAGCAATTTGGTATTATTATTTAGCATAATACGAACATCCCCAATACCTTCTACAACATGTGATCTTCCATCCCCTAAAGTAACTGAATCAGAAGAACAAGAATGAAAATTGACATACCAATCTTTTTGACATGTGAAATGTCGTGATGCTCTCGGAATCAAAGAACCAACATCGAGTAGGGCTGCCATTACCGTGCAAGATGCCATGAGAGCATACTCATCTTCTGACTCGTGTTCAACTGTAGCCACATGTGCCTGCCCTTTTGCTTCTTCAGGGCATTGAGTCGTTTCCGACAGTCCTTCACATGACCAAGTTTGTGACAATAGTAACATTTCACTTGATGTTTAGGAGAGGAAGTGGATGTCTCAGCCTGTCGTTTCCACTTTCCTTTGGACTGAGCAACAAAAGCGCTCAGATTGTCCAAAACTGGACTCTTGAGCCGTGTGTTGTCTTCGTTCCTTTTGCAACAGGTAGGAACTCACCTTGTCAAACGTAAGAGTTTGACTCTCACCATTAAATGAAGTGCCTCCACAAATGACTCATATGAAGAAGGCAAGCTATTTAGAACCAAAGCCACCATATCATCATCGTCCACCTTTTTATTTATGGAAGATAATTGGTCTCGGAGGTCTTTCATCCAAAGTAGGTGCTCAGATAGCGATCCACCTTCTTGTAGCTTCAAAGCAAACAATGTATTTTTAGGTACAAAACCCGTCCTTTCTCTGACGTCTGATATTTATCCTTTAGACTGGCCCACAACGTGCTTGCCACAGTGGCATTCCGCACTTCCGGTATCATATCATCCGACACCGACAACTTGAGAAGCAATAACGCTTCCTTATGACGTTTGTCATAATCCGCAAAATTTGTAGCAGTCTGCTTTCGCTACCCGTGATTATCTTATCACAATCACGAAATTCTGCAAGCGTTAAAATCTTATGGCTCCATACATTGAAATTAGTGCCCGTTAATTTTTGTGAGTCCGGTAGAATTAGGTTTGAAATATTTGCCATTTTATTATTCCAAAGTAATGGAAATAATAAAAATGGAAATAATAAAATATTTTGCCCACTCTAATAAAAAGAATAAGTCACTTATTCAAATACGTGGCATGGAAAGAAAAAGTATACATAGTCTGCCCACACGACTCCACGTTTTCCTTGAAGGAAAAAATTTATACAAACACACACTTTTCTTCTGCCCACACGACTTTCACATTTGCGACCGGGATTTTGGACTTTTGACTCTTCTGCCTCTGTGACATTTTTGACAAAACGCTCTTTGCCACACTTTTTTGTTCACGACTTTACTGAACTCTGACTTCAACTGATTGCTTTCTCTGCCACGATTTGCCCTGGCTCTGCACTTCAACGTCTTTTCTTTCCACAGACGTTTCGTCCTCCTTGAACCCATGTTTGCCCTTTCCTTTGAGACCCGTAGACATTTACATTTCACACATTTTTCAGAACTTGAACCAAGTTTTATTTCTGCCCCTGCGTCGACCGTACCATCGACCTCACCTCTCAAGACTGCTTCCTCCAATGGTGACTAACCTGGCTCTGATACCACTGTTAGTAGTATAAGAAGCACAGAGAAAATAGCAAGAAGATGAAACTGCACAAAACTGCACTGCATCGAATGATTCAAGCAGGTGAATTTATTATGTGAGGAGTGGTTACATTTGGTTACATTTATGATAACTACTGTAAGGTGGAAGTATCTTTGAGTGCAGAAATATTAAAAAGATCAATTTAAAAAAAAAAGATTGAAAAGAAAACAAGAAGTTATTGCAATTGTTGAAAGCTTGAGCATTTGAAAAGAGATTGTTGTAAATCCCAGATTTATTCATTAGATTCAAAAATATTGGCTGAAGGATTTGTAACAAGTAAGAACAATTTGTCCATGTAGGGGAGATGTGGCATTAGTAGACATTATAAAATTATTTGGGAGTTAAGATTTCATAAGATAGAGATACGGAGATTCATGAGTAATGTAGGTGTTGAGTTACACATGAGATAGAAGATTAAAGGTTAAATTACAGATTTTTTTTTGTGTGTGTGTATAGTCAGTTACAGAATGAGGAAAGTAGGTGTTTGTGCTCTGCTTGTATCTTGTTTCCTTATATTCTGCACGCATAGGCTAATCTTGTTGGAATTTTGTGGTAGAAGTGTGTTTTGATTAACATTTCCTGGTTGTGTGCAGTTTAATAGAGGGACAAGCGCCATGCAACGATATGTGGCTTCACGCCCAATGTTTATAGATGTTGATATCATGAATGCAGATGCAAGAATGGTTCTGGGAGACCAGGGTCTGCAGTCAGGCCCCAATATTGTGGCACGTGGTCTTTCAGCATTGTACAGAGAGATCATAGGTGCTAAATACAATTTGAGATTCCGTAAAAATTTCATTTTAGGTTTATTTTTGTGATTTATTCTGTACAAAACTTGGAATTTTTAGTGTGTGAAGAGAGTTGTAAGTTTTTTCTCTATTCTATGTTTTTGCTCAAAGAAACTGTGCGTAAAGAAGCTGCGACAATTACAGCTGTTTTTCCCTCGCCAGATGCGGTTATGTCAATCCTTGTGCAGGTTTGTAGAATATATATCTGTTATATTTTATTATTGCTGCTTCTTGAGTTTATTAAATAGCCACCAGACTTAATTATTTAGATATGAATCTATTGTTCTTTAAATCCTTACTCTTTATACTCAATTTTTTTTTGAGGTGTGTGTTAGGAGATATTATTTATTCCAATAAAACATCCAATACATGGCTTTCTGTATTATTTTCTGGTTTTGCAGCGTGTTTTGGAGCAGAGGGTTTCTGCAGTACTGGATAAATTTTTGCCAAAGCCATCACTTGGAAGTCCTCCTCCTATGGAAGAAGGAGGTCTTTTATTGGTGCAGTGTTATCCCTCCTCTCAAATAAGCAGTTTCTACATAGAAAACTAGAAGGGGATGTCTATCGCTTTTTCGCAGTTCTTGAATATCCTTGTATTGGTGTATCCTGCAGTATCTTAGAATTCTAGCAGTGGCATTCGAGAAAACACGAGAACTGGCTAAAGAGCTGCGGGCATTAGGATCTGGTGACTTAGACGTTGAAGGTAAGTCAGAAAAACTTGGTGAACATTTTAGTTGGAAGTTCTTGAATCCTCTATTGTTATTTGTATTCTTCTTCTTACAAAGTACAGTGATTTTGAAAATGGGCACCTAGCATAAAGTTAAATGATTTGCCTGCATAGCCCTTGCATAGGGTTGTTCATATCTTTAAGTTTGGGCTATGTTGTGAACTCTCTTTGTTATTCTGCTTTAAAATATGCTCGCATTTGATTCTTCAAGTCCTACCCTCTTGATGTGCTACCCGAGAAAGAAGAAGTAATTTATATTAATGTCCATAAATGAAGAAAGTAGATCAATAGCACTCAATAGTAAATTTAGTTACAGTAGGGAAGTACAAGGGTAAAAGGACCCTAGTTTCTGAAATGTAAGTAAACACACCAGATATTTGCTTGCCGAGAATTTTGTAGAATTATCCTTGAAGGCTATATTTTTAAACTGCAGCTCCAATGGTCAGGGCCATTGGAGTGATTGGAGATAGCGCAATGGGAAATTTTATTACAATTATGGTACAAAGGATATCTAAGCTGTAGAAAGACACATTTCATCTTGCCCCACAGTTGAACAAGGGGTGAGGGACTTAGTCACTGCATTCGAATTCACCGAGTATAAAATTCGTAAGAAATTCATTGCTAAAAAATAAAGATAAAATTCGTGATTAAATTCGGCTAATAGAAATACACTTATAATTTCACATTTCATATAAGTAAACATGTCAAAAATAGCTTTCCAATAACTAGCTGTCATAAATTGATTGAAAAACATTTTGAACAACAATATTGAAAATGCTTTGAAAAAGTGATAGTTCAACTTTAGATTCTTGAATTTTCCTATGGGCTAAGGCTCATCAACTTGTTACATCAAAAAGCTCTAGATCATCAAGAGCACTTGGCTCAATGTCATCATCACTAGCATCAACAATATCATTACCAACATCATTAGTGTCATCCTCAAGCTCATCACAGACAAAATCAGGTTCATCTTCATCAGAAGAGTCTTCTAGAAAATGTTGAAGCTTCTTCTTTATCTTCTTTGAAACACATGCATCTTTTGCCACTTTTCTCATGGTCAATCGCAAATTGCTACGCACATAAACAAGATCCCCCAACTTTCCGACAACAATCTATTCCTTTTCTTTGATTGAACATGGTTAAAGCTGCTCCAATTCCTCTCACAAGCTGATGCACTTACTCCTTGACTCAAAACTCGAATTGCAAAATGTTGTAGTTCAGAGTCTCTGCTCCATAGAATTGTCACCATTCATCTCCATCCATGTCCTCTCTGTCATCTATAGCTGATTGGGTTCCAAATAACCCATCTCCTCGCCTGTATGCTCTAAGTTGCTCTTATTTTTTTGCAATTTTCTATCAGAACCAACTTTTCAGCCGCCACATAAACAACACTCATGACTTCACGATCACTTTCTTTCTATATGAAACAAAGTTGGCTCCAAATAACATGCTGCTGCATGCAAATGGGTATGCATCATCCTCCATCTTCCATCACAAACATCCCATATTTCATTGTATTCCGCTTCCACATTATTGAAAGCCTTTTGGATGGATTCTTTACAATGGTCCATGCCCTCATAAACCATGCCAATACAAGGGATGTCAACATCAACCATACGAAGCATGTGGACTATGGGTGCACATACTTTTAGAACCTTCATAGCATTTTCCCAAAAGGTAGAGCTTAGAATGATTTGCTCCACATGCTTACCTTTAGAACCTTTGCAAGCACAAATTCTTCCCACTCTTTGCTACAAATCACAGATTGGAGAGCTCCTTTCTCCTCAACAATTCTTTTCAAAGTGATATAGAAAGCGACAAATCTCATGTCACACACTTCGACAACTCCTTCGCTGCATGCTTTCTATATATATTCAATGTGAGGCGATGATTTTTATGAAATCGGCCATTTGTCTTCCTCTCGTGCACTACCTCATGTACCCAAGGAAATTTGGCCAAGTCATGGAGTAGTAAATTAATGCAATGCGCAACACAAGGGCTCCAATAAATATCTAGTTACGCTTCTTCTACCAACTTTTCAGCCCCCACACAATTGCTAGCATTATCAAGAATAACTTAGACCACATTTTGTACCGAGAATGACTTCATCTAGAATGTTGAAGATATACTCAGAAGTTTTGTATGTTCTATGGTGTCAATCACCTTCAAGAATACAACACCTTTGGGGCAAGAGACCAACACATTGATTAATGGCCTTTGGCGCATATCGGACCAACCATCACTCAGATGGTGCAACCTATTGCCCTCCAAGAGTCTTTAATGTCTGCCAATTTTTCAGTGACCTTGTCTTTTGATCTCCTCAAAAGTGTTGTCCTTAAAGCTTCTAAACTTGGTGTTGTGTACCCTTTTCCAAATGAAATTGATTGTTGAACAACATTTATAAAATAAGGACTTCGTAACATTAAATGGAATGGCATATTCATAAAAGAAATCAGCCCATGCATCATCAACCTATTGTTTTTGTACAAAGCCCTAAATCGTATAGTGTTGCTATCCCACTCTCTTTCGTGGCATTACCGAGCCATGGACATGCCGATGAGCAATATGTGCGGGGCATCTGGACGTGCAAAGTTCATCTTGGACTCATCGTTTCTTTTGTGCCCTTTGCTGATTTAGTACTAATGAATTCCTGTAGTCTTTCTCCAATGCTTCTTTTATTACAGGGGTGACATTCGGACATGCTTTGACACCACCTCCTTGACCACCTGATATGGCAAGAAGGTGGTCCATTACCCTTGTTAATGTCCCTATAAAGTGGTGCTGACATAAGTTGCATGTGACATTATTGGTTTGTCCCTCGCGGCTCACATATTTCCATCCTTTTGCACTTGATTTTGGAGGTGCCATAGCAATGTATTGATGTCCCTACATTTTTGACAAATAAAAATAATTAAATTAAAAATAAAAACAAAGTTAAACTATTTGATATTAAAATAAAATGAATATTGTTTTGATATTAAAAAAACAAACATTATATTAATAAAAATTAACAATTAACGGGTTTTGATATTAAAATAAAAATTACGATACTAATTAGTTTTAAAATAAAATAATAAAATGAAAAATTAAAATTATGAGATTGATGATAAATTATTACCATATCTTTAAAAATAATAAGAATAAAATAAAACTAGATTAAATTATTATTTTTTGATAGATTAACGCTTTTGACTAGAGCTATGAACCGAGATTAACGCTTTTGACCGAGCTATGAATCGGAGTACAATCAACCAAGATATATCAATTAAGCTCAACAATTAGCGAACCATGAGTCGCCACACACACGCGTCAAGCGAATCACAAGCCGCCATGCATGCACACACCACAAGTGAACCACAAGCCGCCATGCTTGAACACACATCTAGCGCAAGTCTTCTCGATCTAGAAACTACCTCAGTGAAAACTAGCCTCAAGCAATTGCGCCACTTCTCGGACATTACCACCTCGAATGGGATCGTGCCTTTGTGGGATTTGAACTTGGGTGGAGCCGGAAACAACCATCCGAATTAACCACTCCACCCAAACCCCATCGCTACTAAATTAAATTATTATCATAGATTAAAATTTATTTATTTTTATTAATTTATTATCATGGTATAAATTTAGAAATAATTAGAAAACTAAATATTTCCTAAAAATGGAATATATAAAAGTTAGAAACTAAATTTGATTTTTTAATATATTATAAATTTACTAGCATATATTAAAAATAATAAAATAAAATAAACCTAATTGTTCTATAAATTTACAAATGTTTTTTAATAAAATAATCATTTATGTAATACATTCAAGTTTTTAACCTATAAACTATTAACTTATTAACTTTTAAGTTAATAGTTTATAGGTTAAAAACTTGAACGTGAATACCTGTTAATAGTTTATTAACTTATTAACCTAAAACACAAAATAAACATTTATAAATGAAACTAAAAACTAAAACTTAATAAACTATTAACCTAAAAAAACTATATACTATACAAATAATATTGAAAAGAAAACAACTCCCTACCTGGTTATCGTGGAAACGTGGAGTCGAGTTTGGTGGTCGCTGCTGTTGGTGGAGTCTCTCGGAAGGCTCGCGTTGTTATGTTGGAGGTCGCTTGTGTCAAGTCCGAGGAGTGAGTATTAATTAATCATATTGAATTATGTTTATAACATTATTGTAAACTTAAATAAATATATCAAACAGTAAAAACATGAGAACCCAAATTTAATGGTGGAAAACCCCGAGGGGAAAAATAACGTAAAGTAAGAATTTCCATTTACGAGAAACATTTACAATCCAGACTTTATCTCCTTCCTCACTTCTCTCCCTTTACAATTCACCCCACATGAATTCAACCAAATATGGCCCACGACCATATTTAAATCACCCCAAAGGTTATGAACAATTAAGTGACGGGTGCACCCCTCGTTTAAAATTAATTAGTTATTAAATAACTAATAAAACATAATATAAAGTTTATATTAAATAATTGAGAATATTAAATATATTCTAAATTATTTAATTATAAACAAAACATTATAGTATTAACTTAATATTATGTTTTAAGACTCCACCTTAATATTAAGTGGAGAACCATATGCCAACATTATCTATTTGTACAACATGATTTACAAATCCATAAACCATTAGTGAAGGTTTAGGTTAGCATATCGCTTTTGAAGGATTTATAACACCATCATGCTCAACTTATCTTTTGGTACAAAAGGATTTGAAATCCATAAATTAGAAGTTATGATTTAGGCTTAAGCATTATTTGTGAGACTATATCTCATGGTTTCTCATGGAAAATTTCTTAACTACATCTCTATGAGCCTTTTATAACACAAGGACCTTATTTACAAATAGATGCAACACAATGGATTTCAGATACATCGTAAACTTAGAGTTATAAGTTTACAAAGATCATAAAAAGATCTTTTTTACAATGCTTTATAATGGGTAGGAAGTATAGAGGAGAAGAAGATATCAACCTTGTCAGCCTATTAGGAGGTGACATCGCCATGCACACTCCCCCTCATCGACAACTTTGAAAGGCCAATCATTGATGAAACTTGCAGATGTTTACACGACACAATGGCTTCGTAAACATGTCTGCAACTTGATCTTCAATTGGATAGTACTGGAGATCTATATCACGGAGAGAACCTTCTCTTAGATAAAGTGTATATGAACCTCTATATGCTTTGTTCTTCGATGCCGGATCGATTCTTTGCAAAAACAATGCAACTCACTATCACATAAGAGAGTACTTTCTTTATCTTCCATTCATGTGTATCTCTTCCATAGTTCCTTTAGCCACATGGCTTTTTCGCTTCCATTGTCACTTCTATTCTCTGCCTCAGTAGAAGAAATGGAGATTGTTGGCTACTTTTTTTGCTCTAAGTAATAGAACCTTCACTAAATTTAAACACATCCAGTTGTAGACTACGATCTATCACATCACCGACATGGTTAATCACAATATCCATCATAATAAACATATAAATCATTACTGATTTTACTTTTAACCATATGTAAAAGTTAAACACTAGTTGTATAACAAGTAGCATGACAACTAACCATGTTAAAATATGTTGAAAATTTTCAACATATTACTCTTGTAAAATATATATTAGATGCAATCAGTATTGGATGTCTCCAATACAAACACAAAGGCGTCCCTAAGTGTCATTTGATATGCATATAATAATATTTTAGTAATCACATACTAAGAAATGTTTTATCAACAATGTATATATCTTCATTATCTATTCTAAGCCCTTTAAAAAAGGTGATAAGACTGATAGATAATATATTTGAACAGATAATCAAATCATACAAGAATAATCACAACATTCACTAAAAAAATGATCCACTAACTGTGGACACATCCCATGGATTTATGTGAAGTTTGCTTCAATAAATGACTGAGGAAGGGTTTTGGTGATAGCTTACCATGTAAACACCCTTTACACATTTCATAGGTGGTAAGTTTAAGCCATGTCATACATGATCCTAAAGAAATGATCTTAGTATTACAAACCAAAAAAGAACAATAGTTCTATTTTCGAGTAAACTACTAAGAAAAATGAAGCAAAAACTTTAAACACATATAAGCCATTTTTGTATGTTTTTAGCTATAGTTACTTCTAGTTCATTTTTTCAATAAATCAACAAAAATTATAGTAGTTTTGAGTTAATTTTGAAAATGAAAAAACAACTTAAATTCAATATAGTATATTCAAATAAAACATATACTGTTCATTTAGAGGTGATAGATGTAGTTTATAGAATTACTACATTAAATCTATGATTATTCTCTTCATTTTTATCTTGATTTTGATCTGATTTATTCCAATTTTGCATAAATGAATTTTCAATAAATAAGAACAACAAGGTTTATAGTAATCAAAGGTTCAAAAAATCCCCGTCATTGTTCAAGCCATGCAATCGAATTTGATGAATTCACAACGAAAAAAGAACCTCGCTCAAACCAATAGTCTAGACATATGATATATTAGTTTGGCAATAACAATAATTTATCGAAATGTGAGCGATTTTTTTTTTTAGTTTTACACAAAAATGATGATGACTTCAGCAATCGTGACATAAAAAAATAGTATTATTACTTTACATTAAATTTTTTTCTTTACCTAATGTAAAAGAAAGTTTTGACCGAATTTCTCATTATTAGATTAAATTGATAATATGATTCAATAATGATAAAATAGACAAAAATAAAATAAAATGATGTATATATAACAAATTTGGAGCATAGCTCCTATGAAGAGACCGAGCAGGTCCAGGCTCAAGCTACGCTGCATGCAAGCCGGGTCCATAAAAGCTCACAATAAACCTCGTGAGACAATATTCCTACTTTCTTACCACAAGAATTTGTGCTATGAAACTACACATTGTTATTCTAATTGAACTCGCCACATGCTACACACCATGCATTATTATTCAACTCCCACACAATCGGCCAAGTTATCCATGAGTTAGCCATGCCACTAACTCGGTGAGTCCATAACTAATGCTGAACCATCCGACAAAAACAAGGGGATACATGGCCATTTAATGGGTACACTAAGTAAATCACATACACTCGCCCATATATTAACCTTTCAAACGTACAAACATTTGTATGTGGGATCGAAAAGTTCCCGAATAATACAAAAACAATAAAAAATGGCCCATCGATTATATATATACATGAAATGAATCGTATAGCAACAAAAAGTATCATATCTGCTGTTTGTTTATCCATGTATTTAACAACAAAATAAAAGTTGAGTGAAAAAAATAGACCTGTGTCAATCAAACTCACCAACCGGGTTAAGTGCACAATTCAAAAACAAAGCAGAAAAACGGCCTTTCAGGCCTGTCATTTTCCTTGCATGATAATACAATCACTATATTTGAGATCCAAAGACATTATCCATGCAGAAACCCCAGCTAACGTTGTAAAATTAGCAGTAATTGGATAGTTGCAGCGAGTGCAGAAGTTGGAGCTACTCTCAGAATGTATTAAATGAGCCCTGCATGTGGAGACAAATCTGTCCCTTAATACCTCCACATTTTACTATATACAAATTGATTGATTTGTATCTGTATCGGTATCTGAAGCGCGTTTAAATTGTCTCTGAGAGGAAACTACTTCCCTGCCTCTGTTTTGTTTGTTTTATGCAGAAGAATATTGAGGATTAGGAGGCACTTCATTTGGGCATGATTTTGCTTCTCCTGCTTCTGAGCACCTGGGCTACGTACACTGTAACCTTTGCAGCACCAAATACACCCAAATGGTAACTCCACAAGCCCACTTGCTTTCGCTAATATTTTAACCTTTCCATGACGTTGGTTCCTGTCACGCATCTACCAAGTCAAAAACATTCCTGATTTCGCCTCCTGTTTTGAAGCGGTAAACTCTCAACTCCACATTGCGGCAATATATTTACAAGTGGTCAAAAAGTGCGAGCTCAGGTTAGCAAAAACGTCCAACGTGCACAAACATTTGTGTATCCTGTACTTGCAGGGCGGCAACTTACAAGAAAAAAGGAAAACTTTTCTGGTTACCTAATGTAGTGTAGATAAAGTTAATGGTATGCTTTTTAATTTGGTACAGTCAAGATGCAAAAAAACTAAGTCACATTACCTGATTTTTATCCAGCATCAAATGCCAGATGTGGCCATCCTCAAATGTCTTAAGATGATCCCTTGTAAATGATATCTCAAAATTCTCATTGAAAGGTTAATCAACATCTGATTGGGCACTCACGCCATCTAATAATACAAAGCTAAGTGCCAGAAGAATCATGGAAAAAGGCGTACTCATCTTATTAGTGCTTAATTCCAAACTTTAATCTTTTACCTATAAACACCTAATAGGCTACAAGTCGTTTTAAGTAAGACATCAGGGATTTGATAGAACATCATTTATTGATCTTTTGTTGGTGAAATACATATTTGAACATAATACAGATATAAACATGATAAAAATTGATAATATATTGCATCTATTTGACACTCATATTGAAATTTTTCAATGAAAATGTTTCATAGTTCCAATGTTTTCTAGATCATTTAATCTTTTTTTTGTTTTCAGTTGGCAGGCTCTTCAAGAATCATAGATTGCTTTTTTTATACAATACAATAAAAAATATTACCAAGTTGTCTAGACCCTATTGGCCGCTGGTATATTTTTTTATTTATTTTAATCCTAATGTCAATTCAATAATAATGACTTCATTCTATGGGTTTTCTAAATCTTAGGTGTTGTGGTCACACAATGTTTCATATACAATGTAAAGTTTGGACTTTAAAAAATTGTGAAAGCATCAAATGAACCTCCTTTCACGTATACAACTAGTCTCCAATTATATTCCATCATCATCGGATAAATCCATATTGATATAGGTAGCCATACTTAGGGTAAGTGTTTAAACTTTAAAATAAGATGGCCCAAGCCCAAGGGACTCTTATAACAATAAACCTACAATATAGTTTATAATAAACTATATATTGTATGGTTTGTAAAAAACTATAGGTAGAAGTTTAAAAGAATAGGTTAGGGTAAACCTATAGTCAATATAGGTTAGGGTTTTAATATATATAGGAAATATATATTTTTTTAGATCTATAGTCATAAACCATATAAAAGGGAAATAAAAGGGGGCAAACTAGGACATAGAAAGTTATTTTTTACTATTGGAACTGCCCTTGAATAAGAAAGGTGTAGTAACAAATTAGATTTTACCACAATAGGTATACCAAAATACCGAGGGGACAAGGTTAATTTTTCAACCAATAGGAAATTTTGATTTCCTACATGATTGTGGAATTTTATCTCCTTGTTTTCCTTGAAATTAACCAGTTTTTAATCTTCTTGAAATAAATTTTACCCGCACACTTTACAAACTTTTGGATATTAATAAAATCATTCAGATGAAGTTACCCTTACCCTTTACTTGTAGGTTCCTAGTACACCCAAGAGGATTTTACGTGTAGTAAAGGACTTCTGGAATACTTTCAAATGTATTTTTACCTGTGTGCACACAATACTAACCAATCTATGTCTCGGAGGGATGACACAAGGAGGGGATTTAAATTGAATTTTCTACCTAACTAACCACCCAATTCCCCTGAACAGACACTACCATTGGATAATTAAAAAAAAATTAAATACACCACGCCCAAAGTACCATGTCAAGTCCAAGGTGTGAATATTAATAAACCACATTGAATTATATTTATAACATTAATGTAAACTTAAATAAATATATCAAATAGTAAAAATGCGAGAACACGAATTTAACGTGGAAAACCCCCAGGGAAAAACCATGTAAAGTAGGAATTTCCATTTACAGAGAAACATTTACATCCAGTAAATGCTTTATCTCCTTCCTCACTTCTCTGTACACCAAGGTGAATCTAATTCACCCCACGTGAATTCAATCGAATATGACCGTAACCATAATTAAATAACCCCAAGGGTTAAATGAGTTATTAAATAACTAATAAAACATAATTTAAAGTTTATATTAAATAATTAAGAATATTCTAAATTATTTAATTATAAACTAAACATTATAGTTATGTTTAAACAACTTGGAGTCTCATGGAAGGTTACATACTGTTACCATTAGTCGCAACTCCAATACACAGTCGCAGCTCCCAAGACCTCTGGAGTGCGAGCTCTATACAAATTGGTCATGCAAGCTCCGATGACAATGGTCGTAGCCAATGTTATACTCGACGACTATTAGAATCTGCAATGTACTTTAGACAAGTTCATGCATCGCGCTTTTTTATAGTTTTTAACAAAACCCTAAACACCTTTTCCGAATACAAACAAATTTAAACGGATTTTTTTAATTGGCTGCCCTTGGGATTCACGTGATGCGCTTCATTAAATTCGCGGATAACAACGAATTTCAAATGTCTGAAAACATTTGGGGAATTTCATTTTTTAAAAAAATGCCGAATGTAGTGACTAAGGTGAGGGATAAGGAATCGTGAGATTTGATGGTGAAAGTCACATCAATCTATGTGGAACTTGTCATGCAATGTGCAACAGGAAAATTTCCAATTTTCAAGCATGACAACCATACCCTACCTGAAAATTTTATTCAAAGGTCATTTTGAGCCCTCCTTCATATCACCTTAATCCCGAGTCAGTCCTATCCCATCTCTTTCAAGAAATATCGAAGTGTTGTGTTAGTGTTTCCATAGGTGATTTAGGGTTACCTAGTCATTCCAAGTCTTTCCAAAGCAAGATCCATCAAGACAAGCCTTTTAGCA
The DNA here is from genome assembly GCA_018340775.1 of Taxus wallichiana var. yunnanensis. Taxonomy (NCBI): domain Eukaryota; kingdom Viridiplantae; phylum Streptophyta; class Pinopsida; order Cupressales; family Taxaceae; genus Taxus; species Taxus wallichiana. The sequence goes on from CM031243.1 coordinate 688,698,925, forward strand.
AGCTTGGGAAAGGCCATTTTCTGATCTTCTCAAGTTGGTGCACACCCCCGAGTGGAGAGAAAGGCCTAAATTCATTAGGGAGGTATATCAGAGAGTTAGGAACATTGTGCAATCAGTTTTGGAAGATTTTGGGAGGTTATGGAAGTTTTGGAGCATCTTCAACAAAAGTGGGTCTTGAAGGCTTAAGCAGTGCACAGTGCGAAAATAGCCCCCGAGCTTCGGAAGTGATTCGGGGGAGCTCCTGAAAGAGTTAGGAGTCAAATGAAATATCATTCGGAAAGTTATTTCAGAGCCCTAAAGGATGGTAAATCAAATTTTCACACAAACCTAGGTGCATTATGTCCAAAACTAGTTTTTTGCATGCATAACCTTGAGCAAAACAAAAGCCTATATTTCGTAGGGAGAAATTTCAAAATCATGAGATGTGAGACCCCCACCATTGGATTTAAAAGGTCATTTTGCGGTGTGGAATCATATAAAATTTCATCAAAAACTCCTCCACGAGAAGCTCAAGATATGGTCTCGACAAGTGGATCCCAAGGCAAGGCTCAATAGTTAGTCAATTTTCGAAGTTGAAATTCCAACCAATGGGAGAGTGGCGCATTTTTGCACCAAGTGCACCAAAGCTTTGGTGTAGATGGTGCAAGAAAATACGCCCCCTTCCCAATTAATCCTTCGGGCCCCAACATGACCTTAGTTAAGCTCTTTCGCAAGATCCATTTCCCAGCCCCATGCTCCAATTCCTAGCCCAAATCTGCCGTCCAACCAAGCTCCGCCACGTGGCCCAATGGGATGGGCACAATTTTCACTTGTGCACCAAGTGCTAAGCCTTAGTTTAGATGGTGTAATAAAAAATGCACCCTCCTCTTAAGCCCCAATCATCATGTGACCTCGATAGGTGAAAAAGGTGTTTTTAAGCCCCCGCTCCTTCCTAATCAACAAATCACATCAGCAACACTTGGCCCAATAGGGATGGGGTGAATTTTTTACACTAAGTGCACCAATACCCTGGTGTAAGTGGTGCACAAAAGTGTTTTCTCTTCCCAACATTAAAAAATATGCAGTTTTTCCAACTAGTGTTGCTATCTCGCCACCGGTTTTTTCTTTCTCCTTCAAACACGCAAAGTTTCACCGCCGACAAATTCCTTCAATCCTCCATTGTTGCTGCTGCCACACCTTCCACAACTCCATCATCTTTCATCATACTTCCAAATTATTAAGTGAGAAAAGAGATATTTTCAAGCAAAACCATGAATGTGAGTCGCTAGAAACCCTAGGCTCCAAAACAAGAAAATGCTCATATCTTCCAAACCGTGCATCCAATCTCCTTGAAATTTTGGGCAAAGATATCCCTCACCTAGGTGCCTTAGAGAAGAAAAAAATATAAATCTCGATATGGTCAATTTTTAGTGGTGTCCTTTCAAAATTTCTACCCTAGAGCGTCTTTTCATCATTTTGCCCAAACCGTGCATCGGATTGAACTAAAAACTTGAACAATGATCGAAGAGAAAAACCTAGAAAGAATCCACTGATTTTTTGCCAATCCGAGACCTCAGAGTGAGATTATAAAAATAGTAAGTGTTGTTGGTTGTACTTTCCATTTTTAGTAAGTTTCCAAAAAAGGAAAAATCCTTCGAAGGGAAGAAAAAGTGAAATCACACAAATAGGAAAACTAGGGCACGCGAGTCAAAAAAAAAAAGCAAAAAAGCAAAAAGCAAAAAAGCAACTTTCCAAAATGGAAAGTGCTTCAAATTAACCCCAAGACATATGTCGTGCAAACTTGGAACGTGAAAGAAACACCTCAGAAAGGAACAAGACAAAAAGTGACACCTCCAAAATAGCAGCTCTCTGGACCAACTATTTCTAAAAATAGCAAGTTTTCGGCTCTAGTATGAGAAAGTTGTACCACCTCCATAGTAACTCATATTGCTACTTTTTTCCACCATGAAGTTCAAGTTCACTAGCCCAGAGCCTATTTTGTCTCTCACATCAGAGTACCTGAGTGTGGGTGATAGCAATATCACGCACATGGACCTGGAGGAACTCAAACACAGTAATGTTTGGCGGGCCGAGGGAACCAATGGAAGAAAAGATATTTGCTAGTGGTTTATATGTAGCTGGTGGCCATCCTCAGTCCTTAAAAACATCGAGCTAGTGTTGGCATGTGCCCAACACTATGAACCAGATACTAGAACAATCAGGGTTGATGACAATTCAATCATGGCAGTGCTCAATCCAAGGGCCATATCACAAAGGTTTGCATATCCCAATAGAGAAGGAGATGGTCGTAATCACAAAAGGATTTCACAACCCCGAAATGGTTCAAGACTGATTCATACCTCCAAGGTCTTGCTCTCATCTCTTGGCTGAAACACAAGAGGAAGCCTTCTCGTGTCCCAAAATTTCTCTCTCGCAGATGAGTTTCACAACACCTTCTCCGATATGATCATCCTTCTGAGTCGGTCATGGGTGAGGAAAGCACAAAGTGATTTTCATGATTGGATGACACTCTTCATCACCATAATCATTGAGGAAAGCAAATGATTGATTGGGGCAACTTATCAGTGATGGCTTACATTTCCAGTTGCTTTAGGTTCATGCTTCCAAAATATTTTTCATGACTTCATATCTTGTTTATGCCCAAAAGCACAAGATCATTTAGATGTTTGATTCCCATACCAAATGTTCCTAGAAGGCTCCTATGTTTGAGAGATATCCACAATTGACCTGAAGGAAAGTAATCAACATTATGCTAGGGTGAATGACACATTCACAATGTTCATGGTCAAGCTACTGGAAGGGAGTCAACACTTGAGAATGTCATCTCAAGCCACCACTTTGGTTAGAAAGTATGGGTCAAGTTTCATCCAATTCTCCACATTCTCCTATCTTAGGGTGGCTGGTTTGATCATGCTCACTGAGGTTCACCCGCTACCCAAGTGATCGGATGGTGTTGATGGAGCTCTACATGCAATTGGTTCACGTGACACAAACTAAAGAGCCGGAAGAAGGAGCAAGTCCCCTTCCCCATCTCACTAGGGATTTTCACATGTAAAATCTCTCATGACACCACAAACATTGAAGCTTCCCTTTCCCCAATCAATATGCACTCATATATTTCCAGGTGGACTTTGATCTCAGGGAGAGTCCAAATCCTTCCACTTCCTAGACTTGCGCCACGTGCCTCAGATCGAAGACTTCTGGGCCAATTGCATCAATGAGTATGAGGTTCATGAGCATGATAATATGAGGATGAATGTGGAGATGAATAAATTCAGGTTTGAATGGTATGAAGATGGTGTTCCCAAAGATGGCTCTGAAATGTTCGATCCCGAGTACCCTACAGTCAAAGCTTCTCCTCTCCAGTGTGTAAAGTGGAAGTGTGCATGAGTTCCGATGATATCAAGGAATGCACCGAGGTTGTCATCAAGAGATCGAAAGAGTGGTTCAAGAAGAAGAGGGCTGATCTCCTCGCATCAGGAAACTTTCCATCCCTCCAGAGGAAAACATCATACCACTCATCTTCCAAGACCAAGGATTAGGCCATGAGCTCAGTTCATTCAAGAGAGAGTTCAAAGAGAGAAGCAGAAGAACTCCGAGCCCTCACTACAGGAGATCAGGAAGAGAGTAAGAAAAAGAGATACCTGTGTGGGACCTCAAACAGGGGAAATTGATCCAACCAAACCTCCCATACCTCATCAAAGAATCTCTCTAGCCCTCCATCTACTCACCGATTGCACCCGGCCTCACCTCCGGCAAAGGCCCACCTCCTCGCAGTAGAGCAAGAAGCTGCGATGATGCCCACTATTGAGCCAGAGTCCAATGAGATCTTCCCTAGATGCAAGAGATGATCACAATGGAAACCCACATGGTGTAACAAGAAACCATCCCCCGACTTCTAGCCATCGTTTCGATGGTCAAATCAAAGAAGGGAAAGTTAGCTCAAGTGGCTTCCAAGATTCTACAAGTGGCGCCTCGTGAAATCAATACATGGAGATAGTCAAGCCAAAGGTCATTAAGTCTGCACAAGAGATGACTCAATGACTATGAAACAAGCACCAATTCCCTTGGGACCTGACATACAAGGGTGATCTACACTTATCAGAATCTTCCACTCGCCTTGTCACGAGAATTAAAGGAATATAAAGAAAATTTGGATCAAGTGGAAGATCACATTCGCACCCTCACTTCCTATGTCCAAGTGCTTCTAGATCCTAGTGCCACCAATGCTCTCCCTACCAAGGAAGTCACTCTAGTTAGCAACATTGATCCTGAGTCCATCATGAAGACTCAAGGAATTCACCATGCAAGGAAGGGCAAATGAAAATGGGTGGATATGATTCTTGAGAAAGGAAAAACACTACTTTTGGAGATGATAACCTTGAATAGGTACATGGACAACATGAAAATGAAAGTGCTCACAACTAGGAGGCGATCGAGGCATAAAAGAACCATCTGGGACCAAGTATACTCATTGGTTATGGACATGGTCAAGGTCAAGTCATCTCTTATAGTAACTAAAGGCATCTTCTCATCATATGTGGAAGAGATTTGTCTCAAGTTTGGGCCCAAGTGTTGTTCGCTCGATATGAATTGATCAAACATGCCATGATGAGTTGGAATCATATGAAGAGGATGTTGAGAAGATACAAAAAGATGTAGATGCCCAAATTTAGAAGCTTGGGTACCAATGGTGAACCCATATACTTCAACATATGACCTATTGAAATCATTCGAGGACCGAGTCAAGACAGAGGCCGAGAGATCCATTCTCATTCATAAAAACACTTTGGAATCTCTGTCAGAGATACGTGCAATCATCTCCATCACTACGGAGAACTATCTGACTTGGTACTTCAGAATGCAAGAACATCAACTCCTTGTGGATAATTGCATCAAGTCACTCAGTTTTGTCCCATCTCCTTAGAGCAGAAAGTGATACCAATGGTAGAAAGATTCAAGCAAGGCATTCAAGGGCATGGAGATTCCATCAGATTGCTTCACGAAAGTTCGTCATCTATAGGATCATCTTCAGAATATCTCTCTCTCTCTCTCTCTCTTCTTCTTCCTTTCCTTCTCTCACCTTTCTTCTCCCCTCTTCTAATTTTTTGTTATGTGTAATCATGATATTTCGTCTTATTCATTAAAGTGACTTTATAAAGTTGAATTGTAAAAGTCCCTTTGTTTTATAAAAAGGGAACTTAATTTCCTAAGTCCTAGGAAGATGAAAAGTCATGAGATGAATGAGGCAATGAAGAGTCATGTGGGGGAGTTGAAATGTCATTTCTGATTCTATATAATGTAATGACACCCTCATTCTTAAGGGTTGTCAATTTTGTACACTCAAGAGAGAGTCTTTCTTTGAGCTAAGCAAGAGAGATAACAATTCTTCCAATTTCCTTCACTATTTTCCTTCACTATTTTCCTCCATTTCCTTTGATCATTATACAACTTGATGTTTCTTTCTTACAAAATGTCTAAATAAAGAAAGGGATTGCGAGAGGATCTTTTTTTGGGGACACTTTGATGATTAAGGAAAGCTGCAAATTTTTATGTTAGACTATTTGGCTGACTCTATTGGATGCTTGTAGAAGACGAGATCACGAGGCTATTTATTATGAATATCCCAACCTTCCCGCTTATTAGTTGAGAATTTCCAGCAGAATCAACTTTCCTCGTTAAAATCACAAGTATATGTTTTCACTTTTCACAAAGATGTTATTCTTTTTGCCTCTGGAGCATATGCTCTATGATTAGCTTTTTCAATTCAATTTAAAGAAATAATTTCTCGTTACCTTGTTATTAAGAGTGATGCACGTTATGTGGTATAACAATAAGATGCATTTCTCCCCAAAATTAGTAACTACATATCAAAACAATGTAAACATAATATGAGGGTATTAACCCAAAGCAGATTAAACATCAAATCATACGATCTAATCACTGAAAGTACGAGATAGCTATGTGAGAAAGGACCCTTCAATGAAACACAATGAAGATCAAAACTGCAAAATGAAAGCTAGAAACCATAATCGCCACATGTCCGTACTTGAAGAAGGCTTAAAAAACCTTTTCCATCATTATCTACCACCGTTAAGAGGGTCAATGTAAGTTTGGAAAATGCTCGTAGGGAAGTGCTTAGGAGCTAAGGAGGCCAAGATGGACTATGGAAGAGGAAGCAATGTATTCCAATGAATCTCAGTGACATTGAGAGAAAAACTAGTAGAAGGTCCACCTATCCCTATAACATGATATGAAAGAAAATGGGGGCTAGATGGTTCTCAACACTGAAACAAAGTATATCTACACTTCCTAGAATGTATGTCGGTGGAGCACGGGCAAAGTGTTATTAGGTTTGTGTAGATGGATTCGGCAACATCGACATTTCCTGGAAGCAAATGGTGACTACGAGCCAAAATTTAAGAAAGCTGATTTAGAATTTTGACTACTTGATTCAAACTATAATTCGAGATTAGTTCAAGTGGATTATGGTGGTTAGAGAAAGCTGCAATTTTTTACGTTACACAATTCGGGTTAACTGCCATTGGATTCTTATAGATAAGATAAGATAAATATATTAAATGTCCAATAAGTGACCACAAAAGTAGGTCAAAGGGACTGCACCATACAAAGGGACCAGAAACCAGCCAGGAAACCAAGATGGTTTCCACGAGAAAACAAGAACAAAAAGACAAAAAGAGAAGAGAGAAATGAAGCGAGGGCGAATGGCCAGGAAGTGCCACCATAGAAGCCCGCCACGCACTCCATGACCCCAGCTTCGGTGGACAAAGGACCGAGAAACCAGCGAGAAACCAAGATGGGTTTCCCACGAGAAAAGCAAGAACAAAAAGACAGCAAGAGAAGAGAGAAATGAAGCGAGGTGAATGGCAGAAGTGCCACCACCATGTAAGCCTACCGACCCACGACTTTGTGCCCAAGTCGGTGGACATAGGGGGTATATAGTATGTAGAGAGAAGAAGAGCTAGAAGTAGGGAGAGAATCCGAGAAAAGAAACTCCTATCATCTAACATCCAAGGCCGAGTGAAGAGGAATATGTGTCAATCGATGTCCATTGGAGGAGGACATAGTGGAAGAGCCATGGAACATTGATATATCAGGTGAGAATCTCTTCTGGTAGTGCTGGTGGATCTCGACAGGCGTCACGCCAGAAGGGGTGATCTCGGCATCTTATGTGTCAATACAGCCAGAGCTCTTTGGACTAGAGGAAGGTGCCACTGGTTGCACGCGATATGATCCGGGGGGCTTGTGCGAGGATCGTGTTATATTACTGACTTGGGTGGCAGTTCTCAGAAGGATCATTGTGAAGGAGGTGACCTATATTGAGTAGTTAATGCCCTATGCATGACAGACGAGAAATTTGAAAAGGTTCTGACAAGACAAAGTTTGAGAGTCTCTTTGCATATATAAAGGTAAGCACCTCTAGTCATAATATTCTCAAGAAAGGCTGTGAAGGGTCAAATGCTCTCTGCTGAAAGGCATGCTGGAATCTCCTCCGATCTCATAGTGAGCAAGGACACCGTAAATGAGAAATGGACAGCTTGTTCGAGCTCTGGGCAGCAAGGGAGCCAGAAGTTGCATCCTATTAGAATGTGGCAATGGAGAATGCCAACCCAAGCTTCAAAGGTGGGGCCAACTGAAGTATACTTCTG